>CAXIVR010000002.1:85022595-85484800 GCA_964035755.1 Teleogryllus oceanicus | reverse complement strand
GTATTAAACATCTTTTTCCCTCCCCCGACAAAAACTTTTTTTATTTTTTTCCCGGTGTCATCCCCTTTTAACAATTAAAATTTACGGGGATTCCAGTCTGACCCCTTTACAGAGTTCACTGCCCCCCACAGATAAATGACGAGACTTTTTCCCAAATCCCTAAAATTATCATTTTTTTTAAACCCGGTTAAGAACTTTTTCGGGAACAACCCCCAACTGCATGAGGAAAAGCCCCATGTCAACCAAAAAAATTTAAATTTCCCAAAAAAATGTACGAGTCTTAAAAAGGGGAAAACATATCGTCTGAAATAAGTTCCCAATTTGCTCAGTGAGTTCTTTTCAAACACCAACCCCATTAAAAAGGGTTTTTTTTTAAGGATATGTAAAATACTTTTTGCTTTTTCTCTGAGCTTTTTTTTCTGTTTTTTTCCAAGGGAGAAGTAATAGATATGGAAGCAGGAAAAGATGTTTTTTCAAAAAAAAATTAAATTTTTTTTTTTTTTTTTTTTTTCATTTTTTTTGTTTGGGGCTAAAGGGCCCCTCAGCACCCAAAGGTACGATACAGGATTTTCCATGGAATTAAATTAACATTGATTGAGAAAATTTAGACTTGAATACTTTGGGAGTACAGGGAATTAAATTTGAAAGCCACATCGGGTATGATAATCAAGGAGGGTCAAGAACTGTCGGGTATTTTTTTTAGTCTATTGTGGTGAGGTTTTTTTTTTTCCGATTTTGAAAGGGCCTTGAGGGAATCGGGGGAATTTTAGGAAAAGCGAGAGGATAGGAGGGGGGAAAAGGGACGGAGATGGGAGTAATGTTGAGTTGTTATGTAGCTAAGGGGGGTAAAAAAACCATGGAGCTTTAGTGATGGATGGGAGGAATTTTTTTTGGAAAATCTGCTTTTTTGGATGTTCGATTTGCTGGCTGGGGCCCCGTATGGGAAAAGGGAGGATAAAATTGGGGGAATTATTGCCCGGGAAAGGGGAGAAGCACTTTGGAGTTGCAAGGGATGATTTTTGAGAAGGGGATATAATTTGGGTTTTTAGGCTGCCAGGTTCCCTGTGGAGAATATTTGATTTTTGACCCCCTTTATAAAAAAGTCCCCCCCAGATATTTAATTTTGTTTTTTGGGGGACCCGTTAATTTTTTGATAGTTGAGAGGGGGGGGATTTTTTGGTCTACGGATTAAAGATTTTTTTTTGGCTTTTCGCAGGTTTATGGGGGATACCCCATTTTTTGGCCCAGTGGGAGAGCTTAAAGAGGGGGGGTTTGCAGGTCTTCTTTTTATCAATATAAAGGTTTTGGGAAAATTAGGGGTGTCATAAAAACAGAGCAATGGAGGTACAGGTTTAATGGAAAAGATTAAAAAAGGGGGAAAAAATGATCCGGGGTCCGAAAAAGAAGTAAAACCCTGAAGGGGACAAAAAAAGGGGATCGAAAAGGAACCCTTTTGATGTGGAAAAGAATGGGGTTCCATGGGGAATAAGTTTATAAAAAAACCTGGATGCCAGATGGGAAAAATTTTTTGTTATGTCGGGGAAGATTGTGATCTGTGTTTTTTTTTCATGGGTTTTTTGATTATATCCTCGGGGGGGTCTTATTTTTGGTGATTTGTGGAAAGGGGGAAAACCAATTTTGGGGGGATAGGGGTTTTGAATTGAACGGGAGAGGGGAGAAATCTAAGAGGATACTTTTTTAAAAACAGTTTTCCTAAGGGGGGCAGAAAAAACCAATTGGGCGAAGCTTGACGGGTCTTTTTTTGGTTTGTCGGGTTTCAAAAAGGGAAATGGGGCGTTTTTCCATTTGCGAGGGAAGTATGACAGACGAAGAGAAGCTTAAATTTTGGGTTTTATATGAAAATGGCTGTGAATGGAATGCTTTTAAACGAATTGGGAATTTTGTCGTGACCACGGGAAAATTTTTTTGAGAAGGACGGGAATAAAAGGTTCAAAATTTGGGGGGAGATAAAACTGAAATTTTGGGACTTTTTGTTCTTTTGGATTTTTTGAGGAGAACTGATCATAAAGGGGGATTATCTGTAGGATGGGGTGAAAAGGGTTTAGGGAAAAGATTCACCAAATACTTGCTTTATCTGCGGGAGAAGGTTACGGGGGTCGGGTTGTTGGGGGAGGGTATATTAGTTGGTTCCCAAGAGACGGCGAGTGATATTCCAATGTATGATCGGGGGGTTCTTTGAGTTTGGAATGGGGTTAGATTTTCCAAAAAAAGATGTCTTCCCATTTTAGTGAGTGGGTTAAAAGTTTTTGGGAAGGGGGGAACGATTTTTTTACAGTGATTACGTATGTATCTTTTGATATAATAGTCTCAAAAAGATGGGTAAAAAGGAGGAAAAGGGGGTTTGGTTGACGTTTTGGGGGAGCTGTTAGATCAAAACCCATCGAGGATGGTGGGGGTAAAAGGAGTCAATGGTTTCAAAATTTCTTAGACCCTTCAGGAAAGGGTGGAAAAGGGAAATCGGGGATCTGGGGGGCCCAGTTTTTTTTAGGCAGTGGGGCGGGATTCAAGGATTTTCTTTAATGAAGATTTAAGGAGAAAAGAAGAGGTCGAGGGCCCAAAGGGGAGAGCGATGTGGGCCCCACAATAATATTGTAGTTAATGTTGTTTGAAACAAAATCGGGGATGTCTGCTGGAAATTAAAGTTTGGGTGGGGATAATGGGCGGGGAGAATCCAGAGCATGTATTTTAGATTTAATTTTTCAATATCTGAAAGAAGAAGAACCCCGGAGGAGTTTGAGTCTTGCCCCCAACCGTATTTTAATTCCCGTCTACAAAACAATTGTTGGTTGATTTGATAAAATAGGGAAAGATGTCGCCTTTTTTTAAGGAATATTAGGAGGTTTATACACTGAGGTCCCAAAAAGGTGGATTGCCCTTTTTTTGTACTGTAACGTTATATTTTTAAACGGGGGGGATATTCAGGGGGATTATTTATGGGGGAATTTTTTTTCCAAAAAAGGCTACACCACCCCTGCTAAGGGTTTGTGGACGATCATAAAGATAAACGTAATCCAGGAATGGAAAAATTTATAGAGGGGCCGGTGGGTTTTTGGATGCAAGTTTACCTATTTTTTATGGAGAAAATTTCGAGTATATGGGAAAATTTTGTAGACCATTTTTATTCCCGAATTAGGGGATTGATGACGGGGGGTTTTTTTTAGACATAAACTGAGGGAAAAAAAATTTCAGAGATTGGGGAATTGGGAAATTGGTAAGAACGGGGGGTTATTTGATTTAAATTTTCGAAAGGGAATATTTCAACTTGTTGGGAAACAATTTGGGAAAATTTTTTGAGAGTAAAAGGAGTTGGGAATGTTGGGAAAGGGTTTTAGGAAAACTGAGTACAAAGGGGATTGATGGGACGGGGGTCCGGTCTGGCCCTCTGGGATAGTGGGCGAAAGGAGAAATGTTCCGGGGCTTTTTTTTGAGGTGTTTAGGTGGTGAGGGGGGGAAAAGGTGCGGGAAAGGGGTGGAATGAATTTTTGTGGGCAGAAAAATTTTAAGGATGTTTGGGGGTTGGTTGGGAAAGGGCTGGGAGGGAAGAACCTTTTTGGGTAAATATTTTTAAAACCCGATATTTTACGGGGTGAGGCCCATTTGGGTTATCAAGTTTAAAATTTTGTTTCCCTTTAATTTGCGCACCGATAGTAGGGGTTTACCTGCACATTTTTCCCCAAGGGGGTAAAAAAGCCAAGTTTTTCTTTGAATGTCCAGTTTTGAATTGCCTACAATTGGGAAATGGGCCAGGTCTATGTCGACGCCTTTTAAGGGTGAAGGGATTAAAAAGTTCCTTTAAATTGTAGATTGCATTTCCCTTTTGTTTGTTTTAAAAGGGGATTTCTAAAAGAAAAACCCCTGGGTTTTTGTTTTTGGTTTTTTTTAATCTTTTAAAAAATTTTTTACAGGAAGTTTTTTTAAAAATTCCCGAAGATTTCTTCTTCCAAAAAAAGAAGGGGGAAAAGTTTCTGAGTATACTGGGTGGTAGCTTTGTTGGGTCCGGGAGGTATGGTAGGATAGGGGTTTAGTTGATAGGGTTTTTTTGGGGCAGGTGAAATCATCAACAGAGTTTACAAATAACCCTTTTAGGATCCTTTTTCCTAGTGGAAAATTGTGTTTTTTAGATCTTTAATTATTTTTTGAGTTCCCGTGAGCAGGAGGGGTTTTGGGGAAAGAAAAAAAGGGGGATTTTTCGATATGTGGAGGGGAAGTAATTTAAAATATGCATCTTAAGAAGGATCTTTTAGGAAATCAATGGAGGAATTTGTTGCTGGTATAATTATAATGGGATACCAGGGAGGCACGCTGCTCGGGCACCGTTTTTCTGGGTATTTGATACTTTTTGGGCGCTGGGGCCAAAAATAAAAGGGGATTTTGTTGTACTCTATCTAGATTTAGGCTGCCTCCAAAGGGTGATTGTTTTAGGTATCGGCTGAATACGCAGGTTGGCCGCCAACGGCCGCATGAGGGGGGGGGAAAAGTTTAGGTGGATTTGGGAAAAAATTACCCGAAGGTTAGGAAAACTTGGGGGGTGGCGGGAACGGATCTTGAATCTTCCACCGGGGAAAAACGTCGCAGAAAAATCGTCTTTTTCCCCACAAAGCAGACTTAAAAAAACACAAACAATAAGTTCCCGTCACCATGGGCACCACACTGAGCCAAAAGGGTTGGCCCGGCACGGGCTTATCTCTGGCGAAAAATTACGGGGGAGAGAGGGTGCAAGGCCCAGGTTAAGCCGGGGTCTAATATTCACCATTTTTCAAAAAATTTGTAAGAGGCTATAACCAAATTTTGTGGATTAATAAATTAAACTGGAAACAATTAAGTCCGATCTATTCAATTTTGGGGAGTCTTCATTCTGAGCCCTAGAAAGTTTTCAAAAATTTTTAAACTGAATCTGTTTTTTAAAAAATTTTTTTTCCCAAAATAAAAATTTTTGCAAAAGTAAAAACTCAATTTTCATTCAATTCAAATTTTTGAAAAATTTAAATTTACATTTTTTTACGCCCTTTTCACTTCTATATCGTTTTTCTTTTTTCAATGAAATGTTTTTCAAAATTTTTCTGTTGTGTCACACTTTTTTAACTCGAAAATTGCAGCCACGCTTCTAGTTCAGAAGGGCTCCAAGAAAGCTGTGAGCAGATACATCTTAAGGGGGAATAACAAAAAATGACGTAAAAACAAATATTTGTTATGAAATTTCCACCCAATATACTTATTGCATCTGAAAATGAATTTTCCCTTGCAATATGAAAGATCTTCCTCTTAGAACAAGAACGTCCCATCCTGTTTCCAGGGCAAAGTGCGGAGAACGGGAAGATCCCGTGTGGCGCCGTGTGGGCGGGGCTGGAAAAGAACGGAGACAAGATGTACGTGGCGCGGGCGTGCCACGAGCAGGACCTGCTGCCCGGCAAGGTGGTGCCGAACAAGGGTGGCGTGTTCGTGTCGTACGGCGGCAAGGAGCACTCCAAGTTCACCTACGGGTGGAGCCGCACCCCGTGCGTTCGTGCTGAGTGCGGGGGTAAAGGACCAATGGAAGCGAAAGCGCTGACTGGGGTGCGTCTGTGCAGGTGTTGGCTGGCCGCGGGCGTGGCGTGCAGCAGTGCAGCGAAGGCCGGGTGCCCCCGAAGGCCGTGGAGGCCGGCCACACGTGCGACGGGGAGAAGCTGTACGTGGGCCGCGTCATGCACGACGGCGCGCTCACGCCCGGCAAGGTGAGCACACGGCCGGGGCCTATCCTCAGCCGCATTGCGTGTGCCAAACTGCAATATTCGTCCTAATATCGGAGAATTGAGGGGCAATTTCAATTCATCGTTTAGTTACGTCTGTTATGATTGGTGTGAATGGCTGGGAGGAGCAATCTAAATGTTGTTTTGTATGTTGACAGGTTCACGGCAGTCACCGCAAGTGTTACATTCCATTCGACGGGAAAGAGTTTGCCTACGACAAGTACGAGGTGCTTATTTCTCTTGATTGTTGTTGTCAATGTTGAATAACTTGTATATGTTACTCACAATTCTAACCGTTATGGAAATATTTTGTTTTATTTTTGTAGGTTAGTAATTGTAGAATGAAACGCAAATGAAATAAATGATTTATAAGCATATTTTTGTGTTCTGATTTACTTTGATAGAATACTTAGAGTATTATTAAATTGCCTTCTTGAATTTCAAATAAAGTTGAAGGAAACCACATTTCATTCCCTAACTTATTTGAAATGTCTTATTTTCTTCCCGAATAAATTCTTCACGCAAATTCGGCGGTACAGGGCGGTGATTCCATTGTGTACTCCCAGCTGCTAGCGATCAACCACCTTCCCCATCCACCACCACATACAAAGTAATGCATCAGGAGATTTATTTATTTATTTTACGTCCAAAAACAGTTAAAAACTCCGTATGACGTGCTATGGGGAAAAGTGAATTGTGTGCACATTTTCAAAATTCTGTGATCCCTACACTAAGTCATATACACTTAAATTTTGAATTTTGAAAGGAGAAAAAAACAAAAACTCCCATGTAGTAAAATCTATTTTCAAGGATAAATAAGCAATAAATTTTGGCTCTTATTACTTCCTGCCGCGACAACATGGAAACGATAATTTGAATAATTGTATTTCCCACTGAATTCTAGAAGACGTGCAAGAAAATGAAGTTACATTTATGCCCAGAAGCAAAACAAGAGCCATCTCAGCATTTGCTCAATGGATCAGGTCTCAGTATAGTCTCTAATTGTATAGAAACAGTTATGCAGCAGAAACTAGTACAAAAGTTGTTACAGGTTGTTTATACTCATTTATACAGTCCAAATGGTAAATAATGCATTATGTATCATTGTTAAAATTAATGTTACTTTTCTTGTGATGCTCAGTATAGTCTCTAATTGTATAGAAACAGTTATGCAGCAGAAACGATTTCACTTGGGATTTAAACTTTTCTATTGAATTTAATCGTTTAATGTCATCTGGCAAATGATTCTAAAGCATTAGCAAGAAGTTCCGCTTTCGCCTCGTTCGACTCGGCGAATTCTCCTGGGCTGATTTGCAGCGACGGCACTGTCAGTGGATTCCTGGAAAGCAATGCGAGAAAGAGCGAAATGAGACATGAAATATAAGCTTTGAATTTCAGCACACGCAATGCGCGCGCCAGTTGGGTCAAATCTACCTGATCTGTTTTTTCTTTTTCATGTTGCAGGATTGGCCATAGATACCCGTAAGGGTAGGAACATGATGGAAATAACAGGGTGTAGCGGTGCGCATGCCGCCGGCTGTGCACCAATAATATGATGCCCCACCAAATGTGCGCCAAATTCAAATTATCTACGCAAGCGCGGACATTTTAAAATTATTTAAAAGAACGATATTTGTTTTAAATAACTCAAAATTTAGTCAAAAATTTAAATAAATATATTGTGTTTTTATGAAACCAGTTTAAATATTTTAGGAAAAAAATTTAAAAAAACATTGCCCATCTAAGGTGTATTTGACATTTTTTTTTAATAATTCCCCTTTATTTTTTTTTATTATTTTGTTTTTTTAATCATTTAATTTAGTAAGCTTAACTATTAAATATGGTGTTATTTATGAAGATTACTCCATTTAAATATTTCATATGTTAAAAATGTTAAAACATTTTACTGATTAGGTAATATTGAGCACATTCACTCTATTTGTACACAATTCCACTTTTATTTGTATTTTATTATTTCTGTTCATAGTTTCAGATTTTCTTTGAATGCAAAAGATCTGAAGAATGAAACTGTTAATTTTAATGGATAGAATTATCATAAAAATATTAATGAAAAAAACCCATTATGTAGTAAGTTAAATTTAATTCTATATTTATTAATTTAGAAAATAGTTGAATATATCAAGTGTGTCCACAAAAGAACATACAGGGGAAGAAAATATAATGGAATTGAAATAAAAAAAAAATATGTGTCATGAAATGAACAGAAATCAGGCTTTACAGCCTGACAATTTTTTTTTTATATTTGAACCATCTAGAGAAAATGTATACAAATGTAATAATTAAATTAAATTTAACCATTGGAAATTATGTGATCAACAATAAAATTTCACCCCACTCACTATTTAAAGCATTAGGACAAAATGAAAGTGAACCTTGTGGGTTAAGGAATGAATCAAATAATCAAATACAAATCATTTTATTACATAAAATGTTATTTTAAAATGTGTTATATTTTCAAATACAAGTCATATTTAAATATGCAGGGCGCCGGAGGCAAGCTCTGGGTCAAAGGTGCATCAACTGCGCCCACGCGGATAGTAGGGTCGAAAGGCCGGTGATATTCAGTGCTATCCTGACGCGTGTCAGCGAAGACCGGTGGCATCAGGCCATGTTGTAACGCTAGTTAAGGGACTCGGTGTCCGACAGCTTCGCACCACGCGTTGCTAGCCTGCTTCAAAGCAGTGGTACTGGGCTGGGCCTAGGGACGGTCGCGGGGTTTCGCGGCTAAGGGATTGGAAAGGTTGCCAGAGGTTTTATTTTGTAAATTATTGTGTAAATATAGTTATATATTTCTGTTAGAAACTGTCGTCTGTGTTATTTATTTCCAGTATGTCACAGACTATCTAACGAGCACAATCCCCCCCCCAAAAAAAAACACACAAACATAATGTAACAGGCGTTTAAAATTAGGTTATTATTCTAAACAGAAATTTATTATTTTTAAATTTAAAACTAAAACGTATGGAACCAGTTCTAATTTTTAACGCATAAGACGTAGAAGAAGACTTTAAGAAAACATTACATACGTGGAAACGCATTAAATAATTGTTGTATAAACTGAATTGTAGTGGTCAAAACATGCAAGAGATTCGAATTTAAAAATAAAGAGAACCGACGAGGACAATCGGAGAAAACGAACATCATTTAACAGACGCTTGATACTAATATTTTACTCTAAACAGATATTAATAACTTATTCTATTTACGAAATAAATAATTTTAAAAACATTCGTATACAACCCCGCAAATTATTCCAGTAGTAATTTATAGAGTATAGAAAGCCACAAGCAACTTAAACCTATTAAAAAGGAAAGTACACATTAAGTTCTAATTTTTCGCACCTACGAAAATATTATAAACGTGGAAACGCATTAAATAAATATTTCATAAACTGAATCGTAGTGGTCAAAACATGCAAGAGATTCAAATTCGAACATAGAGAGAACCATCTAGCACAATCAATGAAAACCCAACACATCATTTAAAATACTTAATATACTATTAATTAACACTAAACAGAAATTTATTACTCTGGTTGTATATCAAATAAATAATTTTAAAAACGACATTCTTATGCAACCACGCAGGATATTCTAGGAGTAATTTATAGAGTATAGAACGCTACCAGCAAGTTTTATAATGACATATTGCTCATTGTAGCGACCGGCAACACAGTCTATACTGACTTGTACGGATTCCCCGTATTTTATTTAGTGCTTGGATCGCTTGTGACTAATATTCAGCGAGAATGAGAGTATAATATTTTATAAAGAATAAAGTATTATCAAATCAATATTGTATAATAAATCCAGCAAATTAGATTACAGTACGGATAAATCACTTCAAGGAAAGTTTCATTGATGAATCGTTAAACGACCAATTCATATTAACTTAATCGCATATATGTATGCACTTTCCAAACTGATTTTAGTGTTCACAAGTACTTGTAGTGATTGTTAAATTATTAAACTTTGTTGAAAAATTGTATTATTTGTGTAGGTATACATTCGCTTACGTGAGTATTAAATATTTCATTAAATAGAATTATTAAAAAGTAGACGAATGAAGTTGTAGTTAAAGGCAGAAGTTTTGTTTTTAATTCTAACAATTATATTATTTTTCAATAAAAAATAAATGGTAACAATATTGTTCTAGTTCTAATTGAAAATCGATTTATGATTTATATTCAATTCGCTAATATCTGAATCTGGTGGATCGTGAAGGGGTAATAATAAGTAGGCAGCAGGTTTTGAGGAACTAAAGGGTCGCCAAAAGTGATCAATAAAATGCTCTTAAAATATAATAAAAATGCTCCTAAAATGCAAAGTAAAAATGTGATCAAAATCAGTTTGCATGAACAAATCACGCTGTTGGATACTGTTCTGATGTAATCGAGGTTTCTATTAGTTCAAGTAAACTCAGCTTTTGAACGTTTGGTTTAGACTGTTCTTAACTAGGAAACCGGGGAGTACCGACAAGAAAAGTCGAAACATTAAACAAGAACACAAAATAAATCGCCAGATATAAACTCAGGAATTCTCGCGAAAAGGAGGTAGCGGTATATGCTATTATACTTTTACGGAAACATTCCTGTTATACTTCCGTTTGCAAAGGACGATTTCGAATGTGTTGCGGTCACAGTGATCTCACTACGGTGGTTAAAGAATAAGTGGTGATTGATTGTTTAAATGTGTTTTAGTGGATATAACGAGAACTTAATCACCTAAATAAGAACTTGCAAGCGCAAGATAATTTAATTATCGATGCTGATAATTTCATCAAATATTTAAAAGGAAATTACGGATATTTCAGTGTCAATTTAGAAATAATAACGCTCAACTCTGAAACGAAATATGTGAATGAAATAAAGTAAATTATAATTGCACAGTCGTTTTTGAGAATTTTCAAAATATGGTAAATTTACAATATTTTCACGACTATCGATATTGCGAACGATGTTCTTGATATCTGGAAATATTCAAAGTATCGTTCTCTCAATTATGTGCTTCATACTTCTCTCAAGTATGTACTTACAGCAGGAAGTGTTCCAAGATTTCAACACGAAGAGGGATAACAGTCAAAACGTGTAGCTTATTTGCCTTTGCAAATTTATTACACTGGAGCGAATTATCTTATTAATTCTTGCCAAAAATGCACGTTTCATTCGTATGCAAAATTCAACTTGTATATGGCTTCGAATAAGTATTCCAGGATTTCAAAACACTTGCACACATTACACTCTTCCCATAGCACGACACACAGATTTTCACGTTAAATAAACAAAATAAATAAATAAAATCAAAAAAAGCATGTTTGTCAACTAATATAATGCTAACGTTTTAAAATTAAATGCAGAAGAACGTAATACATACGGCACGAATAAAATTCAGCAACTTAATTGAACAAATCTAAATTCTTTATTTTCTTCTAATAAACGACAAAATAAATAAAATTACATTTTTCAAAAACATTTTTATAAATATAAAGATCAAAAGTAGAGATGTACTTTTATATTTTACTCTCTTGGAAATTGATATATGAATCGATTGATTGATTTTTTCGTGTTTCCCGGTGCGTCAACTGCGTTGGTCATTAGTCCCGTTAGTGTAGTGAATGTTTTTCTCAGGAGAGAATGGCGGTGATCTTCGCCCGCTGAATGGCGAGATCCGGCGCCGACCTACCGTCGGTTAGTGGGGCTTCCCCCCATAACCAGGACAAGCTCTAAGCTCCTAACCGGTCTCCCAGAATATGTGGTAGTGTTGTGCATGTTAGTGTAAGTGTGTGTGTAAGAGGAGAGGATTAGGACAAGGAAGAGGAAGGACAGATCGCGCGCCGTCCGTGGTCTGTTTGGTAGGGTGCTGCTCCGGCATTCGCCTGGTGTTGATCGGAGAAACCATGGAAAACTACCAATCAGAGCAGCCGGCATCTAGAATTCTTCTCCCGACAGCGACTGAATTCGACCTAGCTGAGAAGCTAGTGTCGAAAATCCTGCTGCTGACAGGACTCGAATCTAGGACCTCCCGGTCAGAGGCGCTGCAGTGACATCAGTTGATGCACTAAGCTACCGCTCCCTGTAATAAATGAATTAAAATAACGGAGGTAAAATCGGAAAAATTAGAGAGTTTGTGCACGCGATAGCGGAAAGCACTATCGATCTTCTGCGCATGTGCTGATGAACAAAACTGATGCGGAACTTGAACTGCACATACGCAGAAGATCGATAGTGCTATAATGTTTGAGCGTGCACAAACTTTCTATTAATCGATGTGTCCATTATCAATGTAAAAATAATCGATTTCAATTTTTTTGATTAATCGTATAAAATAATCGGTTATTGTACTAATCGGATTAAATCACTCACCATGCCCATCCTTACTTGGGTAGAAGGCATTGTGGAGTAAAGATCTCCATTATGTAGCCTTGCTCTTCATTGCATCTTAAATTATGCATTGTTCTACTTTAATTTCAGTTACTTGCAACTGAAATTTATTTATAAAGAACATGGTTTGTATCTGAATATCAGACAGCAAAGTATAGTTGCCGTCTGCATTTCAGATGTTTCCAATGTTAACCCATTGATTCATACAGCGGTGTCCGGAAAGGTTTTGTAAGCCATAGCCTTATTTCAGTTATGATTGCTCTTCAATTTATTTTCATAGTGCAAATTTTGTATTTTTTGTCTTACTTGACCATGAAAAATGGTTCTCATCAAATTACTTGAAAAATTGGTCATTAGCAATATAGTGACAATGATTTTCCACGTAAAGAATTAACGTAATGAGAAACCATTTACATTTTAAAATATATTATTGATTAATAAATTGATTGTGTTTTATCATGGTTAGTTTGTAAATAGGTTTTATATTTCTTTTGGTTGATGTAAAACTTGTATTTTTTGCCATTATGCCAAATATGAATTTTTTGTTACTTTCCATTTTTGACAAATATGTTTTCAATGCTGTTTTGCTTGATGTACTTGTTTTAGCTTTAATCATAACTATGACAACCTCATTACTTGAAACATTATATTAACTTGATTCTTGACAGTACGTGTATTTATTCACCTTCAAATAATTCTTATCTTTGTATAGTCAATGTCAACAAAACTGATCTCTCAGTCCGGAAAGAGAACATGATGATGCTGCGTCGGCTCGTTTACTGTGTAAAGACACATGGAAAGATGGTGATGACACGAGGCCAATAGACCGAGTGCCCTAATCCTACGAGAAAAATCAAACCACTAAATTATACTGCTATAATTTGGCTTTTCTTACAATTATTTGTGTTATTTCTTGATATGTTAAGGTTGAAAATATGGGGAGTGAAATGTTAAATTTCCCTCGTACCTGTTTTCTTCAAATTTTTTAGCTTCTTCTACGTTATTGGCTGTTCACTTGCGCAATAAAAATCAGGAGGCAAATTAATGTAGTGAATTAAGCTTTCTAATAAAATTCTTGTCCTTAGTGTGACATACCAATATGTGGGACATTGTATTGCGTGACATTTATTGTAAACAGGGTGAATTGTAAGGATAGACATATATAAATATGGCGGCCTAGCAACGGTAGACGAGTTGTCGTCAAGGTCAACAAACTTCACTGCTTTGAACCACGGGGCGCGGCTAGTAGAATTTGTGAGTAATTTAGGGATTGACTAGGCATGGAATAACAATATATTTCGACGGAAGTGGGTCGAATTTTTTCTGAAGAGAATCAGTAGAAAATATGGACCCAGTTTTGAAGGGCTGAAAGAGTGAATATGAAATAATTCCGACTTATGCCGAGATACACAGAACCCCTTTTATAAGGAGACGTATACACGGTAGTAAAAACAATATAGGCTAAAACTGATGAATGAGAAAGATTGTCGATTAAATCATAAAGTTAACAACTCAACAAACAAATCTAAAATACTGTGGAATATAATTAACAATGGAAAAACTCATACCCATAAAAACATACATCTACTACAAGAAGGCATTTTTCTTGATAATGCTTCTGATACTTCTACGACCATTAAATGCCATTTCTTACATTTAAAGTAGGACACTGTAACCAGTAATACTAATAATACGTTCTCTTCTGGATCTCAAAATCTATGTTACTAAATCATACAAATTCTAATGCAGTAAATACTCTAATAAAATTCCATCAAATATAGTTGCGTTCATCAGGGAAAGGTGAAATCATTTCAATAATTCTTAAAAATTGTAAGCCTGTTCCTCTTAATATATTAGTTTACTTGATCAATTCATCTCCATCTGTATTCACTTTCCCAGAAACCCTTAAAATTAGTATTGTAAGACCACTTGCTAAGAATAATAATACACAAGATGTTAGGAATTATCGACGTTTAACTCCAGCTTCAGCATTTGGCAAACTCTATGAAAAAATTACATTAGCAAGACTTAACTGTTTTTCTTGAATATAATAATATCCATATTATTAGCTTCTGGAAGGGTTTCTCCACCACCACTGCTTTTGTGGACTTTATACATGAAATCAACGAAATCAATCAATGGAAACTCGGAACCAAATAAGAAAACAGCAGGTTCATTGATTGATCTTTCAAAGGCATTAATAGTGTATTTCATGAAAAAGTGTTGATAAAACTAGAATATTATGAAATAAGGGGTGGGAAATAATGGCCTCATTTGTACAGAGATCTTCTAGCAATATGAAAATTTCTTCTCCAAAGTGGAATAAAGTTTCATAGAATGTATCCTTTATAAAATTACCACAGGTGTTGTGCAAGGACTTTTGTTTTAATATATGTTAATGATAATCCAAACTCTTCTGATTTCTCAGTAATTTCTTATGCAGATACGATATTAATAAGCAGTGGGCAAAATCTTAGTCATCTGTCAGAATCATTAAAATCAATTCAAAGTTATTTGTCCATGAATGAATTGATATTATTTAATTTGATGAAACTATATTAATCAATTTCAAGTTTTGTCACAGTTACCAACACCAAAACAAAGGTGGAAGTAGTTGTTATCTTTCATAATGGTGATGCAGAAAATACTGGCATAGTTGCCACTTTGTATTTATAAATAAATTGAAATAAATAACAATTACGGTCACCAGCCACGGATGTGGCAAAATAGCGTTTTTATTTTTATACTTTTCCTATTTTAAGATTTGTTCATTCTGTAACGAAACTAAAATCGCGCAGACTTTCGTTTCGTTACTGGTGACGAAACTAAACTCCCGAAAAAATTAGTTTCTTACAGCGGCGCAGAAACGAAACGTTTAGTTTCATTTCTGTTGCCATCCTTGCCTAAAACAATAAAACACAACACACGAATTAATTCTCATCTAGTGGTGCTACAACTTCATATACTTTCTGGGCGATATTATAATACGACGATTTGTCTGATACTGCAGCTACCGTTTAAAAAATGCTTAAAGAAAAAGAAGCCCGAATTTCTTTTTTTAATTCTTATGTCTAAACGAAAATGGCTTTCTGCCATTGAATTCAGGGTAATCACTTTCTACATAAATACACCAAAGATGCCGGATATATATTTTAGCCGCAAATAAAATTATTCGTTTATATTAACAAGAACCAACGGCGGCCGTCATCATCACCTTCTGTTATCAGTGAATTTAAAATAGATTTAATGATTAAATGATATTGAACGCAATAATTCTTTACAAGATTCGAATGACAGCCTCCAAGCTCCATTCAACTTTCGTTACGTTATTACCAGAACAACAAAATTTAAATCCACTACTTACATCCACAATGTCCTGGTAGCCAATACCTTCTTTCACAAGAAACCCTCTTATGTAAATACCGCGACGTTCTTATTGTTAAATTGCAACTACACAACCGGACAGCTGAAAAGTGAATCTCAAATTATCGTACATTAATTAAAAGTTCGTATACAATTGTTTCCAATAGTAATTGATAATTAAAACGATAATTACTACTTAATCAATTAAAGTAATTAAAATTAAAATACAGCGGAAACCGCGCGTTCATAAAGATCGATGTTATCAATCTTAGAAATTTCATTGGTCTTTAGGCCCCGAATGAAAATTAGGCCTGATAATTAATGAAAAATGTAAACGCCATCTGTCATATCCGGGATTTGTTGTTTCGCAACAACCGGCTATAACCATATATCATTGTAACTGCTGTTCTTCATTTCGCATTATGCGGTTCGCGCCAGATATTCCCACTCTCATGTTGGTGTAGTTTGGCGCTTCAATGAACAGGGACGGTGTCTGCGCCCCACGCAGCATGAACGGAGATGACCTTTTATAACGTGGCGAACGTTATCAAGGTCACGGGAGACCTTTGAAAGATGCGACGTGGGCGCGCGATATCGCCTGCTCGACGTGTCATTACCAACTTCCTTCTTAAGCAGTCTTCTGTTCAACTAGCACTGAAAACGAACACACAGTAATTTCTGGGTTGCATGAACGCCGTGCCCTTCTGTTTTTCGCCCGTATGTATAGTCAGGCGCATATTAACGCAATGCTATAGCGCGGTTTTAGAGACAAAGCTGCAGAAAAATGTGTTTTATAACCCTTCATTGTTTGTCTCAGCGATTCCTTATCAAACAACAATGAAGATAAATGAATTATACAAAAAAATTGCAGAAAATTGAAATATTCAGAAATATGTTAAAATACGTTCTTTCGGGTAAATATATAAATATATGTACTAAAAAGTCGTTTTGGGGCACTAACCGAAATAAAACGTGAATATATCGTTGATTTGACTTGTTTAAGTTACCTTAAGAAAATATGTAATTACGTAATAATCCGAGCCCCCATTGCCAATGAGAAAGGTAGATACGAAAAATGAAATAGAAAATATTCTGGAATTTAGTCATGCGAAGCCAACTAGTGCGACGGCGTGGTTGTGCCGTCTTGACATGGCCTGAGAATTAACCCCATGCGGGTTAGCGTATCTACTTCGCCGAAGCCAGTCAGGGCGCTTCAGAGAACAGGAAATTCTCTCGTTTTTCCGATCTTCCCAATTAGTGAGCTATCTGTTCCTTACCAAGAACAAGACTTTGTTCAACAATAACGTTCCCGGCGTATTTGGCTTTCAAAGGGTTGAATTACACCAGATAGCTGCAGTTTCTTCTATAATTTTGCATTGATTTCGAAGATTGGCGCATGCCAAATCAGAAAAAATGTGTTCCTTGCTCGGTGTTATATCTACTACAATACAACACTGTTCGTTTACAACCGGCGTTATTTCTTTGCATTTCATTCTTTTTCTTCTTCTCCCTCTTGTAAACCCTCGTTATCACGATCTCGCTTAACACGAGCTTCACCGTAAAACAAAGTAATCCTCAATGCCGGCAAGGGATTGGGGTAATAGGACATATAAATACAGGAGAACAGGAATTTTTATAACACGAACTTGTATAATATTCCGTCCCTTGGAAATCATGTTAATGAAGGTACACTGTATTATTATTACTGACGCAAAGTTTTTCTAGGAAGAGTATAGATCAGTCGTGAGAAGTGAATTCTGAAAATGAATAATTGTATTAAGCACGTTCCTGTCCAGTTCGGAGACAGTCAGCAGACATTTACGCGTCTCGGTCTTCGGGCCATTTACTTTCGTGTCTTCGCTTGAAAACTTGAAATAATTTGGTAAGACGCTTTTATAACTGTTCAGTGCACCGGAATGCCTACAGCAGCTCATATGATGTTCTATGATAGTTATGACACATTACAATCGATATATTTTAAGGTTCGGTTTAAATAAATATTCGAAGTCTTAAACTCCGTTCGTAATTCTACGACATAAAAAAAACTACTGGGAGTAACCTCCAGAAAATGTTAGCAAATTTGTCAAATTAACCATTTTAGTTATAAATCATTAGCTTACATTGAAATTTATTTTAAAGAATTATTTTCAAAGCGATTTGATATTCCTGTTTCATATTTTAAGAAATATATTAATTATACTATTATATTTATGTTACAGATTACCAGATGCAGTGACAATCAAACTGCGATGGTCGGCACCAACATCAGCCACCAGTAATGTCACCAACCGTCAACTTTAGTCGACGCACACTCCCTTAACACTCCCCGGGGGCGGGTTAATGGGTGCGCCTGGACTTGGGGCGTGGGCTTGGTGTTTAAGCTTGGTGCGTGGCTCAAGGGCGTGTGCCAGGGGCGTGGACCGGGAGCGTTGGCTTGGAACATGAGTATAGTTTAGAGAAGGAAGTTGTGCGCTTACCGCGTGTTTGTGTGTTGCTTTAGGCTTACCGCGTGTGTTTGTGTTGCTCTAGGCTTACCGCGTGTGTGTGTTTGTTGCTTTAGGCTTACCGTGTGTGTGTTTGTTTAGGCTTACCGGTGTGTGTGTTAAGGTTACCGTGTTGTGTGTTAGATTACCGCGTGTGTTTGTGTGTTGCTTTATACTTGTCGTGTGTGTGTTGTTGTAGGCTTGTCGTTTGTGTGTGTGTTGTGTTGCTGTTGTCCGCCACGTGTGTGTGTGTGTACTTAGTTTACTTTTAATCTAAATACTATAACTTCTTGCCAGCGATCCCTGCTCGCGTTTTTTTCCCGCGATTTTTCCTCTTGCTTTTTGTCTGCGTTTCTTGGCCTCGTTCTTTGCGCGCGATTCTTGTCCACGCACTGGGTGTGAGCGCTGGGTTTGCGCATTGAGTCTGGGCGCAGGGTTAGCTTCACCTTTAGGTTAGTAAACCGTTCAAATCAACCGTTACATTAACAAGAAATAGAGATCGCAACGTTAGTTAATCGACAGCCACTAGTCATTAGCTCGGTGAATCCTTCCCTACACTCCTCCCCCCTCTTTCACCCTCCTTCATCCTCCTATTCCCTTGCGATGAGCGCTCATCCCCAACCCTTGGGAGGAACGCCCCTCCGCAAAGTGGAAATAGGCCACAACACTTCCGCCCGCTAGTATATTTTACCGTCTCCTACACTTTCACCCTCTTCCACAATTGCAATTTCGTCTACTCTTCCACCCTCTTTCACCTCTTCCACCCTCCTCTACCCTTGGGAGGAGCGCTCCTCTCCAAAGTGGAAATAGGCATCTAGGGGAATTCGTCACTATTAAAAAGGAATAACGCGCCTGAGGGACTACAGCATACATGTCCAATCTTGTCAATGTGGTGAGGAAATGTGCTGCGTGGTTTTAGCGTGACGTGTGTGTGTGTGTGTGTGTGTGTGTGTGTGTGTGTTTTTAGGCTTACCCGTTGTGTGTGTTGCTTTAAGGTGCCGGTGTGGTGTTGCTTTGTGTTTGGTTGCTTTGGGCCGTGTGTGTGTGTAGCCTTAAGCTTTCCACGTGTGTGTTTGTTGGTTTACTTTTACTGCACACGTGTGTGTGTGTGTTGCTTTAGACTTATCGTGTGTGTTGCATTAGGCTTACCGCTGTGTGTGTTGCTTTGGGCTTACCGCGTGTGTTTGTGTTGCTCTAGGCTTACCGCGTGTGTGTGTTTGTTGCTTTAGGCTTACCGTGTTTGTGTGTTGCTTTGGGTTCCGCGTGTGTGTTGCTTTGGGCTAACGTGTGTGTGTGTGTTGCTTTGGGCTTACCGCGTGTGTGTGTGTGTGTGATGATATGGGCGTGCCACGTGTGTGTGTGATATGGGCGGGGCGCGTGTGAGTATGTTGCTTTTGGCTTATCACGTGTGTGTTGCACGAGGCGTGCGGCATGTGTGTTGCTTTACGCTTACGGCGTGCCTGTTTCTGTTGTGATGATTTGGCTGCTTTAAGCTTACCGTGAGTGTGCGTGTTTTTATGGGCGTGCTGCTTGTTTATGTGTACTTAACGATTACTACGTGTGCGCTTTGATTTATGCTTACCGCGTGTAGACTAGGTGGACCTTAGGATTATCCTGTGTGCTTTAGGCTTGCCGCGTAGGTTTTGTGTGCTTAGGCTTGCCGCGTGTGTGTTTGTGTTACTTTAGGCTTGCCGCGTGTGTGTTTGTGTGAATGTAGGCTTGCCGCGTGTGTGTTTGTGTTAATTTAGGCATTTCGCGTGTGTGTGAGATGTTTTAGGGTGGCGTGTTTGGCGTGTTTTGCGTTTGTGTTTAAGCGTACCTCATTTGGTTGTGTGTGTGCTGCTTTTAGCGTTTGGCCTGTGTGTGTATGTTTTGCTTTAGCAGTGCCGCGTTTATGGGATATGGTCCCTCCATATCCAACACACCATCACCAAAACCAACAGAATCATCAATGCCCTCTACCCCTTCCTCTCAAACCAAAACATAACCCCCAAAAAGAGAATCCTAATCTACTGCTCCTATATCCGATCCATCCTCACATATGCCCATCCCACATGGATTGCCACATCCCCCACCAACCTATCCTATTATCACCCGCACTGAGAACAGAGTCCTCAGTTTTTATAGTTAACTAATAACACTATAAACACTATAAAAACTCTCGATTCAATATATGGGTTTATTACATTGCACAATGTGAACAAAAATTTAATGAAAATGTAAAAAATTAATATTGCAGAGCAATGTAATCGAGATATCAGTGTCGAACCAACAAAATATGAGATGATAACTTTCCCTTTGAACCGAGGTTCACAGCTCAATATAAATTTTATTCAGACACGAAGCCATCAAGCATTGATTAACGATTACAATTAAATGTAATAAAAGTTCATACTAATCTTTACCATAATGTTTTAGTTATTTAAAATAATATTCTTGATTAAAATCACCAATGCACGCAGCACGCCTAAAGCAACATACTCACACACGAGGTACGCCTAAGGCTGCGTTTATGTTGGAGCAGCGATAAACGATGAGAGCGACGAGAGAGTAGGTGTTGCGAAATCGCAGCGCTGCTGTGTTCATGCCGGAGCAGTGCGAAGCAGCGCCACTCCGAATCCACCAGAGACATCTACAGGACATTCGGCGAAACTAACTTGTCAATTCAATACCAACCTTATGTAAATCACCCGCCATATTTACTTAAATTGCTAGAACTTTGTTACGCTTGTGAAGCGCAGTAGGAGCAACTTCAACATCATTCCCTATGCAATGAGCATTACACCTAAGATTTTTCTGGCTGATATTGCATGTTAGAGAGAGTTCAATTTCTCTCGACTCTGCAACATGCAGCAAGCAGTGTGCAGCCCGAGAGTAGTCATTCACAATGCAATCACAAACATAAGTAACACATAGACATAGACATTAACATAAGCGAAGAGTTGTATTCAATGTCGAAATAAACATAGGCAAAATAAGAGTTTCTATTGGCTATGACAATATTCTAGTTACTATTGGATATGAGAATCGATTTGAGATTTCAAACAAATAGACAAACACAACCACGCAGCACGAATAGTTCGTCATCGACTTCGATACTGATTTTGAGTTATCGAACTGGATTGGCTCATTCTTGTCTGACATAGCATAAGCACAGAAGCTTGAAGCTGAGCTCTAGTTAACGTCTTACGTGTATGCTTATGCGAACGATTGTAATGAGTCCACTTGTAGGCGTAGTCTAACTTTTAGTAACGCTGTGTATAGTTGATTGTGAATGGCCTTAAGGCTCATTCACAATGCAATCACAAACATAAGCATAACACATAGACATAGACATTAACATAAGCGAAGAGTTGTATTACAATGTCGAACATAAACATAGGCAAAATAAGAGTTTCATTGGCTATGACAATATTCTAGTTACTATTGGTTGATATGAGAATCGATTTCGAGATTTCAAACAATACGACAAACACAACCACGCAGCATCACGAATAGTTCGCTATCGACTTCGATACTTGATTTTGAGTTATCGAACTGTGATTGCTCATTCTATATTGAATAAGCATAAGCATGAGCTTGAAGCTTGCAAGCTCTGTTAACGTCTTACGTGTTATGTAGAACGCTTGAATGAGTCCACTTGTAGGCGTAGTCCTAACTTTTAGTTAACGCCATGCTTATGCTTATGTTGCATTGTGAATGGGCCTTAGTCCTGAGCGTAGCCCAGCGTACGTATTCGAGTTTTATACGCGAGCGCATTCAATAGTGATTTGTTTTGGAACTATTTTTATTTCATATTTTTCTTGACGTTTTCATCGATGCGTCGTCATTTGACGAAAATATTGGAAAATTAAGTGTCATACATATAAACATATTTACATTGACTGTTAAAGAGAAACATATGTATATTTTCAGCAGGTATATATATATATTCAGCACATAGTATACTATTTAGTATTGAGGTTAGTGATTGATTTCATTTGAGGAAAATGGCCTTTCCTTTTTTTTACAGAGAGAAGAAGCTTAGTCTCTTGAAAGAAATTTGGTTGTATGTGAATGAATGTTTAAGAAAAAAATATGGAATTGTGTCTTCTAAGGAGGAAAGGAAATGTATTGTGTACTATATGCCTATGTGAATCTCACAAACATAACAGTATTTTATGCCAGGTGGTATGAAAAATAAAAACAGTGAAGACAAGTGTGAAATTGTGTGAAGAAAAGTGACTATGTACAGAAAATTTCAAATGTGTGCAGTGCTCTCCCATTCTGCCAATTTCTATTATTCATAGTCTTTCTAATATTTTATTAGTCTATCAAGTTTCATTTTATAAAACAGCTTTCAGTTTGGTACATTTTCAGTATTTAAAAGGAGATAATAATTAATTTGAAGTAGTATTTTTTTATTGTTGTTTATTCTGTAATATAAGAAAAATATCTGTTGTGCAATATATATCATGGAGTAAATAAGAAAAATTAAAACATCTTCAAATTCATTGTTATTGTCTTGAAATAAGAAAGGATTCTTCTCATTTTAATATTGTCTAAGACAGTAATTTTATTTTAGTTCTACCAATCTTAATTGAATTCTCAGTTTTGTTTCATATTTGTAAAGAGCCTATATGTGGTGGTTTGTCTGTGTTTAATTTAACTGAATGTAAAGTCTGAAGATTACATGTACAATAAACCATCTATTGTTAAAAACATTTCCATGTGATTAATATTTTAGGTGTCCTCTGTTCATGTTGACTGAATAACATATCACTCTCTCCCAAAATTTTGTAAGTTTTTCATGAAATATTATCCAAATGTACAAGGGATATCTTCTAAAATGATTGAGTTTTGCAAAGACCATTGTAAATAAATGATTTTGTATTCTGAAGTAAAAACTACTCAGAATTCCAAGGAAAACAGATTATAAGGGAAGTGATAAAGGTAAATGGCATATTTATTTTATTTAAAATTGTTTCTTAAATCTTACACTACAAAGCCGTCAGCCTTCCGTTTTGTCTTAGTTTAACATCTCAATATTTTGCCAAATTGTGGCTTGGGACTAGCTGATTTCAATCACTTCAATTTTGAATTAATTGCAAACATTCAATTTTCATCCCTTCGAAATGTTGTTGTAGGAAATGAGATACATGTACTATCAAAAGCAATAATTTAGATAATTCTTTTTCAATACATTTTCTAGTTTAAAAATGAAAAATATTCTGTTTCTGGCAATTCAATTTGTTCTTCCGTGATAGTTATACCCAATCGTTTAATTAAACTAACAAAATTAAAAATAAGTTCATTTGTTTCATTTTAAAATTTCTGTTATAAATTATACTTCCTTGAATTGCACCCACATTTGTGTGCCATGGGCAGCAAGCACATAAGAATTAATCATCTCAATCATTCTGCGTCAATATCTCACAACTACAATAAATTATTTTCTATAGTTTTACAAGGTGTGGATGCAATTTACAAATTCATTAATAGATGAAATGGGTGATTATGGCAAACAAAGTGAACAAACTTTCTGAGGATTTGCAATACAAAAAAATGATTCAGAATAAAACATTATCACTGGCAGATGATTATGTCCTTTACCTAAGTTAACAATTAGTTTTGCACAACACAACATAACAATAAAAATGGCAGTTAACCCGTAATTATTTGTATACTTGTCGTTCAGTGAAAAACGAATGTAACCTAACCTTTAAAACACGTGTTGTAGTCATTTCTGCGGCACACAATTTGTCTAAAACGAAGCTATTGCGGCGATTTGTGTCCCTTTTGTCCCAAAATTGACTACTAACAATAAAGTGATCAATTTCTCAGCATTCATGTTATCCGACATGCACAACACCTGAAGTGTGCCAGCTGTGAAGACTGCGGAACAGCGCGATAGCAGCGAAAACCTACCAAATGGTTTTCTTCGCTCTTATCGCGGTCACCCTGTTTACATGTGGACGTTCTCGTTGCTTCGCTCGTATCGCTGCTCTTATCGTTTGTTGTACTGTTCACCACCCGCTTTTCTTCATAAACTTCGCCCATACATCCCTCTTCACATTCTCAGCTTAATCACAAGCTATCTCTCCCACCGCTCCTTCACTGTAAAATACCAACTCTTCATTTCTTCATCTCACCCCATCCAAGCCAGCGTCCCCCAGGGCCGTCCTCTGTCCTTTCCTGTTTTCTCTCTTCATAAACGATGCGCCGGCGATCACCGGAGTGCATAGCTTCGTCTACGCAGACGACATAGCGTACGCTGTAAAGGATAGCCGGATCAATTTCGCCATCAAACGGCTCCAGCTCGCCGCAATTGCGTTATCGAATTGGAGCGCGGAAAACGGCCTCGCGCTGAACGCACAGAAATGCCAAGCTATCATCTTCACACACAAAGGCAGCCACAACACGCACACCGTCGCGCCCATCCGCCTAGATGCTCACACTCTTCCGTGGCGACAGACTGTCACCTATCTAGGCGTCATCTTCGACCGCAAGCTCACCTGGAGGGCGCACATTAAAGAAGCGCGTAAGATGATATGGCGCATCAGCTCCCTGCTGCCACTCTTCAGGAGCCGCTCCCTTCAGGAGAAAATTAAAATCAGAATCTACCTCGCGTGCGTAAGGAGTGCGGGGCTCTACGCATGTGAGGTCTGGGCCACGGCCCCTGAGACGACCCGCGAGCTGCTTGTTCGAGCAGAGAACTACTTCATCAGAACCGCATTGAAACCAGCGCCAGGTGACGCCTACGCAAATGTTCTCCGCTCTCACAACACAAACACTATCTCCTCCACGATTCACACGCTCGCCACGGAGAGAATAACTTCTATCTTTTCAAACATTGACACACACACCCTCTTTCGCCCCTACATCCAATACTCCAATAAAAAATCCCACCTTAAAACCAAAAAACCCCCCTCTGATGTCATCTTCCTCAAACCTCCCTAATACTTCAAAACCCTCACTCCTCCCACGTCAGTTGCGCCGCGGGCGAGGAACAGATCCCGGAAATTCCACCCAAATACATTTAATACTCTGTGCTACCGTCTGCTACTTTATCGGACTCTGCTTTTGTGTTCTGTTTTTTGTGCTGTTATGTGCTATACGCTATATTGTCCTTCTCTGTTTATCAATTTAGTATTTAATTAGTAACTTACTATTTATTATTTTCAATGTTTTTCTTTTGTAAATTAGTATCTACTTCTGTATTTCTATTTCATTTTATTATTAGTAAGCTAGTTTGATCTTAATTTATAACTCAATTTTCTGCATGTGTAAATATCTAGGTATTAAGATCTAAATAAGTTTAAACTTAGAATTAAGAAAATGGTTATGTGTAAAATAAACTTAAATACTGTTTAAAACTATACATGTATTAACCAAAAAAATAAACACAAAAAAAGACCGTTAGCGTGTGCGAAGCGGGAAATGACAAAAGAACTAAGGGAGCAGCCAAACAAACACTCAATTGCAAACTGATTGCCAATCAGAACACCGCGGACGCCCACATGAGACAATCATAGGGCGCCCGCGAGAAAAAAATGGTAAAGCATAAAAAATTCCAAAACAAAACGGAAGAGCTCCACCCGGAGCAGGCGGTTGAAACTTAAGACATCATCACGCAAGGCATCTTCGCGCAATACTACGCCCTGATGAAGGTCGCAGAATGGCGACCGAAACGTCGGCACCCGTGCCCTGGACGCGGCGTCTCCCGGATAGCCAAGTAAGTTCCAATTCCGGCCGCGGAAGCATACGATCTCGCTATTACAATAACTTAACTTTTCTATTATTATAAACGCAAATCTTGTATGAATCAATGTCGGTTCCAATATTATAACAAAAATTTCATTGTTTTGGACAACAAAACAATTTTCATTACAAATTTATAATAAAATGCTCAGAAATCTGGCAGCCACTTTCAAAGTGTATTTAAAGTAAATGTGATTTAAAGACGGGGAAATGGCCCTATTGCCCTATCCTCTTGCCAACTATCCTCGCCCAAAATTAATGTTTTTCAAAATTTTCTCAATTTTTGTCTCCTAATGATAGAACCGAAACATTACTTTAAGAATATTAAAGAAGAGTCTTGTCCTAGAAGGAAATTTTTGTTGTAAACTTTGGAGCCATTTGTAAGAAAATGATATTTAAACGTAACTAAAAACGAACAGCCAGCAGCTTGTTTGAGAAGTTTGAAACTACATCGCGAAAATTGTGCATTTTTACTTTCTCGCCCTTTCTTCGTAAGAAGAGAGAGTATAGTAATCGTGCGAAAAAAAACTCTTACTGCCGAGCTCTGGTAACGAAAAATTGCATAAATCTCGTTCCTAGTAGTAAATTATTTCATCTAATCCGTTGTGTAGTGAGAATCCATGTTTTGTAGTCTTTGATATAAAAAAATGACGCCTAAACCGTGCAGCCAATTTTCTGATACTTGCGTTGTCGTAATGTGGCAGCTGAGGGTATCTTCAAGATGGAATATGGCACAACTATTTGCGTCTGTCTAGGTCCTGTCGCAAGATGTCGCATGATCGCGACCGTATCGAGCAGTGGTATAGATCAAGCGACTCTAACGGCACGGCCGAGAAAGAAGCGAAAAACCGCGCCATATTCCATTTTGAAGATAATACACTCAGCTGCCACATTACGAAAACCCAAGAATAAATCTGATATTTTTCGATCAATTTTAAGGAACCTATGATCCTCTGAGTTAGAAACTTGTTTTCATTTTGGAGATACTTTTCATGCGGCCACATTCTCTTTCTGGGTCCATTCTATTTCTTTTCTTTTTTGTCACATATCAATCCAGCTGTACTGGAAGTCTCTCCAAAAACACTGTAGCTGATGGAGCGCACAGGCATCGAACAGCACTTTTTCTGAAATTGGGGAGAGTCATTTTATTTTTCCAATAAGATAGTACATTTGCATAAGGAGGAAGCAAGTCCGCACATTTAATTCATCCGTTTGTGCTGTGGTTTCGTATTCACACCATGATATTTCGTGATCACTCTTCAGAATATTCCTATAAAAAGACCATATGTCAATGCATTTTCGGGGGTTCTGTATTTGAGGATGCTTACAAAATAAATTAAATGAATTAAAATTTTGAACAATAAATGCTTGTCTAATTTGAAATTTTTAATGTTGATAATGAAAATGAGTTTTTCGGAATCTTATGCAGTGATTTAATTTTTTTTTTAACTACTGAAATATCGGAAAATCGAAATCGTGATAAAAGGGTTTTAATTTTCTTGTATGCATGGTGTATCTAGGTTCAAGATCTTTTAATTAATCCTTGAATCTATTGTCCTCAATAATACTGATCGATTATTTTTGCGTATCATGTAAGCAAATTTTCTTGTTATTGCTTTTGAACGGTTGTCTTTGTGGCCAAAAAATCAATGAGTGTTGGTTGATTTGTGTTGAAACTTTATGATCTTGATAGGACTGGCCATGGGTCAGTAACTTCTACCACTTCACTTGAACGATCTCCGACGATTCCAACGTCCGATGCAACATTAGTTCGCTTGGGTCTCGGTGGAGCTGAATACTACCCGGTGTATTGATGTAACACTTTTTTTTTTAAATTACTAGTATTGTGCGAGTTTCCACCAGGCGAAAATGTTTTTCTTTCTTTTTTTACATATTCTACAATTAGCACGATTGTCATCTTTCGAGTCCTCTTCAAAATAATTCCACACTTCACACTTTTTGTTTATGGAATTCACTAATTCATCGACTATAGAGTCGTCTATTAAGTATATACTAGTCTTTCGGTCACTTTAAAATGCTGAACTGAACTGAACATGAGCTCCATCAGATGCCTCCGCGGTGGGCTGAGGAGGGGAGTATCCCGGGAAGAATCGCTGCCTTCGAGCATTGCTTATCGTGCCTGTCGCCACTACATTGCCGGGAGCTCTCAAGGAAGAGTTTCCCAAAGCTGAATTGGTCGCGAATTGCGTGCTATCTCAAGCGGTATACTACCGGTGGCAGGCGCGGGAGGGTTAGAGCGGGGCACGACGCTCGGACGTTGCAGCGTTGGGTAATTTCAACAACAGTAAGTGAATCCGAACAGATGGACACTTCCTTGTTGCTTAACAAAAGAAAAATAGGAGAAAGGAATGCAAAGAAGACAATTCTTCTGTAAAATCAGAAGAGATGGGGAATGGCATAAATAATTAAAAGTATCGAGTCATGATCCGGAAGTATCGATACCACTCGAGTATCGAGGACCCATCCCGACCCATATGCAACAATTTTTATATTTTGCACCTATTTTAGGAAAAGTTTGCCCCTAAAAGTCCGGCCTCTATTGATGTTCTTTTACTTGGCAAATCTTTCTCCACATCAGATGTGGCGTGTGGCAATTGAGAGGCTTCGTATGCCCTCCACGATGCATGTTTGCTTTCTAAAACAGCTCTCCCCACCTTCGCCCTGCATATTTTGTATTCGATAAGGTTATCTGCGTTAGGATAATGCTCGAGTCATGCCATTGCCTTTTTACGGACGCTGAACGCTCTAGAACAGTTCTAATTTCACAAGCAGACAAAGGGATGTCGCGGTTTTCCGGTCGATTTGGGAATTACAATAGAAGCAGCAAGGAGTATAAAGCTGTTGAAATGTGACGAATCCGTCCACATTGTCGAAGGGACAATCTGAGAGGTCAACATCAGCTTGGAATGTCGACCAGTCAGCACGTTGCACGTTCTTAGTTCATCCCGTGCAGAGAAAAGTATTTAAATTTTAGGATGAGAGCCGCAGTTAGGATATTTTTCTAAACCTTTTTCACCTCCTGTCAGAAGGGGCATGTCCACGACGGCTGAAGTTTCTTCCGAGGCACACTCCTCGACATGCTGAGTGATATCGCTCAGAGCTAGTCTTAGGAGTCAGAATAGATGATTGGGGCTTGGAAGATCGGTTATTTTGAAGAGTGTCCGGGACAGATAGCCGACCATAATTAACCTTCATGCAGGGGCTGTGAAGAAGTGGATGCTTGGTTTGACTTCGTCTGGGCAGCTTTCATGGGCAATTTCTTATATTTGGAGGGTATTATTTTCTCGCCTTGCAGAGGCGAAGTCTCCTCAGGAAAGTCCATAGGAGGCACCTAGCAACAAAACTGCGTTACTGGAGGGGTTTTTTGGCAACTTGCTGTTGGTTTCGCCGCCTTGATCACAGCAAGAGAGAATGAACGAGAACAGCGTTCTTCGCCAGGTACCGGCGTTTCGCCTCAGAAAGGACACTTTCCCTGTCACTCGGGTCTTTTGAATCTCTCTCCCTCAGAAAGGGATGGCACCTATTAGAACTGGCCGCATGGTCTCCTTCACAATTCATACAGCGGAATGGAGTTGCACAGGGATCTTACATCATTTACAGATTCGCCGTAATTTTGCACATATGTTTTCTGCCATGCAATGTTGTTGCACATGACTGAGACTATGGCTTTTAAAACAGCGCAAAATGTTAGACACACCTGCCGCACGAGAAGATTGTAAAAGCCGCATATAATCCTTCCTGGGAGACATGGGAGATTGAAAATCAGGTTCAGAGGAGTGGGGATTTCTTTCCCATACTCTTTCCTCTAGATCATGAACACCTCAGCGTCACCCTGGTACAGAAATGACACCACCAGCCACTAAGGATGAGCTACGGGACTTAATAGAATCGGTAATACCAATGCTTCATGACAGGATAGTATCCCCAACGCTCTCAAACTGTCATATCCGCTCATAGTGAAATCTTCACGGAGTCATCATTCTTATCTTATAGAAGGGATGTTTCCTGAGAGATTCAACAAATAATACTTCCACGGGTGGGGGGACCTGAAGATGCGGCGTCTTACCGACTGCTGTGCATGCTCGATCCTGCGGGAAAGGTTTTCGAGCACATTAGCTCAAGATTGGACCAGAATGTCTTTCGTAAGGCTTGGACATTAAAAACGCCTTTAACTTGACACGGAGAGATTCGTAACATTCGTCACCGAACCAATGTGCCTCCTTACTTGAAGATAGTGGCTGAATACCTCAATCGTAGAATTCTTCGGCGACTCCCACAAGGTTCTGTGCAGGGTCCACTGGATGATACCTGAAATGAAGCCATTGCCATTGTTGGCTTGATTCCGCAGAATTGCAATTTGTCAAACAACAGCAAAACGGATGCTCGTAACTAATAGGAGTAGAATGGAATCCATCACTCTCATCACGACTTACGATAAAATACCTCGACATCATGACACGCGCTTGTCCTTTTGGAGACCATTTGGGCTATGCCAGCTAGAAAGCAGAGGTGGTAAATGTTGCATTGACTAGGATAATGTCGAACACTGGAGGACGTAGACATTAAAAGAGAAAGCCACTTGCTTTAGTCGTAACATGGGTTCTGCTCTACGGATCCGCAATTGGGCCACCCCTAACAGATTCGAAGAGCTTCGCAGGAGGAATGGCGTCAATACATCGGCAAACTACGCTTGAGGTAGCGTGTGCGTTACAATGCGTCTGAAATGAAAGTGCCAATCGGAATGTCACCTACAGATAGATATAATGGCTCGTGAACGGTAGAGGTGTTATGGCAAAGGAGTCAGAATGCAAAATTGGAACCACTCGTACAATGGCAGCGGCGATGGGACACTTCCTAAATCTATTGACTGACACATACTGTTGAATCTTAGATGAATTGGAAGCTCTGCATGGTAAATATCTCACGCAGTTTTTGAAGAGTCAAGAATGCTCCAGAGGTTGAAACTGGAAGATACCCCGTACTGTTACGAGTCCGAACCTGTGTTTTTTCAGTGCCCACATTTCGACTCTCGACGACGAATCGTCACAGATGCCTAATGTATACCAAATAACTCCAGTAATTGCTTGCCTCTGGAAGCAGAAGAGCGGTGGGTGACTTTTCTTAAGTATAACTGCTGGAGAAAGGTGGAAAATCCGATTCCACTCGATACCAAGATAGAATACATACGTCATGACTGAGACATTATTCCACTCCCTGCAATGTAATGCCTAAAGGTGGATCTGCAGGGAGGATGGAGAAGGGAGGCTTGATTTTAGTGAGTAAAAATCTCACACGCTGGGTAGAAAGAGTTACCCTGTTTAGTTTGAAGATTTCTAGCTAAGCCCATAATAAAATCAGAACACACTTATGCACACTATTAAATACTGAGCAATTAGCATACCCACTTCTAAATAATCTCAACTAAAATTTTTAAGTAAATAAAAAGTTTTTTATTTTTTAACTTATTTTCGTACCAAGATTTTGTTTCAATTGTAGTCACTTGACAATAGCAAAGTTTTGGTAGTGATGAGATTCTCAACTCAGTAATAGCTAATCGATATTCTATAAACAGGTTTTTGATACCTAAAACATCAAAATGTACTGGTTCATGGTATGTTTTTGCATTGTCAATATTAAGATTTTTGGGGGTCTATTTTTAATATAAAATAAGAGAAAAAATAAATTATCATTTTAATTCTCATCACTAGAAGGTACATGCTCTATGTTCAGCAAGTTTGAATGCCTCCAATTCTTAGCTTCAAATTCTCTACTTGAAGTGACCACTACCGGTATTGTTACCAGTAAATTGAGATCATACCTAACTAAGGATTTGATCACAAGAAACATAACAGGTGTTTCTGAAGACTGAATCCAAAACCCAAACCCATTTTTTAATGATTAGTTAGATTTTTATTCAAGTTGCTGAACTCAGCAAAGCCTTCTGGGTAGTCCTAGTCTTCAATGAACATGTGCACTGCATAACACAAGGCATACAAGGCAAGTATATCCTTTCCCTAAGTGCCATCAACTCCAAACTACTCGACTACATTTTGAACATCATTCACACACACGTACTGTTCATCATAACTGGGGATTTACAAATGAGATTTCTGATAAGACGGATTTATCAGAAAGACAGTACAATATAAAAGACAGTTTAATTTTGTACTAACATTTTTCACATATACAAAATTACATGAATTTTCTCATGAAGTGTATGCTATCAATATTTCTTTCAGAACTAAGAGGGAACAAAGCATAAAAATTTATTCACAAGAGAGACTAAGAAACTGATTCTGCACCAATTATTCAAGATTACACAATCCAAAATAATTGTGAGAAGGGTGACATTTTCACGTCCTATCTCTTCATCTCTCAGTTTAGAAATGTGTTTGGGACTCATTTAATTATTCAACTAAAAAAACAATTAACAAAGATGGAAATAATGTACCAACATATTTTTCCTACAAATTGTGGCCCAACACCACAACTTACAACAATGTATGTGAAACTAAGATAACTATTCTTAAGCATGGTAACTCTAGATAATCAATATACCAACATTCAAAAGAAACTTTAACTTTTATAACCTGTTTCATGAGCTCACACTCAGTTACCTCCCAGAACTACACCTCTCCTAGAACAATTACGTCTTTCTTATATCTCAACACCCACAGGTTGAGATACAACTGCCTGGGATTTTGTATGAGTGTGAGAGATTTTGCAACACTTAAGTTGTATGCTTGTTGAAATTTTCTGAAATATAATATTTGTGTTAAGTGATTTTGACAAATTATATTATAAATAAATGCAGAACAAATTTCCTGAAAATTTTTCTTTGGTTCCTTGAAAGCAAGTGAGACAACACTTCATTGAAGTGTTTTGCAAGCTGACTGATTAATCTAGTTCTTTTCATCATACACATGAAAATTTAACCTACAAAATATGTGTATCAGTCACTTATAAGTGATAAGAAATAAAACTAGCCCTAAATATTTTCAAACTTTTCATAGCTTCTTAAAAAACCATGTTTTGGCCCACTTAATTAACATTTTGATAAAACAACTACAATGAAAATAAATATTATATATACAAGTATATATACATACAAATATAATATATATACAAGTACAAAGAATATTTAGATACCACCATACTGTGTCAACATCACATACCAATGGTTCATAAAACAATGTGTTTTCGATTTCAATTTTTAAGATAAAACATAGTTGAAACATTTTGAAACAAAAACACCTGATATGTAAATCAAACTGAATTCCTTAATTTATGATCTTTCCAATAATCAATTGTAATAAACGTAAGAGAATAGAAACAAAGCCTTCCCAACATTAAAAAAGTTCTCCACTTTAAGCTAGGAACATACCTAATTCCTTTCTTTTACCTCCTGGATGAAATATAAAAAAAGTAATAAAAATATCACTAACAAGTTCAGACTCTTAGAAGAAGGATTACACCTTCCAGAAATAATTTAATTTATGTGCTTTTCAAATAGTTGGGGAAACTATTCCATAGAAGGTCCAAGAATGTAGGGGTTCCAACTTTCAATTGAAATTGTATTTAAGAGATAGCTGCTAAGACACAAATTTAAGAAATATTAATGTCCTCTCAAATTTTAGTCTTCAATGTTAATGTGTGACAATTTCTAGTACTATGTAATTTTAAAATAACAGACAACTCTAATGAATGCCAGGAATGTGGAAAGAACCTGACCTTAGACTTTTTAAACAGCAAAAGAACATAAAATTATTTAAAGATAATTGTTGCTCTCTTTTTTAAAAATACATTCTGGGCAGAACTTATAAGAAACAGTTCATACTATCATATTGAAATCGCACTAATGATCATGATGACTCAAAGGTGTTTTGTAATTTTCATCTACCATTCCTTTTAGTTGCATTATATATATATATTTTATTAAAAATGTAATATTTATATATTTCTTAATGAAAATTTAAAAAAAGGGTTAAGGAGAAAACTTCCAATGATATTTTAATCAAATGAGACTTGCAGTCAATGTTTCTGTGTTTAAACATTTTGGTTTCAACAACATACCAATGTAATTATTATTTGGAATCATGTAAGAAAATTGCAGTGATGGTGGTCAACACAGCAAAGCAAATTAATAAAGTCCATATGTCATTTTTGACAAGATAAACAAGAAAATTAAATTCAACCAGAAGTGTTTACCCTGTTTTCCAAGAGAATTGAAGATTCCCCTTCCTAAACTAGCACTAATGACAGGCACATAGTTACATAGTTATAAACCATGGAAATAAATTATTAGTTTACGGATTTGTATTTTTGCTTCCAAAGTATAATTTAACACAAATGATTTTGATTCTGCATTATAATAGTATCAAATGGTCCCAAACACAAGATCAGCTATACTTCACAGGTTTCCTAAAGGCAATATCTATTTAAGAACAGCAGTAAGCATTCAATAAATCCACTGACAATTGTAACAATTTTCACAAATCTCACTACAGATTTTAAATACTTTTATACAAATAGGAAAATAAATAAAAATATTACTACTGGATATACTATTACTGCTAAATAAGGAATCCTAAAAACCAAAATCCAATTAAAGAAAAGACAAAGTTTAATTACTATTAGCATAAAAATAAATTTAATCATCACTACAAAATACTAAATTAGCCTCACGCAGAGGCACCAGATATAAGCAGTAAAAGACAGGGAAAAAAAAAACAAACAGAAAAAGTGCACTAACTTTGCATTAATATTTAAAGGTATATTTCCCCTTTTTTATTATTAAGAATGATCAGACATTATAGTATTTTTCTTTTTGACAAGAAATCTCATTAATTAACGAAATAAAATAGCAAGTGCATCTGATAAAATATTCAATGGGGTACACAGAGCAAGTTGGTTATTCTGATGTTGTGTAAATAACACTTACACAAAAGGTCAGATTACAATTACAGTAATACACAAGATTCACTACTGCAAGCACCATTAAAATTACAAAGGGACATTTCATGGTATATTAATAAAACTAAAAAATTAAAGACTTGCTTCGGTGGATTTATTGAATTGTATTTGTAGAAAAAAAGATTGGAACAATTAACAGTTAAATAACTTCCTGTAAAAATATTACATATATATAGAGTTTACAGAGAGAGAGACACTTAAAATTCAAAATAATCACCTGGTAAGACATAAAAGTTTCTTCCAAAACAACTTTTCGTACTACATACTGGAATCTTCGAAGCCCATAAAAATATAATACTTAGTTAAAGCAACACTAGCAATGTTCAGCAGTGCATCTACAATGCCTGCTTCATGAAGTACAGAAAATGTATCTCACAACTGAGAAAAACTGTATGGACCTCATCTTCATCTTGGGCAATTCTTAAAATCACCTTCCTAGATTCACTTACTCCCAAGAAAATCTCTTCATTTCACAAGATTCAACTAGACAATGAATATGCCTCAATGAGTACATTTGATACATCTTGTGCTTAAACCAACCACAATAAACACTGAAGTCACTCCATACAACAGAAAACTTTCAAGGACTTGACTTCTTTTGTGCCTATTACAACTAATCTTGCACTTCACAAAACCTGTAGTCAGTATAGTATTCAGAATGAACACCTGCATGTTGCTCTGAGAGAAAAACTGATAGAGATGGGATGCAAATGTGCTGTGCTGAGATGGAATGATTTTCAATGTCTTGCAAATTCTATATTCTTATTTCCTGAAAACAAGAATATTACAAGAATCCATTTCAATATAATTATATTATAAATATTATGAACATGAGACATTTATTAAAAATAAAAACATATTTAAAATACATCTATTAAACAATTAAGATGATTTCACGAAGATTCACTCAAATTTACTAACTTTCAGTATTTGCATACCCTATTGGACAGAATAATTGGCATTTTACATGGAAATCTCTACATATTAAAATACCAAGTCCCATTTGCCAGTAACTTCTTATGACAGGGACTTGTGTCTGCTTGCGGCAGATGCGTGCGTGGTGGTCAGTGTACCATGTCTGTGTGGTGTGTGTGTGTCTCTGTTGCTGTGTGTGTGTTGTCTGTGTGCTGTGCGTGTGTGTGTCTGTTGTGTGTCTGCATGTGTGGTCAGTCTTTCTGTGTCTGTGTGTGTGTGTCAGTCTGTCTGTGTGTGTGTGGGTCAGTCTGTCTGTGTGTGTGTGTGAGTCAGTCTGTCTGTGTGTGTGTGGGTCAGTCTGTCTGTGTGTGTGGGTCAGTCTGTCTGTGTGTGTGGGTCAGTCTGTCGGGTTGTGTGGGTCAGTCGTCTGTCTGTGTGTGGGGTCAGTCTGTCTGTGTGTGGTAGGTCAGTCTGTCTGTGGGTGTGTGAGTCAGTCTGTCTGTGTGTGTGGCAGTCTGTCTGTGTGTGTGTGGGCCCAGCCTGTCTGTGTGTGTGTGGGTCAGCCTGTCTGTGTGTGTGTGTGTGTGTGTCAGTCTGTCTGTGTGTGTGTGTGTGTCAGTCTGTCTGTGTGTGTGTGTGGGGGTCAGTCTGTCTGTGTGTGTGGGTCAGTCTGTCTGTGTGTGTGTGGGTCAGTCTGTCTGTGTGTGGGTGGGTCAGTCTGTCTGTGTGTGTGGGTCAGTCTGTCTGTGTGTGTGTGGGTCAGTCTGTCTGTGTGTGTGTGGTCAGTCTGTCTGTGTGTGGAGGTCACCTACTACAGTTATCTACTTTTGCCATCTTTATGATATATCGTTTGAAAGAAAAGTGATAAATGAAAATTGCTACTTACTTTTTCTTGTGACGAGAATCTTTACTTTCACTGTCTTCCCGCGAACGTTTCTTGCTACTACTGCTGCTAGATTTATCATGTTTACTGCTGTGTTTATCACTGTGTTTGCTACTGTGCTTATCATTGCGCTTATCACTGCGCTTGTCACTATGCTTGTCACTGTGCTTACTTTTTGATGAACTACTGCTAAAAAAAGAAGAAGAGGTTATGAAATACCACGAACCAAAATCCAAATTGTTCCTATCAATTTACTGTGCTACTTTCTTCAACAATTTGTTACTGTATTTTACAGAAGACAAATAAGATTAACCAACATGGATTATTGGAGATGAGCAAAATTTAAATACACTTGCTTAAAGAAGATATTTTTAAAACAAGAGCACATAATTTCAACATCATACAATTATTGTTAATTAACTGTCCATCATTCCATCTCAAATTGAGAAGAAAACTCTGTCTAATCATTTACGATTTTTTTGAAAAGCCATGAACTAAAAATCACTTTACAGATGTGTAAAAACTTCAAATTTTATGTCTATGTCAATTAGGATATTTTTAAATCAGTGACTGTTAGAAATTGACAATATTGACCAATTTTATGCCAGCAGAGTTGAATTTAATGCAACAGCTTGATGAAATCTGATTTCCTGCAACTTACAGTAAAAACGGGACATTCTAAGACTGTTTATTTTGTTGAAATATAATTTGAACAATTTTTGAAACAATAAAAAATGATACAGCCATTGAGATCAAGAGAGATAAATAACATGGAATGAACATTATTGAGCATTGCACATTACATGACATGCAGATCTCCATGGTTTAATATCTCTTAAATAGTAAAAAAATAAAATTATAAATTAGGATTTTGTGATCAATGTACGTAATTCATTGCCATTATCATAAATAAGGGACTATTTAAAAACAATTGAATTTTAAAAGAAGAAATGTGTCATTTCACTTTCAAACAGCCTCAGAAGATTTTATACAATTACAATTGAAGTTATTGCATTTTAAGTGGTGACAATGCAAAAGAATACCGCATTGGTTCACAATGTTGGTAAGGCTGTACCTCGAAAAGTATTGAACATAAAAAATAATAATTGTAAAGCAATTTCTATTATTCAATAAAAGAAAACATAATTTTGAAGTTAAGTTGAAATCCAATATGCTAGGTTGAAAATTTCATATATTTGTAGAGGAATGGACAATTGACTTCATCATACAAGGCTAATGAAAGTTACATCATAACATCAAATCAGAGTCAAGTTACATTATGTCATCAAAACACACAGTCAAGTTAAAACATAGGAAAACTTAAATTTCTAATGCAGCTGTGGTCATTACATACTTACCCCAGAATTCTAGTTGAAGACATTTCAATATAGTTCATGCACATGCTTCGCATTTCCCACATTTTAGGAAATGGAAGGAACACACAATTCATTCATTTCATTTATATTTTTACACCACTCACTATTGATATACTATTTCCATTTCAGAGATATGTGACACCACAGACTCATATGTGCACAAATGCAAGCACACACACACATGCATGCGCACTTGCACATGTGCACTCGCACATGCACACACACGTAAACAAATTATTTAAATACAAGAAAAAAACTATCAAAATTTTGAAGAGTTTTGGCAAAGCAAGCAAAGAAACTACAAAGCTTCCCAAAAAGATTAATTCTATAAAACGGCTTACATGCAAAATACAATGAAACCCTTCACTGAAAGCAATAAAACAATGAACACAAATAGATTATGCGAAAAAGTTAAAACACTGGTAATAACAATTATGTAGTTTAACAATGAAAGTGGTAGTGGTAGTCGTAGTAGTCGTCATACTCTTCTTTCATCTTCCTAGTCATATATTCAATATCTTCCTGTTCTTGCGCCATCAGCACCTGATCATCAGCAAATTGTAGGGTATAGTGTGTTGTCTTATCATCAAGTTGTACTCCCATTCCAGCACATTTTCTTTTCCAAATCAGTAACAACGCATTAACATATATTTTAACCCTTTCGCTGCTAACGACGCCTTTAGGCATCCAGATTTTCCGTGCCCCGTGTGCTAACAATAGTCTGCCTATAGGCGTCCGCCCAGTTTTGCTTCTGCTGTGCTGACGCATATAGGCGTCGTGTACTTCGCGCAGTTGTCTTTCGCTTTCTGCTGAATGGCGGAGGGCCTGAAGGACATGTGGCGATATCTGTTCGATTTGTAAGGGTTTGAAGTTTAGTTTGAATTCTCCTAGAGTATGCTAGTATGTCAATTCTTCTCGCTAGGAGTACAAATGTTTGTAAACTGGTAGGCTGCCACGCGGCCTGCGCGTGGTGGTCTTGCCTTTCCTGAGGGATTAGCACGCATCTTGAAGGAGGCCCTTCCCAAATGCCCATCATAAAACCTCCTCTGCAGTTTCCGAGTATGGGGTACCATCCTCACTTTGTGTTGAGATTTCTGGCTGTGAGTGTTCTTGTTTTTACACGTTACTGGACGAATATTGGCTTGTTTTGTGGACTTTTCTTACGGTTTTTCAATTATTTCTACGTACGATTACACAGATTTTATTATTGACCTTTTGCATTGTTTATGGACGTTGATTTTATGGATACTTCGCCAGTGCCGGTCCAAAGCCCGGATCAAAAAGAAGGATGGGAAGTATGAGCTTTGTTCGCGCCGCTGGCACTCTTGCACGGTGCGCTGGTCGGAACAAGGAAACTGCGCCGCATACAGCGGTCGCCGGCCTGTGGGGTGACTCAGCACCAGGGTGCGGCGCGCTGGGTAGGGTCATAGCAGTGAAAAGGTTAAGGAGGGTAGGTGACAAGCAGCATGCTTGTTGTAGCCCTTTTGATATAGAAAATGTTTGGGTCATCTGTTTTCCAACTTTCACTTTTCCCTTTTGATCTATATACAGTTCCTCCATCGCATTTATTAAGATTTTATTTACATTACCATTATTCCTAACTTCCCATAACTTTATGATTGGCACACTATCATAGGCCTTTGCTATATCAAGGAAGATCATATAAAGTTTTCTTCCTGTTTGCCATTTCTTTTGCATTACCTGTGACAGACAAAACAGGTTATCTATGCAAGATCAGCCCACCCTAAAATCACTTTGTTGTTCTTCTTCTTCGTACTCCTTGTATTCCTTCTCTATTAATTCTCTTAACATTCTTTCATATACCTTACTGAATGTGTTTGTCACTGCTATCCCTCTATAATTTTCACACACATCTTTCCTTCCTTTCTTATATATTGGTGTAATATAAGCCATTTTCCACTCTTCTGGTATATCGCCTTCATTTATACACCTACTAATTAGCTTCATCATTATCCGCCCTAGCTTTGGTGTTCCATTCTTGATCAATTCGCTTGGGATTTCTCCTGGACCTGCAGCTTTACCATCTTTTAATTTCTTTGATACATCTCTTAACCCTCTCTTCTGTTACTGTAATTTCTCTGGTCAGAGGTATTTTTTCCCTCTCTGTAGTTCCAAGATAATCTGAAAATCCTTCTCTGTTTCTTTAGGATAAATAAAACTACAATACTCAAAGGTAGTTTTATAAAACTCAAATATAAACAAGACTAATTATAGAAAAATCACTTTAACAACCGTAAATATAGTTCACAATAGGTGCAGGCCCCTGTGAAGTAGGTGGCTGGCCAGGTCACACAACTGCATACCAACCTTGAAACAATAGCTTTTTTGTAAGGACTATAACTCGCTTTGTATTAAGTTTAAAAAAAAGTTTTAAACAAAAACAAAGGTTGTACGATATTGTATCCTCTTTAAATTAAAATTGCTTTGAGTTATTCTTTTGAAAAACGAAAATAACGAGCGTCTGAGGAAAACCTGAATTTTTTTACAAAAATAAACCATTTTCCCAAGCATCCCAAAGTTAGCACAGGATCTGGAAGGTCAAAAATTTGGGGTTTTAACTAGTGTCAGGCTACATACAAACTACCCAATGAAAAAGGTTTTGTTTTTCGAATTAACCCTTCTCTTTCAGTTCTTGCCATTCTATCAGGAAAAATACTTATGCTCATGATCCAATAAATAGGGTGAAATCACAGGAAATTGTGGCTACTAGAAGGTGAGATGTGTCCCAAAAGGGTTTTTTGAGAAATTGGACACGTTCTGGACTAAAGAATTCTAGACCCCTAAAATTCCTACAAATTGAATCATCTTGACAACTATTTTGAAAGTAGAGTTGAGAGAATTACTAATAAGTCCGGAAACACTAATAGGGCACTTTTCTGCACAGCTAAAAAAGTAAAATTTGCTGACAGGAGTACCATTTTAGGCATTCAAACACTTCCAGACAAAGTCATAGACAGTTCTTCTATCAGAGGTGTACAGCTTTCTTCAGGTGTATGAGAACCACTTTGAGATTTTTATTGTTAGCAATGACAAAATTGGGACAAAACTGATACTATTACCAACTCACCTCCTACAAGATGATTCACAAGAACTTTATAAATATATAAAATAATTAATATTTCAATACCCAAGGAAATTCAGTGTCAACACATCATTGCAAAATGACACAAAATGTAAATAAAAATGACCTGAAAAAATTAACGAGAAGAGACACAATGTATTTATGAAGAAAAATTTGTATTTAATAGAAATACAGAATATTGTGTAACCTCTCTACAACAAACTTCTTTTTAAATAAAAACTACTTTAATGTAAAATTACACAGTAATGTGTGCGTCATGGGGTCTAGTTATATCAATTACTGGGTGGAACTTAGTTAGGCAGCCGCAAGTAGGTGCGGTTAGGAGAAGCAAGTTTGCCTCAGTGTTGTATCTTTGTACATACATATTAACTTAAAAAAATGAGTAAAAATCATGTAAATCTAATCAATAAATATAAATATCATCAGCTCATGTCTCAATTCATTCTTTCCTATGATGTCACAATATATACTGATTTCAATATAGCATTTTTTTCAATCACCATTATATTAATATAATTCCATTATATTAATTCAAAAATCGAGACGATTTGGAACAATAGGTTCCCTCCTTACTGATGAAATGAAACTATTTGCACTCAATTTAATGAAATATGTGTTTCTGGTAACCCATTGAACAGATTTTAAAAACCACTTAAATGTCAGGAATTTCCTAAAACACTGCATAATTTAAAAGCCAGTAATTGCAATACTTGCACAATGCTTTCCTAAAGATAATATAACAATACCAGATGAAATGATAAGTGAAACCAACATACATTCCAAGGTAAATTATTGTGGAAGGTAGTTGGTAGAAGCATTAAAATAAATCAACCATTAAAAAGAGGACAAAGGACATGCAAAGTTTATAAGCTGTTTAATTTAAAGCCAACTTGAAAGAAAATTAGCAAAAAAAGTTGAAATTGCAACAATTTGCATATGTAGCACAAGAATGAAAAATAAACACAGACGTATTAAAAATCTAACCTGTGTTTATGTGATGACTGTGATTCTTTTTTCTTTCCTGGGCCATGGGATGGCCTGAGAGAAACACACAAAGAGTTCATTACATATTTCCTAACATTTACAATTATTCAATAAATACACAAGAACGTCTGCCACCATGTCATTTTAAAACCACAATACGAATTTCCAAAGCCCCACTGCCCACCTCATTCATCTCACTTCCTTCAATATTCTCTAATTTTTCATTATTTAAATGACAGGACTTGTCACAGTGACAAACCCCAGTAGTGGCAAGTGTGAAAATCATTAATAGTCTTTCAGGATGATATTTAAATCCAGGAAAGGATAGCCATTATGCAATGTTCTGCTTGACAGTTTGCATTATGACATGACAGCTTGATCAGTTGATATCATGACAAGAAACCGAATGTAAAATTCATATTACCATGGTAAAAATGGCACAATAAAACATTAACTCACCTGTGTTTATCATTAGATTTGCTCTTGTGAGAATCTTTATGATTGGAGCTGTGCTTGTGTTTGGATGAATTTCTGCAATTGAATCAGAATAAATGCAATTAGAACATTTACACAATTAACAAATTGTATAAATTAATTAATTTATACAATTCACAGAAAATTAATCACTTATATATTTATTCTGGCTAACACTGGAAATTAGTCATTAATAAATTAGTTTTTGATATAAAAATATTTTTAGTTAATAATTTACAAAAAGCTAGAAATAATTCTTGGGAAAATGCAACTAATGAATTTTTTAAACTGAAAGGAGCTAAATGCAACATGCACTTCCCACCTCAGTTTCACATTCTCTTTAGTACTACAACATGCATGCAACTATATCAATTAATATACTGCAGCTGCATGCAGATCTTTAGGTCAAAACTAGTTCAGCTTTTTTTCCATTTTCAATAGTGAATATCTTCACATGTGGTAATTAATTGTTTTAATATATTACCACCACCAACATAATAGTATTATATAAATATATATATATGTAGCAAGAGATTATACCCACTGGCCCAGAAAAAACCCTCCTGAAAATGAAAAAGCTCGCAAATATTAGCATTGAAAATATAACTACAATTCTAAAGTAAATTTTCTTTTTTAAATCATGCTGGTTTAAACACTTTTCTAAAATTAAAAGAATAGTATTGATACAAGTGGCACATGCAGAAGTATCGATGTAAATTTCAGATTTCCAAACCTAATCATACAACAGAATATAAGTCTGAAATGCAGAGCCAGCCAAACAAGTGTTATCTAACCACATTTTAACAGCCAAGAATGTGGAATATTCACATTACATTTTAGCTGCACAGAAAGCTGCAGAGAAGCTGTAGACAGCATAAAAATAAAATTAGGCTACATAGATATCCAATACACCAAGAAGCAACAAAATAATTTCATATTCAGGAGGTGCACATATACTGAACAATCATTGTTGAAAAATTTAGGTACATACTGAAACATCAAACATGAATATAATAATAATAATTATAGATACTAAATCTAAGAACAATTTATAGTGGACAAAAATTAAATTTGGATTCATTCCTTTTACTATTTAATATGAAAAAAAAAAAATCATGACAATAAGAATGTGCTATATCATGCATGTGCCGTCAGTAAGGCCACTCTCACACTCACTTGGCAGATTTGTCAGATTTGTGCTTGCTGGGCGAGCGGTTATTAAAGCTCTCAGGCTTTTTCCCTCCCTTCTTGGAATTTGCATACTCATCCTCAAAATCCCTGTGTTCCTTGTCTGCTTCCGCAGCTTCCCTTTCCAAGTCTGACCAGTCCTTCCCCGACTCTTCTGAACTGCCCAATTCCTCTTCTGCAAGTACAAAAAATTAATATATACTAACAAATATTTTTGGTGTCCTTAAAAATTAATTTTTTTCAACTTTAACCTTTTCCCATTGTAGTAGCAGTAGTAGTGGTTTGTTTGGTTTGGTTTGGTTTGTTTTTATTGTGATTATCATAATCATGATTATTGTGATTATCATAATCATGATTATTGTGATTATCATAATCATGATTATTGTGATTATCATAATCATGATTATTGTGATTATCATAATCATGATTATTGTGATTATCATAATCATGATTATTGTGATTATCATAATCATTATTATTATTATCATATCATTATTATTATTATTATTATTATCATATTATTATATTATAATTATTATTATTATTATTATTATTATTATTAACAAAATGTTATTTGTACTTCCCAGGTTCCATCAACCATTGTGCCTCCCTGATACTGGGTGTTTTGTTAGAAAGTTTCCGATTGATCTTGTGAATTTGGGTTCAGGAAGCCAGTGTGTTAAGCCTATTCCACTTGGCATTGTTCTAATAAAGGAACAATACTCAAATGTTGCATATGATTTCAAATATTTCAGGTTCTTTCATGGCACACACATCAAGAATTGATGTTTGTTGAATTTTTAGTTTCTTTCATGATCTTTTGTTGTGGCGTTTCTGTCAAAATTTTTAAAATCTACATTATATTGTTTCATTTGACTGTCAAAAAGGTACCTTCACTTTCACTATCTTCTGAATACTCTGAGTACTCCGAGTCTTCTGAATCCTCGTCCTCTGATTCCAAGTCTGTTGGCTGCAGAACAAGAGAATTGTCAGCACAACAAACTACTTTCTTTGTGATTCCACATACCTTAGGCATAGCTGAGACCAACCTCATAGGCTTCATCCTCTTCCTCTTCTTCCTCTCCTAATTCTTCATTCTCTTCATCACTTTCAGGATCCAAAAATGTCCACCCACCACTTTCAAAGAAACCTTCAGGATCATCCGTAATGGTCTTCATAATCTTTGTCCAGTTCAATGACTGTATACCTTCAGTATATCGAATGTCACAAGAGCTGTGAATATTACCATTAATAATATATTATATATTATAAATTTTAGATTTTATAATTAATAATATACTTAATAATAATAATAATAATAATAATAATAATAATAATAGTAGTAGTAGTAAACCAACATGATAAAATATTTTGTTTCTCAAAATGTACAAAAATTTTGTTTCTCAAAATGTACATGGAAAGAAAGAGAATGCCAGATATCCACAAACAATTAAGTAACATAAAAGCATTAACATCATTTTAAGGTATGTTACCAAAATGTTTAATGAAATGTTCATGGCAGGTTTAGTAAAGCAGCTAAGTACAGTTCACTCACTTAAGCCATTCCTTGACATGGTCCAGCATGTTCATAGGAATTGCATTCAACGTGGCCACTTTGCGATGGTAATCTCTGAACACAAAGATCATGTCAAAGTTCTTCAAGTGGAACTGCACACGCTCAAAGTGTACCATTAAATCAAGTTAAAAAGGGACAAAAAAAATCAATAATAAAATATTAAATCAAATTTAGAACAAGTGCAAAGCTTATGAAACCGGTCAACATTTATGCCAAAAATCTAATTTTAGTTGATTCTAATGTATTTTCAAACAAGGAATCCATTTTCAAAATTGTGCTCTAACTTGTTTAATAAACGTAACATTTTCAGAATTTTCTTCCATATAGGAAAGGTATTTTAATGCTGCAGCAAAAAACGGTGATTTTTCGACAGAAAAAGTTGAATTGTGAAACCCAGATTATTTTTGTATTTTGTGAATTTTCGAAACTTGCAAGAAATTAATTACAACAAATTTCTTAACAATGCAAAACTACAATAATGACTTTTAGTTTATTAAATCTGTTATTTAAAATTAGATTTTCAAATAAAGGAATGTAATTTTTTTTATACTAGAAATTTTGCATAATTTTTGCAAATCGTTGTAAATGCAAATTCAAATTTCCTCCACTTTATTTGCTGAAGAGTGTCTTTCATGGTAGGTCGCAGACTAGCAGAAATTCTCAGAATTACTACTCACTGAATTATTCTGCTGGAATGAAATGAAGTTTTGGATTATCGAATGTGTGTTAATGTATTATTTATGTTTATTCAAGTAGTATTTACAGGAACAAAATATATGTACATGGACAAGGTTAACAGTACATGTAACTTAGTTCCTTGCTAAAACTATTCCTTTGTACAAACCTGCTAATCGCAATCTATACTAATGATCATTGCAAATCATAGTTCATTTTCAGAATGAAATTGAATAAAATAGAAAGCAAAAACAAATATTTATACAAAAGCATGAAAGAAAACAAAGATGAGGAGAGTTCCCAATTAAAAAAAAAACAAAAAACAACAACAACAACAACAACAACAGAACTGCCTTCCACATATTACTCATATTGGCGCTTTTTTAATGCAATAGTAACAGAAACTCCTCTATGATTTATATGAACATAATTTCTTCTACCAATATCCATTCCAACAATCTATAGTGGTTGTATTTTACTCTTATTAGCTGCTAAATTTGTATAGACAGTGTGTAAGTAGGAGTATTTATCCTCAATAGGCTTCTAAAAACTATTTTCTAATGCTATTTTATTTTTTCTACATGAAATTTCGGAGAGGTAACATTTTCTTTGGTATCCTTAAATTATGTAAAGCTAATTTGGAGTATTTTGAATACCCCCTCCCCCTGCAATTCCCCCCAAAAGTTATGTAATGCTTATGACAACACCCACCCCCTACTTTTAGTAATAGCTATTAACATACGTAGAAATGTTGTGTGTTTTATTACTGCCAAGGCCAAAAGTTAAAATATGGTATGTATATGTTTATATGTGGTTGTAGTAGGTACGTAATATGTGATGTACTTGTTTGTTCATGTTTCATGCCCAACTGCAAATACCTTTGCTACATGTGTGGTATAGTTTCTTAATTAAAAGATTTGGCTCCTTTTCTAAATTCCAACTGGTAGGCATGAATATTATTTTGCATGGTGGAATTTTAAATACATGCTTGCAGAGAGATAATCAACAATTTTTCATGGAATTAATGAGTATATTTAACTAACTAAAGGGAAAAAATCATAATATCATAATAATAAATAGGCATTTAGCCATTATAAAAAAAATGGTGTAATGTGATAATTTCGACTTTGGCATCAAGATGCAAAATGCTGTACACAAACAAGGGAAATAATTTATTCTTAACAAAATAATTTTTTTTCTCTATACTTAATAACCAAAAATTCAAAATAAGACTGAATGGAATTCACTGCATGCACGGAAATGAATGTGAAAAATGTGTGATTTACGGATAACAAAGATTAACAGAAAAGAGGAAAAGCAAATTAGCTGACTGGTAATTTCTCAATAAAATAAATGGTCTCTTCCACACTCAAACAAATATACTTCAATTTTAATTACAAGTCAAACTTAAAATTTTGTATTTACTGTACAAAGTTACAATAATAATTAAATTTTGGATATTTTACAAGACTTTTTTTTTTTATTTATTTTATTTTTTATAATTTGTCCACTTTGAGCAAGCTCAAGTCTAGGCATTGAGTGTTGCCTTGGAGTAATCTCCATTAATGGGCATTATATTTTATATAGTCAGTCTCATTGACTCAGTCAGTGCCTTATCCTCGAGGGCTCGCGAGATCGGGTCCTGGCGTCCAAACCTCAACACGATCTCATCGCAACCCGTGATTCACGGGCGTATAAGTCAGCCGCAGATATGCAGCACATTACTCACCCACTCTGTCAGATGGACTAAACATCCACTAGTTGGTTGCAGCAAAACTGTACTTCTTGATGGAGCACCAGGAAATCCCAACTCTCTGAATGGTGTATCAAATTCTATTTCTTGCTTTGTCATTGCCTCAACCTATGATGGAAGAAAATAAGTAATTAAAATAACAATCGCACAATTCATAAATTTTACAATACAAATTGCAGCTTCATTTGATTTTAAAGGCACCAGGCATTAAAGTAAAAAACACTCCTCCAATAATGCTTACTATTTTTTTGCAGTAAAGCAAAGCACTTGAACTCTTAACAAGGGCAGAGAAAATATGACACTTACCTAACTATAAGAGAATTCTGAATATTAGATGATCCCCTAATTTTGAAGAGTCCTCCTGAGTTGCTTATTTTCATTTTTAACTATTGTACGAATTTTTTAAATTCTATTTACACTAAATAAAACTGCAAATTGACTGACCAGAAAACTGTCTTGATGAGAAGTTTAAATCTTTTTGCCCGAGCTACCACTATTTTCTTGTTCCTAAAAATCATCATTTTTATTACTACCATTTTTCACATCGCTTTCTTTCTTTGTTTTTGGTCCTACCATACTATGTTGTCCTCTGGCATTTTAGTCCCCAGAATGTTTGCACGCAAAATTTGTATTCATAGTCTTTTATCTGGTGCCATCTAACATTTTCTTCTGAGCTACCAGATTTTCTTCTTGACACACACTTGTTTGTGGTCACTGATTCTTTATCAACAATTAACTTTAAATTCACATTATTTAAATGCACATAATTCAGTTGGGAAATGCAAAACCATGTGTATTCATTCTGCGGATGGCACAGAAGAGAACAAAGTCACCAAGTTTGGGAACTTTAGGCTAAGAATTCTTTTAAAGTTCTGTCATTGGGATTGGATATAGCTATTCTATCAATGTGTTTTTTCTTTTTGACCCCTTACAAAATGCAAACTCTCATTCATCGAGCAACAAACCAAGAGTCCCCAACCCTTCATCAATCAATGCCCTGCGTTTTATTTAAAACTTGGCATCGATATTCATTTTCACATTGCATTCACTTACTACAATGCCAACACCTTGGCCAGGACATTAACATGTTAACATTAATAGAACCCTAATGACTTTTAATATTCACAATTTTTGTTTGAAGTGCCTTCTTAATAGTTTCAAAATGTTAACTAAGTCTTTGTACAATACTGGACAGGAAATGAATTTGAAAAAGACCCAAAAAGAGTCAAAACTAAACAAAATAAAATTATTGAAAAATAGTGTTAATAGGTATGTTTTGAAGAAAGGAGAGAAAATGTTTAACAATAAGGAGACAACACATTCCTTAAAATCTGTTAATATAATTAGGTAGGTTAGATATATGTGATATTTATCATTTTTTCTGTCTATTGTTATGTTAGCTTTAATTTCGTTACACAGATAGACATTGTACAAACACTGATCCCCACTAGGCTGTATCTATGAATACAAGCTGACCCAATATTTTTCAAACGAGCTAATTACAACACGCACTCGTTTACATGCACCCCCCCACACACACACACACACCACACTCACCCCCCCACACCCCCCCTACACACACACACACACAAATCTTATATTCAGGTAAAAACATAATTGCTGATGTTTTACCTTCTCACAGAAGCTTTTGAAGGCACTCTTCAGCTTGTGTCGAAGTTCTCTTTCAGACTGTTCTGCAGCCAGATCATCACGATCATGCATATGCTGATGTTTGCCCAAATCAGTAGTAATTTCTCCCACTTCTGTATAAAATTGCACATCTTCATGTTTTTGTTTTTTGGTGCCAAACATAATACCGTGCTATTAAGGAAAAAAATTATTTACTTATATCTCCCAACACATAAGAAGGAAATTTTTATTTTTCAAAACAACTTATTGGCTCTGCAGCTTTCTTTCTTCAAGGTGTGAAATTCACTAACCTTCAAATGGAAGTGAAGAAGAATAATCATTTCTCCATCACAAGGTTGGAAAAATGCATTTTTTATATTGTTGTATAAAATATCAACCTTGTCTCCTCTAACAGAAGTATATCGAAACCCATTTACATGAGCCTCCAAAGATCCTACAAAAACATTAGATATTCCTCAGTTCCTTTCTATGAGTCAACATTGAAATAAAATCAATTTTAAAAAAAAAAACAATTTCTTCCAACTTAAAATGTTAACTAATCTACATCATCTAGCAAACGGCTAAATGCAATTTCAATTTTACAAAGACTATTAACAGATATCTCAAGCCAAGGAAGGTTTAAAATTAACACAGAAGTATTTGTTCCCCTAGAAAATCAACAATAATTATCCTCAACAAGTTTCAAGTCTTTTCAGAATATACAATAAAATGAACATAAATTAATTTGTCCCAATAGAAAATTATTTTTCTCAGCAAATCTTTTTCACTACTTACCAGTCATTCTTTTTGCAACAATGTTAGGTCGAATATAAAGATCCTTCAGTTTGGGGTTACCCTTGTTTTGTGACAAAACTAAGCTATCTTGTTTCACCAAATCTTCCTTCTCACGTTCCTCAGCTTCTCTGCTTCTGTATTTCTTCTGCACTTCTTTGATCAACCGAAAGGCAGTATTCAAATTGGAAGAAGGAGCAGACAGCTCTCCAGGTTCTTTCACATTTGTACTCCGGTATGTTCTGCAAAGGTAGTACAGTAAAACTTCACTTTTTCAAGGGACTGAAGGGAAAACATGTATATGTGAGAAAAACACATAACTGAAATTGATTATTATGAGCAAAATAAAAACTTAATATTTTTGCACTATCGTTTGACCAGTTTTTGAAGTTGTTTAGCAATATCTACTCCTTTTTTGTCACTCTCCCTAACAACTTTCAAAATTTTTATTTTATCTGGTATTGAAGGCAATTGTCTTTTCCTACCAATCTTTCCCATTAGAACGGACAAGCAAGGGGACTTTACTGATGATCATGTGCGACTCAGTTTCACAGCGGAAACGAAGGCCTTGTCCTGCATGGACTACAACTGGCAGCAACCCAGCGCAGGTTGCTTTGGTTTTGAGCTTGATGTTACTTGGTATTACATGGCTCAAAGCACGGTGTTTTAATATGTAGGTGACAGGAAGTGCACGACTGCCACAGGCTGACAACACCCGCTGTGCAGCAAGGGAAAGCGATCAGTTTCATTAGTTGCTTGTGCCATGCCGCTATGGAAAGGATCTCGTATGTTATTACAGTAAAAACAAAAGGGCATTCAGAGTGGGACAATCAGTGCACAAACTTTCTCACTTATTGGTCATCTACGTTATAATTCTCTCCCAGGGACATCTTTGACCTTCCCTCGGAGCTAGCTGCCACCACCTGAGATCCTCAGAGACCTCCCATACACACCAGACACAAATTTTTTCAAAGCTCTGCTGCCAGAGGTGGCCCAGGAGCTAACTTTCCACTATCACCCTGCAGGCTCACGCGGTCTAGGCCCCTCAGCTAGGCCAAGTTGAGCTTCTTATATCACAAGTTTCATTTGCCTCAGAGGCCAAGCACCAGGTCGCTCCGCGGGAGAGCTCTGAAGCATGCCAACTCAAGTAATACACAAGCTCTCTGTGCAGGTTGCCCCGCGCCCCAGGATCATTTGAATGTTATACCGTCTTAAAGGGACTTTTATTACGAACATATAAGTGTGAAAAATGTATGAACGTAAAATACATAACTGAAATAATTTAGCATGGGAATTATAGGAATTTATCTGGGACTAACCAATAAAAAGTATAAATGTGAAAAACATGTAAGTGGGAAATAAAACGTTTCACTGTATTTACAAAGTAATAGCATGTGAATCGCAAATACATGACTGAAGAATGGGATACACATACTCTGGAATGCCAAAAGTACTATTTCCTATTTAGTCAAGAAATATGAATTAATTGTTTTCAGGGACAATTGAACAAATAGCCAAGTCATTAACATTTGACATAGAAGATGAAATTATTTTTGAATAAGGATCCTTAAGTATCTTTAATTAAATTCGATTTTATAAATAAATACCAAGTAATACAGTAAGTATTGAGAATTCTTGTTTTCGAACAACTTGCTCTGCAAGCCTTTTGTGCTGAGATTTCCTGACCTACTACCTGACATTTCCCTATTTATTCTTTTCAGAGAAACTTTCATTTTGTATGCTATAGATAAAATTATGTTTTAAGTGAAATAGAAAATCACAGATTACAATTAAATGACCCTTTGAATGCTGCAAATTTCCAATAAAAAATATTTAAAACATTTTGCCTAAAAATCTGCCCCAATAATAATAATAATAATAATAATAATAATAATAATAATAATAATAATAATTCAGAAAGTACAGTGAAACTAGTCTTAATTAATGGTTCAGCCACCAAATGGCAGTTTATAGAAGTAAACCCTTAATCACGGTTATGCAATTACAGGAAGCATACATCAAGTCTAATAGTTTCAAAGAAAGTTTTAACAGCTAATGAAAAGTGTTTTTGTCTATTCTGTTTCACTATTTAAAATACAAGTCATTGTAATGTGTAAATATAATGAAATTTTAGACAGAATTGTTTAACTTAACAGTCACGAATGTCACTGCTTCACTGTTCCTGGCTCCATCATCCATTTCTTTGTAAGTAGAATATTGAACAAAACTTGCTTTACAGAAATGTGCATACTTTTCCTTTTATCTTTTATTTTTGCAATCTGTACTGCATGTCATCATGTATAAACACTTTTTTGCTGTCAAACATGGGTGATAATTTCTCTCATATAATTTTGAATGCAGCATCCCAATAATGCGGCATGTTTTGCAGAGGAAAGAGTACAGCTCATGTCAGACTCCAAGACTTCAGAACTAAAGGAGATAATATCCGTGAATGTTGGACCACTCTGTATTTTTCAAGTGAGTTTCTTAGGAAAAAAATTAAATTTTATGTTCATGTTAATACAGTTTAACCCGTAGCTAAATTAGTGGGGACTAGAAAATAATTTCATAAAAGTGAAATTTTGATTATATCAGTAGCCAATACAATGACATTTCACTGTTCCAGCATCTTCACATCAATGTAAGAAATGTTTATTACTAAGTGCACTTAATACTCACACTTCTTTCACAAAAGTTGCATCAGGTTGAGGATAGGTGCCTCCTTCATTTCTTCCCATCATCGCACCAGGATGAAAAAAGTTTATTCTCAAGTAGGTGTAGTCACCTTCAACTGACTGAGATATATTCTTAATGGTTGAAATATGAAAAGGTACTGATATACCAAAAATAGGAAGAATTACGGACTCATATTTTCGATCTATAACATAGAAATACAAAATGGACAAGACCATAAAAAAACATTCTGGAAATGTCTGATGAAATTAGACTATCTTCAATGGTCTAATAAAAGGAATTGCAAATCGAATATTAGAAGGATCAGAATAAGAAAAAAAAGTAAACTGGCCTTCCAATTCCTCACCACCCAAATTTTCAAGTAATATTAAAGAAAGACGCAATATGTGACTGTTCCGTTTCAATAAAATCAGTATATATTACAAACACATTGAAGAGAAAACACTGACAAGAATTGTTCTAAAGGAAATAATAATTTCAACCTTATATTGCATTTGCACATATAAATGAAGTAAATCAAGAAACATACCCACAAATATATTTAATTCTTTAACTTCTGGCTCTCGTGGCAATTGACTGTGGCTTTTGTATGAAACAGTAGATTTACGAACTTTTTCTTGTTCTTTCCCTCCAGACTGTTGGGCAAGGCGCTTTCTAGCTGCTTCATTTAATTGAATAGCAAGTTCTTTCTGATGCTGTTTCCTTTTCTCTTCTGATGATTGCTCTGTCTGTAATAAGTAAACAATATATTTATATTATAAAAATTTATTGTACTATTATTAACTCTAGCTCACTATTAGAAGCTCTTACTCAGCATTGTCCATGTATTTATTGATAAGAATTGCTTGCTAAGCAGTATCACCCACCCCGCACTCCTCTCCTGCATGCCACACCCATCCTGCCCACACCTCCAGTCCCGCCCATCCAGAACCTTCAAGTTCTATCTGTTCCCTTCATCACACCCCATCTGTATCTTCTGCTCTACACAACACACATTCCTTCCGCTCAGCCTCTTTTTGTCACCTCTCCCCCTACTCCATCGCCCCTCCCCTTCCTCACTTCCTACTGTTTCATCTGCTCCTCCCACACCCTTTACTTCTCTCGCGCTCTGATCATTCTGCTCTGGCAACTCCTTCCTGGTTCTCCTGGTTCCGTCCACTCAATCCGATCCAGTCGGCACAAACTCATGTCATTTTGCAACGTCTAACATGCACCCCCTCCCACACACACACTCACTCACACACTCACACACACACCCATACACAAGCACGCACGCATGCTTGAACGCATGGGCACGCACACAACCTGATGATTTTACAAACATCTTGAAATGGGAACTCAGTGCGAGAAAGAATTTTTAAAGATCTTTTAAATTAACAAAATTAGGACAAACTGAGTAATTCAGTTAGCAGTAAAATATTTAATGAAAGAATAACTATTTTAATTTTGGTTTCCCTCTATTATTTTATAAGATTTTTAAGTTTGGGAATGTAATCTTGTATTGGTTAGTATCTAAAAACTTACCCTTAATTTAGAATCCAAAACAGCAGTTCGTTTACCACGGCCCACTAACTCAGGCTTTGGTGCTTTCTTTTTCTCTTCTTCTTCTTCCTCCTCTTCTTCCTCTTCATCTTTCAAAAATATACCTATGTTTTTGATTTTTTTCTTGGATGGAGTTAAAATTGTGCAAGGTTGTCCCTAAAAGAATTTTCAGTGATACATTTCTAATGAATATGCAATCATAATCAACTTACACATTAGAGTTTTTCTTTACCTCATTAACAAGTACAGTATCTCCAATGAATAAAGCATATGTTTTGCCTTCTTTCTCCTGAGCATCTTTGTTTGTTAATCCTGATAATCCCACATTTAAATTGAAAACCATTCCTTTTTTAGCAATTGCTGCTGTCTTTGGACCAATAACAAGAGAGCTTTCACGAAACTCAATTCCCATTGCAAATCTACAATAACAGAAATAGGTTAGAATGGCTAAAAAATTAAATATAATTTTTACATCCAATAGGTTGAACATACCCAAAGTTTTTGGTGAGATTGTCTATTAAATTTGATTTTTCTTTTTTTACATAGCCTAACCCAGTTTCATAAACATCACTCAATTTTGCTCCAGCAACCAAAGTTTTCAACAATTCTTCTTCAACAGCCACAAGGAAATTATAATTATCCTAAAACAGTTAAATACCGATTAGTTCATTCGCAATTTCATTCAGATCTCTCTTCAAATGACAAAGTAATTTTTGTCACTATCTCATCCAGAAATTCAGAAAATTCATACCTAAAAATATATATTATTCAAAGAAAAGAATAAATTTATTTAAAAACTTATATAGCCCAATAGCTAAAGAAAATACTTCCCAAAAGCAATGACTAGAGCCCAGAATTTCAGGCACTTCTTATTCCTACGACAGAGCCAAAAAGGTATTTACTTTTAATAAAACAGGTATGCATAATCATTTACTCTGGCTAAAATAGAGACACAGAAAGCCATAACAGAAAATGGAAATGAGCATCAAAAAGGACATATAGTCAAAACCAAAGATTAAAAATATTCATGCATTGAATGAGACTCCTCTAGCCAAAGAATGCCTATCTGCATCAATGAAAGAACTCCTATAATTTGCACTAGCATTGCATTCTGGCAACTGACTTTAATACTTCCTAACTTTGAGTCATTGGCTCGACACTTCCTGCCCAATATCTTGTCTCTTATTTGAAAAACAATGGAACACAATAGTACACCTTGTTCAGACAGTAGATAGGTTTTCAGTTTGATATTAGTGAAAAGAGAGAAGCAAGGCATGAGCCCATTGGACATCACTGGCTAATAAAACAGCAACTATGTCAATTTGCAATATTGCAAGTTTTATCCTTTATGTACTCTCAAACAAGACTCAGGCGATCAATTCTGGTGTAAAACATTCCAGAATTTCATTTTCCAGAACTTTACAGTTTATAGAACAATACCTACCACTAGGGAGAGGAATTTCATGCCCTAAAAAACTTGAAATATGCTTTTAAAAATAAGCATTATGTCCTACAAATTCTCCAATATGCACTTTAATATGCAATTAAAATTTAACAATATATTATTGCCTGCTTTAAACTTTCTTGATAAAATTCAGAAGAAGCATGCTTGGAATGAAAGATATATTTTTGTGCAAACAATATAATCTTCCTTACTTCCCAGGAGAAAAAGTAAATATTCAGCTGAGTGAAGTACATTGTATGTACTAGTGCATTTCTTGTGCCTGGTTTTAAAAAAAATGTGATATTAAGAAATTTCCTACATTTGCACAAGTATTTTATCAAAAGAGAAAAATGCAAGCTGACAAATGCAATGAATGCTCACAAATAAATAGACTGTATGAAATGATTAAACATTTTAGAGATCAGTCTCTATTTTAACGAAATATGCAATGTATGCCTGTATATACTTAGGTTTCGTAACATGGCACCAGAGGGTGTTACTATCAAGATGGAATATAACATGACTCTTTCTCGGTCCTGCCACAAGATGTCGCATGATCGCCACCATATCAAACAGTGCTGCAGCTCAAACGACATTAGTGGCATGACTGAGAAAGCCACGCCATATTCCATCTTGAAGATAATACCTGCAGGCACCACGTTACGAAAATCCACATATAATTACTTGAATGGACACCAACAAGAAAAATTGGCCAAATATGCAATAACATATTAATCTACATAGCATCCTATTCTAACCAAATGTCAAGAAATTTCATTTAGCTATGCCCTGAAGCAACAGACAAAACTATGCAAAATCATAAAAATCCACTTCCTACCTATCACATTAACTAATCAAGATTTTCAACTCCCCATTAAGCAGGTAATCCTTTTTAGAGTATTTTCAATATTCAAAAAATGTTCAATGTACTAAAATAAGTCACTAAAAACGCAATCTTCCCTTATCTCATTATAACCCAATAAAGCAATTCCTTTCGTAGCAAATAAAAAAAAACAGGATCCAATGGACCCATGTCATGGAAATTTGAGGAAACAAAAAATGTACACAATCTACTCTGGTTAGAGTGAACTTCTGAGGACTAACATTTTTGGTTCACTATATCTGTCAAAATTCAATAAAATTTCTCCACAATTATTTAGTTTATTAATATACAGATACAGCAAAGTACATTAATACCATGAAGTGAAAATTTCAATATCTTAATTTGACCTTAAAGAATCAATCATTTTCAGTTGTTTGCTTTGTATGATTTTCTTTAGTAATTTCTCTAGATACTTTAGCAAAGTTCATGCACTTTCCATACTTGATTTCACCTTTTCCACTGTGTCTAAGTATCTCTCTAAGTATCTAAATGCAGTCTTAATACCTTTCAATGTCTCTTGCACAGTTGGAACATCACCTCACTCTCCAAAGGTCCTTTTACTTGCTTAACTAAATATATTTGGTAGCGGTGTGGCGCAAGTGGCTAATGAGTGACTGCTTTTCAGCACAATATGGCAAGTATCCCTAGGCTTTGGGGCTGTAGCAGTTGTGCTCTTCCACGTGCCTACATAGTACATCACACACTTTTTTTTATTAAGGTAATTTTTTAATTACTTTTAACTACATTAGTTATAAAGCAACCACTGTGATCTTTAACAATGGAATAACCGTAAGGGTATCACATAAGAACAACAAGAACATGCACAATCATCCATGCCCGAGGTGGGATTTGAACCCATGACCCTTCGAGTCACGGCAGCTACGGCCCTTCAGCCTTAGCGACATCAGTTATCCAGTCCAGCTTACAGTGCTTTGTACAGTGGAATCTCAAGTAACATCAAGCTCGAAACTAAAGCAAGCAGCTACACGCCACCCCTGCCAGTTGTAGCTAGCCAATGTAGGAAATGGCCTTTGTTTCCAGTGAACCTGAGTTGCACAGGGTAAAGGTAAATGTCAAGGGTCAAGGTAAGGTGTCATTCTGGGTCTGCTACCTCAATCTCACAGGAACCATCTTTGATTAACACCTTACAATAATTTTTGCAAACTACTTAGTATTGGAATTTGTGGCACTGAAGGGATATACTATATTTCTAGGAGGAAATTAATTTTCAGGATGTAGTAATTCCTACATTCACTATAGCTGAGGTTCAGAGTTCACTATAACCAAATCATCTTGTGCTTATTTGTAATGTAAGTGAAATGGGACCAGTGACTTAAATTCACTACAACCGAGAGTTCACTATTACCAGAGTGGACGACTAAGGTTAAATATTTTTTCCCCAAGAAGTTTATATCAGAATGCTTGTCATTCTAATGTCTGTGAAAAAATAATCCAAACCAGTAATTTGTCAAACTCACATGTTCACAAAAGCATACAAATAATCATGACCACTAAGGCTTTCAAAACTGAAAAGTGAACTATGATGTAATTAAAAACTATATCATCACTTCTCAAACAATATGGTCAACAAAATCCTGTTAAGAAATTTGACTTCCAAGGAACTTTTTTCTTCTTTCTTTTTAAAAAGTTACCTTAAATTTCTAGTAACTTTATTAAATATTAAAACAAAAAAACCCTTAGGATGATGTTACAATAGCAAAATCACAAGCATGTAATCCAAAGGAACCAAAAAACTGGATGATTTTCTTTTACATTACTTGAACACAAATTAATAGTTCAGTTTTGAAAACTGTTTCATCATTAATTTTTATATTCAAATTTTGAAATTTTTTAAAACACAAACAAACTGAAAAACTAAGGATCCTATGATGTTGGGAACTGTTGATTTACATTATCACCATTAAAAAAGATCTTCACTCTTACCTGAATAGTTTCATTTGGATTCACAAGAAGAGTCCGCACTATATTGGAACAATATGATTTGTACCGTGTTCCCAACGAACAAACAATGGCTCCAAAGTGAAGAACATTCTTGTCACTTACTACACTGAATTTTAAATTATAGTTCCCACCACTTTGGATTATAGCTGGATAGCACATATCTAGTTGGGAAGTGTCAACACCCGTTACATACTTCTTGTCAGTAATTGCAGCTTCAACACCTTCAGCCAACTTGGCATGTTTAACTTTCTGTAAAACAATAAATAAATAAATAATAATAAAAAATAATAATACAGTTTAAAATAAAAATAACTTGAACAAAACATTCATTAAAAACCTTTTTATCCAAATATAAATCTACTATGAATATAAGACAACCCTGTAATTTTGATGAGGATTCCCAATATTTTTTCCTCAATTTTATCTAATTCTTCCTAAAGAGTAATAATGGTAAATCGTCTAATTGAAAAAAGAAAAAAAAGAAAAGAAAAAAAAAAGAAAAAGAAAGAAAGAGCACCGTTTTTTCAACAGAAAAACTTATTGCCAAACCCTGGTAAAGAAAATGTAGATGAATCTTGTTCTTAAATGTAATAAATTATCTCTAACATGTTATGTATTTTATGCGCAAGTTTTCTTGATATTCTACAGCAGGGGAGGTGGGATTAGCCTGCATAAAGCCTTAAAAAGGCTTATTGCAGTTTAAACAACGTATGAACGTATTGCACCAAAGGGTGGCACAAGAAATACAATTATTTTGAAGATACAAAGTGAATGTTGGCAGCATTGTAAATTGGTACATGCCATTTCGAGTTGGACCCAACTATCTGAACGGACCATGCTATTTAGCACCGACAAGGAATAGGGACCTTGTGTATTAAGGAAACTTGCACAAGCAATAATCAGAATCCACATTTGGTAGGTCCTTGATAGAGAAAAATTGTATTACTGCAAAACTTGCAGCTAAACTGCACGCAGGATTTTTCCAAAATTTCTATGCCCTGATCCATCTGAAGGTCAGTCATGAGTCGGCTTCAGCAGCGCGCGGACATGCCTTACGGAGCTCGCTAGTGTTGTTGGAATTTCTTATACTCTGTTATCTGTGCGATGGTGGAATGTTTTGTGTCGTTCTACAAAGGTGCCTGTTCGCGTCTGTTGTTTTGTGTTTTATGAGTTACTAATACTGTACTTCTTAGTGACTTATTATTTTACTAATATGGGAGTCTAATATGGGCAAGTGTTCGAAATCCCTACCAAGGGCTAATAAAAGTGGACCGGCTGTCAAGATTGAATGTTGTGGCTGTAAACTGTCGTTCCATGGTAAGTGCGTTAACCTTACTCCCGAGGACATTCAGTATTATCACGATAACGAGAGTATTTGGATGTGAGCCTTGTGCTAAAATCCATCGGAAAAGCATGGCTATTGAATCTAGACCTGGATCTGTGGTTACCTATGATGATGCATTTAAACTGAAGTTGGATTTGAAAAATGACCTTAAGACCATCGAGGAAAACCTGGGCAAGTCAATTAATTACGCCTTTGAGGAATTAAAAGAGACTAAAAATTTAATAACCAAACAGAGTGAGGAGATAGCAGCTCTGCTTGATCTGTGAATAAGTTATCCAACAAGAATGCAGAACTAAAAAGCAAAGTACTAGTGATGGAGAACCGAATGGATGACATTGAACAAAACTCTTGGAGGGATACTATAGAAATTCATGGAATTCCAGTAGAAAGGAGAAAATGTCCTAGAAGTGGTGAAAGCGGTTGGGACGGCACTTGACTTACCAATTGAAGAAAATATGATAAGTGCATGCCATAGACTGAACATTCAGGAGCGAAGTGGAAAGCCTCCAGGAATAATTGTAAAAATGGTTCGTAGACTAGATGCCGAGGTAATTCTGCAAAGAAGACGTGTCAAACGAAATTTATCAACACTCCATGTTGGCATTTCTAACACTCCTGTGGCACCTATCTACATTAATGAAAGTCTCTGCCTGGACAGACGCCGACTTCTCAACACAGCAAGGGACAAGAAAAAAGAAAAGCTACACATATCTGAGGATAAGGGGAGGAAAAATTTTGATGAGAAAAGCTGACGGCAAACCAGTAAAAGTAGTAACTTCAATGGTGGACGTGGATAATTTGTAACTAAATTACTATTATGAATAATTTGGTAAACTGTATATTTCTCATGTTTAAAAAATTAAGCATATATCTTTGGTTCTCGCATAAGGTTCAAATTTGTCATTGTAAGTACGTTCTTCGAATCCTCACAATCTTATCAGCAATAGTTTGTAGAACACGCTTATCGTCGCAGGGTCATTGTCGACTGAGCACAACTGCTGACACTGATCGGGCGGGCGAGTTTTTACGTAACTTAACAACAATGGAAGAAATTGATCAGTTTCTTGTTCTAAATCAAAATATTACAAGCTTAAGGCAAAATTTTAATTTATTTGTAAATGATTTGGAGTCAATTAAATTGTTTCCTGATGTAATTGTATTAACGGAAATATGGATAAGCAAATATGAGTTGAATAGTTATAAAATTCAAGGATATAATCTATTTGCTAAATGTAATGAGGAGTACAGGGCAGGGGGCACCATTGTATATCTTCGTGACTGCTACCAGTATAGCGGGATGAGAGAGAGAAATGACATTCAGTCAGCTGATGTACTCCAGTTAAACATGAAGGTCTGTAATCTTGTAGAGTTTACTTTACTTGCTGTGTATCGCTTACACATTAGTTCACGGCAAATTTTACAAATGATGTTGATTCAATAATAATTGAATTGGAAGGTCATAATATTGTTTACATTGGTGACATGAACTTGAATCAAACAACTATTTAACCAACTTAGCTAGTAAAGGCATGATCAACTTAGTAAATGAGCCTGCTCGCATTGTAAATAATTCTGCAACATGTTGATGCTTTTGTAGATTTTAATCAATCGATCATTAGTATGATTTTAAACAACATTTTCATACAACTACAGATCCTCAATTTGTTTATAAATATCAAAATTATAATGAATACATTAATAATCAGCATATTTAATGAATCAAATAATAATCAATTTGTTGATGCATATGTCATGATCTACAGTCATAGAAAAAAAATACTGTACATAAAAATTATTGAAGTTGAAGCCTTGAAACACTGATAGCTTAATAATAAGAATTATAGGGAGACAAATCTTTAATTAAAAACCAAAGGCGCTAAGCTAAAACGTTATTACACCAACTTTAGAAATCGACTGAATTTCGATGTTAAGAAAGCAAAAGAGGATTATTTTAGGGAGAAGTTTGAAAACTCTGCTAATGACATGAAATCACAGTGGAACACAATCAATGACTTAATAGGTGAGAATCGAAGGAATTACAATATCAATGAAATGATAGGTACTGTGGTGACTGGACAGTTTGAAATTGCAAATGCCTTTAATTCACATTTTTCAAGTGTTGCCAGAAGACTAACAATGCAAGTAAAAAGTACTTATTTTGATCAACTTCCGGAGTATAATGAAATATTTCAACAAAGTAATACTCCTCAAACATCCTTTTTTACGCAACCTACAACAACTGATGAGGTGTTAGCGATAATTAAAAATCTGGAAAGTAACAAAGCGCCTGGCTTTGATAATATCAATTCTACTGTGGTTAAATGAATAGCTCCTCATTTGATTAATGTGCTGACTTATCTCTATAACTTAAGTTTATCTTCTGGAGAATTCCCGAAATGCTTAAAGAAAGCAACTGTTATTCCATTTTTTTAAGAAGGGAGATCGTAGGTTACCTGATTGCTACAGACCAACTTCATTGTTGTGTGTGTTTGCAAAAATACTTGAAAAAATTGTTAAGAAAAGATTAATTGATATTCTAAATGAACATAACTTTTTCAGTAGTAATCAATTCGGATTTCAAGAGGGTAAGTCCACAGAGGACACTTTAATTACATTTATGAAAGCTATTTATGATCCATTAAATAAAGGTGATAAGGTTTCTTTGTTTATTGACATTACCAAGGTGTTCGACACGATCGACCATGAAATTTTGATTGTTAAATTATGGTTAGCCGGAGTGAGAGGTCTACCACTTAAATGGTTCGTCAGCTATCTTTCTGAAAGGGAACAAACAGTTAGAATTGGTAATTGTGAAAGCGAGTCTGACTCAATTACATGTGGAGTACCGCAAGGATCAGAATTAGGGCCAATTCTTTTTTGATTTATATAAATGACTTATGTAATGGTCGTTTAGTTGCCTTTGCTGATGATACGGCCTTTATCTATAAAAATAGAGATATCAACATGCTACATAATGAAATGACTACAGATTTATCATTACTTAGATTCTGGTTTGATAAGCATTTTATGATAGTAAGTGATAAAACTAAGTATATGATATTTGGTTTAAGGAGTGAAGTTAACTTCAACACTCCCTTAAAATTTCATGAAATTAGATGTATAAAAGCTAAGTATAATTATTGCAATTGCTTTGAATTAGATCACGTTTTTAATATTAAGTACTTGGGATTAGTTATTGATAGTCAACTGTCATGGAGGGATCATGCTAAAAAATTAAAAAAAAAGAGCTCTACATCACTAAGAAAATTTTATTTACTCTGTCAACTATGTTCTAGGAAAGTATCAATTAAGGTTTATCATGCACTTGTTGGTTCTAGGCTCCAATATGGAATTTCATGTTGGGGTGGGGCATACCGATCAATAATTTCTCCCATTATAACCTTTCAAAAACGTTTTATGAGAACAATATCATTTAAATCAAAGTATAAGATACACAAACAATTTTTTTTTACCTCCAAATTCTTACCTTAAGACACACATATTTTTAATGTCTTAAAAATGTTTTTCATCAGAAGCACAGCTTTTTCAATACCACATGAAAAAAGATACAACTTGAGAAGATATGAAACCTCCTATGTTCCAAAATCAAATTTAACAGCCCATCAAATATTTTATAGTAGTGTAGCACCAAGAATGTTTAATATTGTGAGCAATGAAATAGGTTATTTTACTACACTCGATCAGTTTCTGAGAAAAATAAGAAAATTGCTTTTTTCTCAAGACAACATTGACGATTTTCTTGTGATAATTAAGTAAAAAACATTGTTCGATTTTTTTTTGTTGTTCTTGAAAAATCTTGAATAATCTACAAAATGTAACCTGATTACCCTTGAAGAGTAATATTACACTTTTTTATGGTATCAAGTTCAATTAGTATTGTAGTGAATGTTAAGATCTGAATGTTTTTTTTGTTATATTATTAGTGCACAGAGTATTAGGTTTAAAATCTTTGTTTTGTTATTCTTGCATGTTAATTCGAATAAGCGAGCTGCCTCTCGCTGCTGACAATTTTGTTTTTGTGTACAAAGGTGATGGAGATCCCACACAGTCTTTCTAGGGGATCCCTAATTATTTTGCCCATCACATTTAAATGTAATATTGTAACTTCTATGTTAATGGCAAAATAAAGAAATTTTGATTTTTTTTTTTTTTTCCCCTTAAATTTGAAACATTTTGATTTTTGGGGATATTTTACATATAGCCTCTACATTTTCAAAATTTTCTCAAAAACGGATCTTTTTTTCTCTCAATTATTTTTCTTCTGATATGGCAAATGATGCTCAAAGAAATGTCAAAGGTCGCATTTTCATTGAACTTCCTGTATTTTCGAAACTTGTAAAAATTAAGATTTTAAGTGTTTTCCTACATCTAAATAATGAAGATGTAATTTTTTCCTCCATGAAATGCTGTTCATCGAAAACAGAACTTCAAATAAGGGAATGTTCAACTTTTCAAAAATATGAGTAGTTTTTCTGTAAAACAAGCACTTTTTAAACAATAATTTTTCTCACTCCATATTTTTTCTTTGATTTTTTTGTCTTATGTAGAAGAGAACTGTAAAAAACGTGCTGCTAGCCCCAGTTTTGGTGAACACACTCTTTTTTCAAAACCTGGAAAATATTAACATTGCAAAAGATCAATAATAACAACAGATTTTTTTGTTAAATGAAATCTGTCCTAAACTAGTGGTTATAAAAGAGCATGTACTTTCTTTAACTTAATACCATAATTCCTCTCCATATTAAAACATCTCGGTCTTCATTTGTAAAGCTCATTACAAATCATTGAGCATTACATGCAAAAACTAATTCTTTTAAAACTAATATATCAACACAAATTTGACAATTAACCCATTAAGAGCCACAACTCTCTAGGTGAATGAAAAGTAACTATCTGACTGTTTACGCTTTAAAATGATATTTTAAGTATCTCCAAGTTTTTGAGTCAATAACGCTTTGGAGAAAAAGGGAGGCTGATTTCAAGGACATGGGCCCATGCACATTCCTATTGACCGGTACCCGAGAGTCTATGCTTTCAGAAATTTAATTAGAATATCTTCGAAACACATGCTCAGAAGTTTATAAAAGTAAAATAGTTACAATAACGCTGTTTCATTTAAAATTGATTTCTACATATAAATAACAAGATATTTGATTTTACTTTTTCAACAACGAAATCTAAACTGCAAGATTGTGTGATCTATTGTCAATTCCGATGTCCTCTTACATCTTGTATTTCTCTGTTTTGGAAATAATATTTAGAGTATCTTCATCAGTCAGTTGGTCAGGATCAAGATGAATAATGGACATGATAAAACCATTATCCTCCAAATATATTTTTTTACTCACTTCATCTTCTAGACAAGCGACAATTTCTTTAATGGTAAACCTCTTTCCATGAAACATAGATCCGTTTCTGATTGAAAGATAACCAATTTTTTTTTATCAGTAATGATTTCTAACAATGTTTCATTACATATACTATACAAATAAAATGTGAAAATTACTTTAAGCAGTATAAATTATTAAATTATTATCTACAGCGTAAAATCACCCAGCATTATGTATTTATGCGTAAAATATGTTGTTCCTAGTATGACGGCTCGGTGTATTGCAGGTAAACTAACTACGTCCGGTCAATGTTCCAAACCTAGGGTGCAATCCATTACGCTCTCTGCAACTTACTTCAAAGCAAGAATCAGTTGAAATTAACAACGGAATGCATGTTTATACTTAACACAAATAAGGCAAGACACTTACAAGCACGTACTCCCACCAAAGTGTTTCTCAGAGACATTTTTATTTTATCAACATGGAAACCAAGTATTCACCAAATTTTAAAAAAATATTTTGCATAAACCAACATTGTCTCATAAAAAGTCATTACATTGCCTGTTATAATTATATATCTTCTGCTTTGCAAAATTACAAAATTTTCCATATAGTTAAATTCAAGATATTTAAATCCAAAAAAGTGAGCCAAAAATCGGACATTGGCAGGTAATGGGTTAAACGGCATCAGTGGCAGTTGTTGCTACTGACCGTTATTGTCATTGCAGCGTTTTTATAAAGCAATGGACAATTCACATAGCACATACATTTCACAACCCACGAATCTTGACAGTGCTAGCAAGCAAATACAAATGGTTCGAAAAATATGGAATAGTAACTATTAAATAGTATAATATTGTTATCTTTAAATGTGCTGATTTTACCACAATTATATGTTACTCTTATGCAATGTTAAATGCTCCATACATTTTCCCACTTATGAGAAGTCTCTTAAAAATAGCAAGAACTACTCAAATTTCAAACGATTACATATTGTAATACCACAATCTGTCCATATTAAACTTGCAAAATACAAATCTTAGAATATTCGGTATGAAAACTCATTCTTTTAGAACTCATCTCTCCACACATACTTGACAAATAAAACTGTTTCAGCTATAACATCTTGCCACAATGAAAAGGAGTTTCCAAACTCTCCTACTGCCTATTGTCAATTCCAATCTGAAATACTCTGAAATGCAAGCAAATAGAGCACAGAAATTCGAATTTGCAGTTTAAAAAGACCATGAACCAACAAATGAAGACCGAGATGTGTTAACATGGAGAGGAATTATGGTATTAAGTTAAAGAAAGTACAAACCATTACCTACTTTAAAAACCTGACTTTTTAGAACATTTTCTTTAACACAAAAATTATTGTACTTTTGCAGATTCAAATTTTTGTTGTTGAAAATACAGATTTAGCTGAAAATGGGAAAAACAACACCACCACCTTTGCACTTCTTTGCTACATACTAGAAGAAAAAATTAGTTTTTAAAAAAATAAATGGTTAAAACTTGCCTACGAATCATGCAAAAACTACTCATTTTCAAAAAATTGAACATCAGTTTAGTTGAAGATTATTTTTGATGAACAGATATCATTAAGGAAACTAGAGGTGCTACAGAATGGCACAGACATTCTCTTAGCAATTTTTTCTAATTTCCTTGGTGTGGTCTGGCTTTATGGTCTTGCTCCATTGTCTAGCCAGCTGCCATCCATCGTTGCTCAAATATTACTTCAAGAATATTAAAGAAGAGTAAAACCTCATCCTAAGTAGAAATTTTCATTGAAAATTTTAAAACCGTTTTTAAGAAAATGGCGATTGTTATTGTAAATGCCAAATTTGAAGCTCTTTTTCACAGAAATATACAGAGTTATCGAAAAACTTATGTTTGAAATCATTTGAAGCACTGCCACTCACAAATGTAATAATGTCAACAGATCTATAGAAATGTGCATATTAATGGCATGAGACATACTTTTAAAAAAATTACATTTGTGAAATTTTTGAAAAAAAACAAATACACCATAATCAAATTAACATCATATTAAACAATTAGCATGTTGGCAGTTGCAAATTGCAGTTGCATGTTTTTTAATTTAAAGGGAACTGCTCTGAAATACAATAATAAAAATAATATAAATCAATATTTATAATAAATATTAATATTTGTAATTATTATATAATAGAATAAATATTTATATTAGATATAAAAATAATAATAAACCCACCATTCTACTTGACACGTCATTTATTTAAATGAAATTTCATTTATTTATAAAAATTATTGTTTATTGTGTCCCAAATTCAACAGAAAATGTTTGCTGATTCAAAAAATTAATTTATAATATCCAACATTTTTCCATGGGATAAAACATACTGGTTGCTTAGGACATTAAGTCATATCCAACGTTCTTCCATTGAAGGGACAGCAAAACATCAAATTTTGTGAAAAATATGTATGCTAAAAGTATTTTACAAAATAAAGAATATTACTTTCCCTACAATACATATGTTTTGTGTACTTAGAGATTTCTTATAAAATTATGACATTAATCACTCTTTTTAATTCCTAAAAAGTTGCCCATTGGCCACATCCAACATTCTTCCACGGAGGCACTCATTACCACAAGAATAGAGGGTAGAAATATTTCACTAAAACTGTAAAGCACATACAAGCCAGAAATCTAGCCAAATCTCATCCACAGAAAGGCCAAAGGCAAAAAAGGAATTTCCCATCCGAGAAAACTTTCCTTTTTGTGTAAAAGACCCAGCATTTAGGACGATGTAAAGTGGTGTGCATAATTTCACACCAATCTTTAGCAGACAAGTTGCCTAAGCTGTGAATCTTCTTCAGTCAACAGCCCATAAAGCCCTTCATGAGCCTTCACTGAAGGACTCTTGGCCTCTAGTATGTCAGCACACCCGGTACAATTTATACAATATTAGCAAATAAACAAAAGAAATAGAGGTTCACATTATTTGAAAAAAGAATAAATTATTCCATTGGAGACCAAGTGGCTTCTTTCTAGATGCCCTTTTCAGAAATTATAAAAGTTTGAACTTAGGTTAAAATGAGAATGAAAATCAAACTAACTGCATTGCAAAGTTGATTAATCACTACAACTAAGTCAATAGTAAAAACATTTAGGTAAAATATACAAATAATATTAGCAGAAAAAATCTTGAAGGTCAAATGATTGACTGGTCTGGCGGGTTTTGCCAAAACTTACAGGCAAACACCATTCAATTCAAGAAGTTCCCTACAGTAATGAGGAGACTCAATTTGAGTCAGTCATCAAGTTGAGCAAGACTGATAAAATAAGTAAGAAAGGATAAATTTTATATTACACTGTACAGAGAAGAAATTGGGACAAATAATTTCCTGGCAATAAAGGAATAGGAATAGGGATTTAAGTACACCAAATCAGTTAACGAGAGACTGTGCAAGCTAACATTTAATGGAAAACTCTATAACATTAGCAGTGACCCAGTTTCTTCACTAAAAAAATTAATTGATTTTTTAATTATTTACAATTATTTTTGGTCTCCGGAAATCTTGGCTTAGAAATACCTGGTACTGATCTTTTAGCATCAATATACCATACATAGTTGTAGAGAAAATATTTAAAATACATTAAACCTTTCCACTCAACTATGATGCTGCCAGGTATGGCATCACAAAATTCTCAGCTACTTGCCAGACAGGGGTGACACATATCAGATCAGTGACTGCTCGTATGTTGGGCCCTCCTGATAATAAATCACGTTTTTCTCCTGCTATCAATTAGACACACAAATAATTACCAGAGCAATCGCTTTGATGAAAACTATGATGAACCGTGGCAATAGTAGATTTGTTATGTATGAAAAAGAGGAGGATAGTCATTCAAGAAGATTTCAGTGATGGCAGTATTATGAAGACACTGAAAATGATGTAATGGAGGAAATGATGAACAGTAATGATGATGGAAATAAATATGGTAAGTCCATATTAGCAGATGGATAGATTACTACAGAGCAATATTAATAAAAATTGATATATTTGAACATCATTTAAGAGTTACATTATTTATATTAAATATTTTCTTCATAAATTTCTATTCATCAAAGTATTATCAATTCCATGAAAATGGTTGGGGACCAGCAGGAGAGAAAAAATTTCAGAGGTAAAGGTTTGGAAACTATCCAATAGTATGCACAACATACAGTATTATTAAACAAATATTGATCAGGGTCACTTTACCTTATCCGAGTCTATAATTTCCATTAATTGGTCCTTAAGATATTTCGTATACACATCTACAGACACTAAACAGGCCTTCTTGATAGTTAAGATCTCTGAATCTTCTTTTGGTGCCATAACATATGCAATAGCAGCACTGACATCAACCTGAGATTTTATGAGAGAAGATGAAGTATAATAAGTAGTTAGTATACATCACAAACTTCATTTTGTTAATTTTCCATCATACTTACTGTTTCAAAGTTTTCCTTTTTCAAAAACGAACGCCACGCATCCATGAACAGACCAGGATAATTTTCTTTGGAAAATACTCCTAAAGTCTTCCCCTTTTTACTTTTTTTGATGGCTTCAACAAGGGTGGCAAAATTTGCTTTGTCATCACCCTGTACATTATAAGTGCATATTAACCCATATCAACTTTTTACAAAATGCTATTATTACCTAGATACACATTATTTACTAAGATACATTTACTCACTCTGTCTCTAGTCAATAATTTTACTGGAGGGACTGCATTTTCATCTTTCCCATTTTCTATCTGTCTAAGAAAGTCTATCTTTTTCTTGCTAGCAAGGAAATTAATAGCGTCTTCAGTGAGTACCATCATGGTATCAGTGAGTTCATAACCCAACAGCCAAGTCTGAAAAATAATAAATCAAAGTACATTACAACTCTTAATACATGAAGCAGCAAAATACTTTATCAAATTAATAGTTGGTGTCTACGGCACTACACATTAGAAGAAAACAAGATTAAAGTAGTTAGAAAATTAAGTTTTTAAAGCTAAAATACAGAAAATTCCTTTTTACTCGCAGATGAATAGCAAGATTTTTCTTGAATATGGGTTTCAAATCCAGGAATTAATAACCATTATCTAATCACACTTCCATACATCAATGCAGTCTGCCCAAAAACATTACACTGTACTGAAGTACACTGTTGTTTTTTCTTTCATTTATTTTTAACTTTCAGTATAGGAAATGCCCATACTGAAATGAAAACTCCATGTACAAATAAATAAATATGAGACAGGTTTCAAAGGTGAGATATAAAAACACATGCATTTGTGAAGTAAACTGTTACCATAACAAATGTGTACTACCAAGTACTATTTACAAGATAAGGTATTGAAAAATTTAACAAGAATTACAATTACTATCACCAAATATTAACTACATAATTATAAGTTGCTTCACAACTGTTTTTCTTCAGCCCTTTGGAACTACATGAAATAAATGTATTTTCACTATCTCTGCACTTTTTCTCGACTTAGTGAGGAATGTAAATATTCATTTAATTGTTCTCCATTTTCTCATAGCAATAAGTCACTTCCTTACCCTACAGATAATAGCCAAAATCTTCATTCCTGATTTACCTTTGCCCTTAATAGTTTATTGAGAGTGAATATTTACATACCAATTCTTGCCAAAAATGCTTGTAGCTACCTGAATTCATAATTCAATATAATATGTATATGAGTTGGAACAGAGATGCCAGACTTCAAGAAACGTTGCACAGATTGAGCCTCACTCCATAGTATGTTATAGTTTTAATTGCTGACGTTAAAAAACTACTTATCAAACTGGCCAAAAACTTTAGTACTCTTCAACATATTCTCAAAATTAACATAAAATTTTATTTTCAAAAATAACTCTGCCTGCTTCTAGCCAATTCAAATATTTCTAAGTAGCAGTCTCTTAAACTTATGAATTTCAACAAAAAATCTTTTATCTCATTACTTATCATAGAATATTTTACAATTGTTATTAAAGAAATAAACAGAAACAACATTTTTAATTACTTCCTAAAAACATTGTAATTTCTTTAAAATTTACAATAACTACTCCCAGGGCTTAATTTCTATCAGAATGCAACGGAATGGCGTTCTGGTACCTCGGGAATAATTATTAAATTATATTATATATAAATATTTCTATTAAATTAATAATTTATTTGAGGCATGTTCCAGGATACAATATTTTACAAATCAAGCACAACTACTAGCACCATTCTTTAAATTTTTTCTTCTTTTTTAATATCACTTGCATCACAAATACAAGTGCTAGCGTTAAGATATATTAAATATCTTTTGCCTGCTAGGACTTCAAAATCCAATACAAAGGATTTTCTAAGTAACTAACTGAATCTCAATACTTCATTGCTGATTCTACCGAAATATAACATTTTCATCATAAATACAAAATTGTCTCATTCAATAGTAGTGACCTCCAAAATTTAAATTATATTAACTGTACCAGACTACAAAATAAGGGAAAAAAATGATATGAAAGTCGGGAAAAATTTGACATTTGAGTTTTTCTGCTATTAAAAGAATATAATTTGTCTAAATTAATAACTCAGCTGTTTGGTAACGGAGTTTACCTTATACCTTTCAAATATAGGAAGTTCTGTAAAGTAGTATCTTTATTTTTAAAAGTAATAATTTGTTAACAAATATCACAACACACACAATTTTATGTAAGATAAAAATTGCAGAAATATCTTTACTTAAGCAGCACTCCAAAGTGACCGTGTTCAACCATAAAAAAGCTTTACTATTAGATTTCAATTTCCTAGAGCTCAAGAAAGTAACAGGCTAAATATATCAATCATGAGGGACAATGTCACGAATCTTACCAGAACACTCATTTATTTCTTGTTCACACATTACATGTTACAGCACCACAAAGGCAACAATTTGGCAAAGATCTACAGGAATATAGGTGAGAGGGGGAGGGGCTATGACCTCCTGAATATTTTGGTAGGGATTCACATAACAAAACATTTTATTTCCTTAATTACGTTCAATACATGTTTTCCCCTTTTTAACTGGGATATTGTTATATGGCATTTGGGCAGGACGTTCTCCCAGCCATCTCATGACAATGTAAACTATTGAACATAAAATCCTGTGTGTTTATTAATTGCATCATTGCAAGTATTTCATTCTCCTTGTATTTTTCACTCATTTACTAGCAACATATGACATGTGTAAATAAAATTCAAAGGAAAAGACGGGCCAGACAGGACTGAACTCTTCTTTTCTAAGTGTGCACACACCTAGCAACATAGATAATTCAGATATGCAAACACTGCTCAATCTTCAATTCAAATTTGGGTTCAGACTTTCACTGACCTCTCAAAACAAAAACACAACTTCATAACAAAAGTTTTAGTTTTAATTGTAGAAAGTATATAGAAAGATGACAAATGCAGGACGAAACCATTACATGTCTTTTGAAAGAGACCATACCAAAAATGTGCAACTTGATTTTACAACATTCATCATGTTACAATCATCTATTACTTTGTTATTTTAAGAAGAATTAACTCTGTATAAAAGACAAGACTTTTCCAACTTGAGAATAAAAAATTTCAAGGAGCTTGATACTTTACATCTTTAACAAATTATCAAAATTTAGGTCTTTGAGTAAGGTACTGTAAAGTAAAAACGTCGCTCACAAGCAACACAAACCTGCAATGCTGTTGATTTGCTATAAACAACATCTTCATCTACACCCACAGCTGCAACCATTGCATCCATTTTTCCAAAGCCTTCATCATTTCCATTTTCTTGTTCCTAAATTAAATCGTAAAGAAATTTCGGTTATACATTTATTCCTTAACTATAACATTAATTCAATTTGAGTGCCAACGATTATTTGCCTCAATCCCATTGTTTAATACAAAGTTCGGCCAGAACTAATAAAAATATCATATTTCATGAGTTAATGGTAGTTTATGGCATGATGTCGCTTTATACTTGCGGCAAAAACGCAGGCAAACAAAGGCAATAGGTAAGGATTTCTTAGGTTACACGTTTGTTTATTTTTCTTGCCAGGCATTTGAGAAAAAAAAATTGACATTTTATGAAATCTTGCGCCACCTTCCCACATGAACAATAACGTACTTCCATATATATAAGGGACACAATACAAAATTCTTCTAGAAAACAAAAAATTCAATTCCATCATACGTACTTTCCACGCCGAATACAGTCTTTTCATGCGCCGAAAGAAAGCATCTTTATCCAAAGTAATATTAGCCATTATCAAATACGTTTAAGTAACACAATTTAACAAATAACGTAATATTACTACACAACGCATTCAATATGCCCGAAATTGTCTCCGCGGCATGTCAACCTGCACACTACAACCTCAAAAACCCGGAACTATGATAACATGGCGCCAGGGCACAAGGATGCCGCCCAGTAAGCAACGGCGTCGGGCATTGGCAGAAGAACGTTTGGCGCAGTTTCTCGTCTCCAATCGTTTCTTTCCAGGAGTATCTCGCATTGTACCAGTCAACTGTCATTGATTCAGTATGTCAGCACGACTGACAGCGCTTCGAAGTCCCAAATACTGCAAATTCCTTGCACCCCAAGCCCGCCTTTTATGAACAGCTTGTATTTCCATTTAAACTTATTCATTTTGAAATTTCTTTAAAAAAACGAAAACAAAAAAAAACTTAAATTTGATCCCATGAAAATGATGATACAGATCCATACTTGATGTCTTGACATAAATGTAGTTGCACTATACGCACGTATTATGGAGCTCTCTTTTATTTTATACTGTGACGGTCCTTTCGGACGCGTGCCAGTAAAATATAAATAAATTGGACAAACTTTTATGGAATTGACATTTACAGAAACGAAGTAACAGTCGAAGGAGCTAGGATGAAGGTAGAAACTGCTATTTACTTCTAAAAAATATCTAAGGAACTGAGCTGTTAGTAGACCGGTGAGAAAGAAAGGAAGAAACAAACAAACACACAAACAAACAAATAAATAAATAGAGAGCATTTACTAAATAGATCGCACAGTTTCTATATTATTTTGAAGTAACGAAAAATCCAATTAAAGAAAATGTTCCCGTATTAGGCAAAGACAATTGAAAGTGTTTCACATGTGATGTGCGATCACATAAACATCATTTAACAAGATCTGGAATTTGAAAAGCAAAAAGTTATTAATGTTATAATTTGGATTTTATTTAGAAATTATTGTAACGAAGTGTGACGGTCCGATCAGACGCGTCACATTGTTTATAATTTATTAGAAAATAACATGAGATTTTCATAAAAATGTGAAAATAAACAGATGAATTAAGTTCCACCATAGCATATTTCGGAATTTTTTATAATATTCGGAAGCAGAAGATCCAAAACGGACTTTTTAACATGTTTGTGGACAATTTAAGACGTATTTTCGTGACGGCTGGCGTGTCACAAAATAGAAATTCGAAATCTTAATAAATTTAAAAACTTGTAGAAATATTGACAAGGACAGACGGTCATCTTTTAAAAGGGAGAATCAGTGAAAAACGTTAATTAAAAAAAAAATTAATTAAAGGGAAAAACCACTATGCATTGTAGAAAGACAATTACAAGGAATTAGTGAATTTTAATTAGCAAAAATAATAAAAGAAAAGCCGTCTTTTGTTTTAGTGAAACGGGAGAAGGAAAAATTGGTCAGAATGCTACTGAATGTCGTGGGTCTCGGATCGCAACGTAATGTAAAATGCAGTGCAGTATAACTTCGTTTTTTGGAATACGTTGACTATACGAATTTAATTAATTAATGGTAGATGAACAAAAACTTTGGTGAAAGGAGAAAATGGAGTTGTGCAGTGCAAGATCGTTGAGTGCATCGAAAGGGAAGTACTTATAAACATTATAATTGATTCTACATTGGAGCTAATATGGGAAGGCCATAATATGTGATTTAGTTTAATTCTTTTAAGACGTGGCCGCGCAAAATTTTTTGTTGAGTAAAAGAAATATTAACAAATAGAATATTATGGAAATTATTCACGCAAACATTTTCTTTAAGTAAAAGAAATTTAACAGATAAAGTATTATAAGTTTGATTCACGCGAGGAAGTAATAAATAAGTTAGTGGAGATAAAATGTTATGATTTTGTTTAATAATGAGTATGTCAGAATAAATTTTGTTTTTAATTCCTTAGTAAATAATTAATTAATGAAGTTAGGATGATAATGGAGGTAAATGTATGATGTATGAATGTAGATATAATTGCAATAGTACATAAGGTATATTGTTACATTGTTATCTTGTGTTGCATTGTGTTTTGTTTTATTAGCAAGATCACTGAGGAAAGCGGCAATAAATGACAGAACGCTAATATTTACATGAAAACTGGATTACTGATGATTTCCTCTCCTTTTTCATATAATAATAATTATTGTTTTGATTTCCTGTAGAGGATCATTCCGCGCCCTCACGACCTAATTATAAAATTTTCTATTATGGTACTCCGTAACGCACATATCAGGGCTAGGATTTAAGATAACACTTATTTAATGGATCGAGTAAAGAAAGAATAGATTAGAGAGAGCAGGAGGAAATACGGAACCACCACAGAAGAAGCTATGAGAAATATAAAGATATTTGTAAATAGAAAGTATAAAAGTACAGCGGAATGGCAAAAGAGAACAGCTGTCCTTTGTTTCAAACTACGAGGTGCAGAAAGGGTATGCAACAATGTATAAGAGAGAGACGAGTGTGTGATTTCGAACAGGCCAAATCATACCGTAATTTGAGTTGTTGATTCATTATAAATGTTATAAAAAGTGTAAAGATTTCCCAAAAATGATGTTCTCATTGGTGAAACATTAGTCCAGCAGCATTTTTGATTTTGAATCTTCAGAATCGATGAAAAACGGTATCAACAAAATTTTTAGGTCTCTCAATTCAGTCAAACCTCAAATGGAACTTCCATTTAAATGAATTGAACACAAAATTAGGTTCATTGTGCTACGCGTTCAGAATTCTTTCAAATTCAGTCAGCCTTCATACTGCTCGTTGTTTATTTCGCGAATGTTCATTCTCGCCTAAGATATGGCATAATATCCTGGGGAAATACATCTTATGTCTCCCAAAGTTTTAGAATACACAAAAGAATTGTACGCATAATAACCAAATCCCACCCACGTGATTCTTGTAAGTCTCTATTAACTAATCTAGGAACTTAACCATTATCTTGTCTCAGTGGCGTGCGGTGACAATTTTAGTTGGGCATTTTTGAAGTCCAACATATAAAAAACGTAAAACAGTTGAAAATGATATGAATTTTCACAAAATGTTAATATCAACCCGGGAAAGATTGCGTCTTGCAAACGAACGTAACAGGTCACCTGGAAGAAAACAGACCACAGGAAAAATTTCGTTGTGTAAATGCTTTCTAACATCATAAACAAATATAATTCGGCATTCATGTGACTTACATTCTTAACCGTATTTATCGAGTATTTTGTTATTTAAAATTATTAATATAAATTTATAAAATGCATCAGTGCATTAAATTTTTTTTTCTTCCGTAAAATGGAAAATAAGAGCATACAGTTTCATATGTGGTGAATGTTGATTTGAAAATGTATGTATACAGTTCAGTAATAAAGGTTTTCACTATCTTTACAAACAATGGATGTGATGTGCATTCTACTGATTTCTTGCACTTTTCACATTCTCTGGATGTTTTGTCGTTTAAATTCTTCGGACAAATTTCATGTCTTGTTAGTTCTCTTTCCTGCAACTTGTATTTCTTGTATTTGCTCTGAAATCAATTATTGTACTATTTTAGGTATCAACTCTCGCGGAAATCCTGGTAGAATTTATCCCATAATAGACCAAGGGTGAATACGATCTTGTCTGCAATTCTTGTGTACGGTGATTCCTCGAAATATCAGTAATGTTTTATCCTCCTGACAGTTGATCGTGCCTGTGGTCCGATTAAAATAACCGAATTGAGGGCGGAATGTGGTGGGGAGCTGCGTTGCCACGCCGAGAGGGGCTGAGCACGTGCTAGAGCGGGCCATGTCAAGCTGGCACAACCACCATAGCACAATCACATCAAACCAAGTGGAATATTTAGTATTCATTTATTACTAATTTATTACCCAAAAATTAAATTTATTACTCCTCCCGTTTCTGAAATAAAGGTGGTTGTGCCAGCGTGACTGTCACGCTAGCACAACCCATCGCAAAAAATGAGCACAAACGATCCAAACTAATACGAGTGTTTAGAGCATATTTATTACTAATTTATTACTCTAAAATGAAATTCATTACTCATGCGGTTTACGAAAAAAACAAATTGTCAAACACAAGTAGTTATGCAACCCGCACGACATTCGCGTATATTACTAAATAGTACCTACTACCTCAAAACACTACAACCAATTACAAAAATACATATACAATCAATAGTACACAGTCAGTTCTAATATTTAACACCAAGAAAAAATTTTGAATGTGAAAACGAATTTAAGAAATATTGAAAAAAAGTCAAAACATGCGAGAGATTCAAATTCAAAAATTGAGAGAACTAACGAGCACAATCGCATTAAACAAACACATCATTTAACAGATGAACCACACTATTACTTAACACTAAACAGAAATTTATTACTCCTATTATTTACGAAATAAATAATTTTAAAAAACTACATACTTAAGCAATAACGAACGGTATTGATGAAGTACTTTTAGAGCATAGTAAGCCACAAGCAAATGAATCCTATCCTGTACAAAAGAAGACATTATGTTCCGTTATCTACCACCATGTAGCAAATTATGAACGTGGAAACGCATGAAAGAAATATTCTGTAAACTCAAACGATATAGTCAAAATATGCAAGAGACTCAAATTAAAAATTTGACAGAACCAACCAGCACAATCGCATTAAACCAAACACATCATTTAGGAGACGTATTACACTGTTATTTAAAACTAACTAGAAATTTATTACTCCGCAATTTTACGGAATAATTAATTTTAAAAAAACACATACATACGCAAAACGCACGGTATTCATGAAGTAATTTTAGAGTATAGTAAACCACAAGTACATGAAACCAATCCTGTACAAAAGTAGACATTATCTTCTGTTGTTTAACACCCAGTAGAAAATTATTAACGCGGAAACGCATTTAAGAAATATTCTGTAAACTCAAACGCAATGGTCAAAATATGCATGAGATTCAAATTAAAAAATAGACAAAACCAACTAGCACAATTGAATTAAACCAAACACATCATTTAAGAGGCGCATTACACTGTTATTTAAAACTAACTAGAAATTTATTACTCCGCAATTTTACGGAATAATTTATTTTGAAAAAACCACATACATACGAGAAACGCACAGTATTCATGAAGTAATTTTAGAGTATAATAAGCCACAAGTACATGAAACCAATCCTGTACAAAAGTAGACATTGTCTTCTGTTATTTAACACCCACTAAAATTATGAACGCGGAAACGCATTTAAGAAATATTGTGTAAATTCAAACGCAATGGTCAAAATATACAAGAGATTCAAATTAAAAAATAGACAGAACCAACGAGCACAATCGCATTAAACCAAACACATAATTTAGGAGACGTATTACACAGTTATTTAGAACTAACTCGAAATTTCTTACTCCACAATTTTATGGAATAATTAATTTTGAAAAAACCACATACATACGCAAAACGCACGGTGTTCATGAAGTAATTTTAAAGTATAGGAAGCCACAAGTAAATGAAACCAATCCTGTACAGAAGTAGACATTATCTACTGTTATTTGCCACCCAGTAGAAAAATATGAACGCGGAAACGCTTTAAAGAAATATAGTGTAAACTCAAACGCAATGGTAAATATATGCATGAGATTCATGTTAAAAAATAGAACCAACGAGCACAATCGTATTAAACCAAACATATCATTTAGGTAGACGTATTACACTGTACGTATTACTTCATGTATATCGTGCGCAGTTGGATAGGTATGTCCTTGTATGAAATCATTTATTTCGTAAACAACAGGAGTAATAAACTTCTGATAATTGTTATATAATAGTGTGATTATATAATAGTGTGTTAAATGATTTTTTTGTTTAATGCGATTGTGCTAGTTAGTTCTCTCTCTTTTTTTAAATCTCTTGCATATTTTGACCATTCCGTTTGAGTTTACACAATATTACTTAAATGCGTTTCCGCGTTAATAATTTTCTGCTGGGTGTTAAACAACAGAAGATAATGTCTACTTTTGTACAGGATTGGTTTCATGTACTTGTGGTTTACTATACTCTAAAATTACTTCATGAATACCGTGCGTTTTATGTATGTATGTGTTTTTAAAATTAATTATTCCGTAAAATTGCGAGTAATAAATTTCTAGTTAGTTTTAAATAACATGTAATACGTCTCTAAATGCTGTGTTTGGTTTAATGCGATTGTGCTAGTTGGTTCTGTCAATTTTAATTTGATCTCTGTATATTTTGACCATATGCGTTTGATTTACAGAATATTTCTTAATGCGTTTCCGTTCATAATTTGCTAGTGGTGTAATAACGAGACAATGTCTCTTTGTACAGGATGGATTTGATTTACTTGTGCTTATTATCTCTAAAATACTTCATGAATACTGTCGTTATTCGTATGTATGTAGTTTTTTAAAATTATTTATTTCTATAAATAATGAAGAGTAATCAAATTTCTTTTAATTTAAGTATGACATTGTTGAGTTCAATTCTAATGTCTAAATGATACGAATGCTTGTCGGATGTTTCATTTGCTGTTATTCTCTAATTTTCATGAATCCTGCGTTTTGACCGTTGTATTGTTTTTAAATTAATTATTCCAAAATTCAATAATTTCTTTAGTTTAAATAATTAAATCTCATTGTTGTTAGATTTGATTGTTCTGTCAATTTTTAATTGAGTCTTATGTTATTTTGAGTTTACGAATATTTCTTATGCGATTCTCAGTTCATAATTGCTACTGGTGGTTGATAACGCTATGTTTCTTTTGTACCAGGATTAATTCATTTGCTTGGACATATGTGTAAAATACTTCATAAACTCGTTCGTGTTTGCTAATATTTAGTTTTTCTAGTTATTTATTCGAAATAATGGTAATAAATTTCGTTTAGTTATAATGTGTCCATCTTAAATATTTGATCTTTTGTTTATTTATTTTATGGGTTTGCATAAACTGGGGGCAGTTCAACGCTGGCACAACCACTTTATTTCAGAAACGGGAGGAGTAATAAATTTAATTTTTGGGTAATAAATTAGTAATAAATGAATACTAAATATTCCACTTGGTTTGATGTGATTGTGCTATGGTGGTTGTGCCAGCTTGACATGGCCGCTAGAGCGGCTGGGAGCGAAGCGGCGAGGACCGCCCGATCGCGGTGACAGAAAGACAAGCGGTACTTACAGTGGGTGGATGACTGAATGTGTCGTCACAACTGCAGTTTTCGTCCTATGTCAAGTGCTGCTCTCCACTTCACGGAGCACATTAATTTACCCCGAGAGGTTCTCTGACGTTACAAACACAAGGATTTCTACTAGATTTACACTATTTACACAGTTGTAATTGTCAAACAAATTACTGTTATAAAGGAAATACTCCACTTATTTCAGAGTCACTCCCCTATGATGATTGTTCGGAAGGGATGAAACTCGAATATTGATGAGAAATAATTTCTTCAAAATTTTATTCCACGATTCCTTTGTCTTCCGTGCCTTCGAAATTAGCTTCTTAATATGACCTACCTTTTTGCGCGATTGTTCTGCTGTTGTCCTCTCCACAGCCTCCTTCATGAGCTTTTCCACCACAGATAACGTACATTTTTCTTTCTTCTTTGCCACCTAACATTTTATTTGCGTCCAAATTTTCTCAATGACATTAAAGTGACAGCACTACCCACGATACCACTGCTCAAAACAACAACACAAATGTCGAAAGTACAAGAGAATTTTTCCTTCAGTGTCGCTTCTCGTCACTGACTAGCAACTGGAAGTTGCGATCGAACAAAAGTTGACAGGAGAGAGACCGGAAAGGCCCCCCTCAATCTGTCATCGTGCCTCCCCTCTGGTTCCCTGCCTGGTTTCCACTTTCCTCGCTAGATGCCATGACTACTGCGCGGAATGAGTTTGCCAATGCATTCCCTTCCCGCAAGGGAGAACTGCAGAACGGAACACAAAGAATTAGTTTTTTTAGAACACTTTCTTTAACTTAATATAAACGTTCTCGGTATTATTATGTACCTTATGCTTACGTTGTATTATGAAGAAAGTTCGTGCGTACATCAAACACTCTGAAAAAGCCAAAATTCTTTCGAACTTGAGAAATAACTACCAACTGATCTCAACGGAACGTATTAGAAAACTCATTCTCGCGCACTCGCGAACCGACCCGACTTCCCACGACACATGACGACGTCGAACGCCTGCCCCCTCCAAGAACGAAGCTTCGCCGACGTCACGAGACGAATCTACCCACAGTTTTGAAAACATCGATTGTTACGGTTCAACCACTGAAACTTAGCTCAGAATCTTAGATTGAGTAAACATTTTGCTCTGGCCATAAGCTACGAATTTTTTAAATATCGAAAGGGTTTTTTCTCCGCTCTGCTTAGGGTATTCCCTTCATTCCATGGAATGCACGCCACTGTCTTGTCGGTTGACTTTCGAATCAGTGGCTTTGTCATAAATGACTTGCTTAAAGGCGGAAATATATTTTCAGAAAATGCCGATGTCTATAACTATAAACTCGACATAGTAATCATATTTATCAGGTGATAGCACACTACAAAAAATTCACATACAACACATGTACATTATTTTACAACACTTTACCAGAGAACATTAAACGATTAACTTCGATAGAAAAGTTTCAATCCCAAGTGAAATCGTTTCTGCTGCATAACTATTTCTATATAATTAGAGATAATACAGAGCATCTAAAAAAAGTAACATTAATTTTAACAGTGATATTTAATGTATTATTTACCATTTGGACTGTATAATTCTAAACAACTTGTAACAAGTATTGTACCGCAGCCTCAGGGTCAATGACCCCACATAGAACAGGTTTTTCGTCCAGTTTTCCTGATCCTTTGAGTAAATGCTGAGATCCCTTGTTTTGCTTCTGGACATAAATGTAACTCCATTATCTGTACACGTCTTCTAGAATTCAATGGAAAATATAGTTATTCAAATTATTGTTCTCCATGTTGACATTGTAGGAATTATTGTTCCTTGCCGAAGGACATGAAGGATAAGAGCTCAAATTTATTACTGATTTACCCTTCAAAATAGATTTTATTACATCGGAGCGAATACCTTTGTTAAAATTTCCTTTAAAAAACGCCAATTTTTACTTTCACGTATACATACGTATATATGGAGTTATATACATAGTATAGAAAAAGTTATGTGACGCTGAGCAAAAAATGGCGAATTTTCGGCGAAAAAAAATTCATTGCCGGGCTATGGTAACGAATAAGTGCATAAATCCAGTTGATAAATTAAAAGAAAAAATTCTTTAACACACGGTGTAGTCAGATTCCCTGTTTTGAGGGTCGTTGATACCAAAAAAAACAATTGGAAGCAAAACGTCCGTCCATCTTTGAACACTAAACCATCAATACGATTTATTCCAAATTGAAGAATCGTAAGTCGATCTGGCTCTAGAGGCAGCTTTGAAAATTTTGAAAAACATTCTTTAAAATATAGGGGTACTTTACATGATGCCCTCCGGACACTTTCAAAATATTCTCCAAAAAGGCTCCAAATGTTTTCTTTAAATTTATAGTAAGATTAGAGTAAAATACAGTTATAAAAGTGGAATAGGTCCGATTTTCACGATTAACTCTGAAATTTCGAAAACTGAAAAAGTATGATTTTTTCCGGCGTCTTCTTACATCTATAAAATTGAAGATAGAGATATTTTATACAAATGAAATTTGTTGTCCATAAATATCTCTTTGAGATCTCTTCGATTCGTGTAGATATTTTTGGAAATTTTTAGAAGTTTTCGTGCAATAGTGCATGCAACATTTGCAATTTAAATAAATTGCAAAAACAATATTTTCTCAAAAACGGCTCAAAAATTTTTCTTTAAATTTTTGGAAGGGATAGTACCAAATTTACCCTATCCGATGACATAAACAACATATTGATCTATTCTTTTGTTTCTTTCAAAAATTACAAAAATGTAATATTTTTGACTTGCCTCTCACGTCGGTAGTATTTACATAAAGTCCTCTTCTTCACATTATTATATTTATGAGTACATGTGCTTTCAATAAAGTCAAATAAAGTTTCTCGAAAACTCAATAGTTTTCTGTAAAAATGATCAAAAAATTTCGCTTTTCCAGAAACGCTCACGCGCCATTTTCTCAAAAATAGCACCATTTTTTTTAACTTTTGCTAAGGATAGTGGTAATGATACTGTTTAATATGATATAAAGTTCATTTTGGTTTATTCTTTTGTTTTTTCAAAAATTAGAGAAATGTAATTTTTTAAAAATATCTCTAACACCCTTATGCACTTTACACCCTTATGCACTTTTCCATCGATTTGTATACATTATTACATTTATGAGTAAAAGTGCTTCAAATGAAGTTTTTCGAAAACTCATTAGATTCCTCTGAAAAAGAGCTTCACATTTCGCATTTACAAACATAAGAAAGACATAAGCGTAGACAAAGACATAATGAAAGACGCTGATAAAAACTGACCGAATGAAGTGTACGTAGGGAAAGACGCAGACGTAGAGGAAGATGTAGACGTAGACGTAGGGAAAGACGTAGTCGTAGAGGAAGATGTATGATGTAGATGTAAGATGTAGATGGAGGAAGACCTAGAAGAAGTCTTAGAAGATAAGGAATATGAGAATAGGGAGTTTTGCCGTCAGGCGTAAGGAGGCATCCTTAAACTCTATTGATCACGTATCTAACGACTTTATAAGGTCATAATGAACAACGTTCAGAAGAGATTTAGCAATTGCGACATTGCGTTATGCATTATAACAAAAGAAACGTTTCAAGCGCTGACCAAAGAAGTTGCATAATATATCAGAGAGTCTAGGCTAGCGGCGAGACTTTTAAACCACGACACGAAACAAGAGTATAATAAATGTACATTGTGTTTGGAGTTTTAGATTTTCTGGCCCTCTACGATGAGTATGCAGTCTGGAATTTTCAATCGACTGTTCTTGAGAGCGTAGGAAATATTTTCAAACTGAGTTCATTTTGAGAGTAAGACATGACCTATCCCAAAGATATGATTTCAATTTCTTTTTCGCAAATTTCTTTCCTGTCACTTCTCCAACATTTCCCGTTAATTTTTGCCAACGTTGTAGAGTTAGTAAGGAATAGTTGTAACTGCCTCACAAACGAGAATCAGTTTGTCACAGATGGAACAATCTCCAACGTTTCTTGTTTTTACGCGGCCATTTTGCAACTTGTAAGGTGACCGTAGACTCCGGTAGGTGTGCATTATTTATGAAGGTATAAGGTCGTAACTTAAGACGTTATGACTTCAAGGTCCGTCACGTGACTGTTCATGCATAACGTCGCTACCTAACGCGTGGCGCTAAAACTCCCTAAAACAAAAACGAAGAATTTCCTTTCAGGAATAATGAACTAAGTAAGAGGAGGGCCTCTTGAGTTGCCCGGATCGGAGGGTCCTGGATGCACATCTCCGAGAAGAGTATCGATGACACCGCTCGATGACATCACAAAACATGATCGATCACAAAGTCATTTTGGTTCACCTATTCAGCTGACCAGTCTTGGAGGTGACCCCATCGAAACTGAACTTGATCTAATAGATGTAACTCGAAATGGCACAGAAAGATTAGAAACTATTGAAATGCCTAATTTGATCAGATAGAATTGCATTTCAGAAGGTGTCCTGAAAATGAAGAGTTGGTTAGCAAAGGTACCTAAGTCGATCGAATTTCAAGATTTGTTGAGTATGTACTACCTTGCAACAACATTAGAATTTGGCAAAACATTTAAAGTCACTTCTAACTGAATTCAAAAATATTTGGTTTCTGCGATTAGTAATGTCTTGAGTAAATCAATTAAACATAGCATTTCCATGGCCCAGCACTTTGCATTTACTTTAGATGAAATTGTCATTACTCCTTTCCATTCCTTTCCTTTCCATCTCCCAACCCTTCTTAGCCCTAGATCAGCCGCTGTTGTCGGAGGGACGGCAGTGCTCTTGACCAGCTTCCAGGTATCTGTTTCGACGCATGAGCGTTGCCAATTAAATACGCTCTTACGCGCATGCCCAGGTGCACAAAAGTGATGCGAAACTTAAACTGAGCATGCGTAGAAGATCGATATTACTTTAACGTTTGAGAGTGTACAAACTCTCAAGTGTCTTATACCGGATACAGCGTTCATCATGTCCCAAAAAATGTCTTTTCGACGTGTGGGGCGTCAAAGCCAGGTCTTGAAAGTGTGGCATGTGGAGGAGAGGTCCTTCCAGAATACGAATAATAAAATAATAATAATAATAATAATAATAATAATAATAATAATAATAATAATAATAAGTAAGAAAATACGGACTGGAGTCCTGTATGTCCCATAATATATATTTCATCCTTCTACAGTCTTGGCAATGAAGAATGGAAGCTACACTGGAACAGAAACGTAATTACAGACATCACAATTTAGAACAATAGGCCAGATATAATAGTTCTAAACAGGAGCGTGCGGTGACCAATTTGACTGGGTAAGCTCTGTAAATAGCAAGAGTGCGATTTGAAGCCTGTTTCGGAAGACAAAACAAAAATATATTCTGTCCTCTATGTTTTAAATTAAATCATTATATCAAAAAGACATTACTATGTTGTTGTTATTATTATTATTATTATTATTATTATTATTATCATTGCGTCTTCTGGAATAACGCTAGTCCTCCCCATATGCTCCCACAATTTTCAGTAAAACAAAAGTCAATTATCACCCTCTGCCTTTTGAACGCTTCACACGTAAATACTCGTAAGTTATCTTTCAGAATGTAATGAACGCTGCATCCCGTATAACAGACACTATTATTTGTGCTTATTTGATAACACTCACGACTCTTAAAAAGCTGCTTTCGCACTGCCCTCTCTCTCATGACATAGCATCTGATCAATTACTATATTTTATCTTTATTTATCTGTATTATCTATATTTATATTTCATCTAAAACAATTGCAACATGCTGGACCATGGAAATGTTTTCTTTAATAGATTTACTCAAGAAATTACTAATTGCAAAAATCAAATCATTTTGAATTCTGTTAGAAGTGCCTTTTAAATGGTTTGGCAAATTTTAAGTATTGTTGTAAGGTCGTACTTACTCAACTAATTTAGAAGTTCAATCAACGCAGCCTTTGCTAACCAACTCATTTTTACGATGCCTTCCGAAAGGATATTCCTGCATTGGAAAAAAATTGTCGCGTCAATTAGGCATTTTAATATGACTCTATTCGTTCTGTGTAATTGTGTTCCGTTACATCTGATCAATTTAAGTTTCAATGCTGACACTGCAAAACTGGCCAGTTGAATAAGTGGACACAAATAACTCTGTTATCGATAATTTGTTTGATTGTTTTTGAGATACTGTACAAATTGTTATAGCGTTATTTATTCCTCACATTACGAACATGGGAAAATACTGATCATGGTCCATCAAAATAAATTATTAGTTTCCTGTTTCCAATTAACCAACTGGTGTTTTCATATTTTGAGGTGTTAAAGTAGCAGAAATGCTCCCTTCCCCTTTATTTGGGCAAAGAACTGACTGAAGACATGTTCTGGAACAGGCCTCCCTATACGAATCTCCACACTTATCTCCACAAAAGTACAACTGAATACATTTTTTTTAATATCCTCAATTATGAATGCATTTTCTGCCAGAGTACAGTATTATACCGTTATGTAGCACAAAAAGACAGTGCACACAAAAATAACACTCAAAAATAATATGCACAGTGTGAATAACACGCACAGATCAAATAAATCCATAAGAAAAAGACCGTGGCATTACGTGGCAGGCGGCGCTTATACCAGTGTGTCGGCTCGTACTCATGCGAACCAATGATGTATAAGATACCAATGATGTATACATCATTGATGCGAACTCATCTGCAAGTTCAATAGAGAGCCAGCGAGAGTGGCGTGCCGTGGCAGTGGGCGCGGGTGGCGGCGCTTACCAGCGTGCTGCATACAACCACACGGAGCTTCCAGAAAGTCAAAAGCGCATGCGCGAACTGCCTGATGTATTTAGATGGAGAACAACGTCATGCTCAGTTCGGGCCGGGTTGCGAGCCGCTTTCTGTCAGCAACAGCGGTGTATGCTCAATGAAGGGCCGCGCGCCTACGCGAGCCAGTATACCCTTACTTGGAAGAATTTTGAAAACCAAGCTTAAGGGAGTGGGTGAAAATTTGAAAATTTACATCTTACATTCAAATAACTTCAAATTTTACCAGAAGAAGTAATACATTATACTTATGTATCCTACAAAGTTTTGTTACTCTGCTGTTTTTAGTTTTGAAGAAAAAATACTTTTTTGAATTTTTTTAAAAAATTTCTTATTATTTTATAAAATGCTCTACGTTCCACATGACGCAACATTCATCACTGATTTTTATGAATTACTCATAAAGGTATATAATTACATTCATGGAATATAAATAAAATAAATGAGAGCGTTTCTGAGAAAAAAAATAATAAAGTATACAGTTATTACCTGATGGCTATAAAAAACACACATAAAAAAATAAATATTTTTAATTCAGTAATTAATGATTATAACACAAAAAGCTTCCATAGTTCTATGAAACTACATTTTCTTAAGATGTTTTAAAAGTTTCATTGAAATATATTAAAAATTGTAGAACGTGGAACTTTTGAATTCCATAAAGGTCAGGAAAGTGAAATGCGGGAAATTGAAAATGAAAATTTAACTTTATACAAATGCATTTTACTTTATCAACTTACATTTAAAATTCTCTAGAGCCATACATAGTACCCTCAACAACTTTTCTCTTTTCTTCTAGAACTGTATTTGTAATTTTGAGTTGCTTTTTTTGACATTTTGAAAACCTGGTTGTGCAGCTACTTCACTTTTCTGAAGACGGCGTTTATCCCTCATTGCCATTATTTTCTTCCCTTGAGGTGTCATGTTAATGCCAGTTATATTTGATCTTATCTTTTCACTTGCTTCACACCTGTATTATATTGAGAAACTGCTGATGTGACAGCAATTTCTATTTTCTTCTTCCAAACAAATATTTCTTTGGGCACTTACTCCAAATCAGGCTATGCAAACTTTCGTTGGCATTTTGTGTTTTTCTGTAGCTCATTTGTTCCAGAGAACATCTACATAAAGTTCATGCCGGGAAATTCAAAAAGCAAATACATTCAAAACTTCTATGAGATGAAAACGTTTGGAAACTGAAAAAGGGGGGCGTGGCCATCGACGCATTGAGATCTTTAAATGCTCGCAGAAGCCATTTAAATCGCGATAACGAAAAATAAAACACCAAAATTAACACACATTCCAAACAAAATTATCACATCAAAATTAAAAATCGTATTTTTCAAATTTTTTGCCAATTTTCACCCACCTCCCTTAATTCTCAATGGCGAAGTGGTGATTTCGAAATATAATAATTACATTTAACTGTCTTTTCTCCAGGGTAGGCGCAGCATACCTAGCTTACCTGGAATGCACGCCACTGGTTCTAAACAAGCTTAAGAAAACAACCATGATAATCGATTTTGCAGCCGTCAATAATAACAATCAAGAATCTGTATATCACTTGAAAATTCAAAAATATGTACCGCTGACTCAAGAGCTTCATCATCAATGGAGACTTCACAATATCGACATACAACCGATAAGCATGTCCACCACAGGATTAATCCCACAACACACAGTGCATGCAATTCCAGTGTTGGAATTACCATTTTCATACATAGAGCATACGCAAAAAACAGTAGTACCGGACACCTGCAGAATAGTAAGAGAATTTTTGGGATGTACCGCTGATTGGGAAGCGATTGATTGAAATGTATAGAGAGTAACATCCGTTCGTGCCCTCTCTCTGCGAGATCGACCGAGCCTAGACCAGCAATGGCCAGGTTTCTGCACATGATGCAGAGAGTGAAAAATTCGCAATAAAAAAAAGTGGCGTAGGCTCAATGGATGTCAGTGATGTGTCACATCCCCAGGTTTATCGTCTCCTTTAAAACTTTTGTTAAAAATATTTTTCTATTCTTCAAGTACATCTTTCGGTTTCATTTTTCCCCATGCACTTTCTGTGAGGCGTCTATCACCTCCATGGATGTGGCAGGCCGAGAAAGATCCCTTCGACAATTTGGATTCGTTACCGAGGTCATTGAACTCTCACCATGTGCTGTGTGGAAGATGCGAGGTTTCGGCCGACGGTGATGCGACGCTGACTGTCGCATCTCAGACTTCTCATTAGCGCTTCTGTATTCCCCCTCCCGAAGCTTCGCCATCGCCTCCCAGGGGTCACGTGCTAACGACTGTGGCCTCCACAGCAGGTTGGGAGAGGGGGAGTTTGACCACACAACACATGCATGCGCGTATTATTGTTTTATTTATTATCCTCAAAGCAAGCAATACACAATTAGCAATTCTCAAAGAAGGTATAGTAGGTATTACATCGTAATATGGATAGACACCTTAATTGGTCTACCTTGTTTAATCCATAAAACTGATCGCATCCGCAAGATCACAGAGCAGGAGACGCCACTGAAAAAAATGTCAATTTTCAATATAAGGATATAATAAAAAATTGAAATAACTGAAAGTATTTTCGTTTTGTCTCCCCCAAAACTCCAAATCGCACACTTGCTATTTAGAGAGCTTACCCACACGAATTGGCTACCGCACGCCCCTGTTCCGTTACATATGAAATGTAGGGTTAAAACTTTAGTTCCATGAAATTTTACATGTTATTTAATGACTTTTCCTTGAGATCCTAGGTGAAGAAACAACACGAATTATATTTGAAGTTTTACACAGTCCTTAATAAACGTAATTTCACAAACAAATCCGCATACTTCAGTAGCAAATATCTGCAGGTTTACTTGGTATCCACCAGGATCACTAGCTGTATGCGCGTGCGTTCCTTACGAGCCCCAAAACGGGCTGAGCCGTGCTACTGTGGTGAAACTTGTACTTTCCGCGGGTGAGGATTAAAAAGAAGATAATTTAGTTTCCCCTCACTTTATACTTAATAAGGTTGGTTGGTCGTTAGTCATTAGTCCCGTAAGAGTGATGCATGTTTCCCTTCTCGGGAAGTGGCGGTGATCTTCCTACGCCAGATGGCGAGATCCGGTGCCGACCTATCATTGCATAGCGGTGTTTTCTCCAACTAGATATATCCCACTCGCGGGGCACCGCCCCAGCCGGGACAAGCACTAAGCTCCCGCACAGTCTCCCTGCATGTGTGGTAGTGCAGTGCATGTTAGTATGTATGAAAGAGGTGAGGGAAGGAATAGGAAAGGAAGGAAAGATCGCAAGCAGTCCGAGGACCGTTTGTTAGGGTACTGCCCCGTTATTCGCTTGCTGTTGATCGGAGAAACTATAGAAAACTATCGATCAGAGCAGCCGGGCGCTAGGATTCTCCTCCAGACAGTGACTGGATTCGACCGAGCTGACAAGCTAGTGTCGAAAATCCTGCCACCGTCAGGGCTCGAAACTAGGACCTCCCGGTCAGAGGCACTGTGGTGACATCAGTTGATGCATTGAGCCACCTCTCCTGGTTTAATACTTAATAAAGTGAACAGCATTGACAATGGCATTGGTGTCGGCGATGACGTTGGCCATCGCCATCGCAAAGACCAACGCCGAGACCAGCGCCAAGGCCGTGACCAACGCCAAAGCCAAGTCCAAGGCCAAGCCAAGACCACTGCATACGCAAATGCCAAGGCAATGGCCTTGATCTTGGCGTTGGCGATGGACAAGGTCTTGGCTTTGGCGATAATGTTGGCGTTGGCTTTGATGTTGGCGTTGGCGATGGTGTTACGAAATGAAAATATACAACTTGGTACGAGTGTATCAACTCATAAGAGAACCAACATTTGGGTAATGGGTTGTTACGGAGGCAAGATTGTTTTGGGAGACGCTGGTTAGAGTTCGAAAGAGATGGCCGCATGACGATTATGTCCAGATAGCTAAAATAAAACTTGTTAATATATCCAATTAGTAGCGTCTTCAAGTGATTAAAATATTGGCGAAACTCTGGGGTATTATATTTGGGTTTTTCTAACGAGGCATCTGAGGGTAGTATCTCCACGATGGAATATGGCACGGCTTTTCGAGTCTTTCTCGGTCGTACCGCTAGTCGCTTGATCTTCAGCACTGATTGATACGGTCGCGATCATGCGTCAAGTCCGAAAAAGACACAAAAAGTTGTGCCATATTCCAACTTGGAGATACTACCCTTAGATGCCACGTTAGAAAAACCAAAGTATAGTTATAATTAATCATTGTTTCAGGAATACAGAACAAAATATTCTCAGAGGGGATCAAGTAGTAGTTTACCGATTGATTAGCCATCCAGAACTTACGAATAATATGTTCTTTTTTTTGTTGGAATTTTTAAGTGTTTTATTTGACATTATCTCAAGAGCGAGGTGTACAGACAGCAGGGGCGTGCGGTGACCTATTTCACTGGGTAAGCTCTGTAAATAGCAAATCCTCCCCATACACGCCCACAATTTTCACTGAACCAAAAGTCAGTAATTAACCTCTGCCTTTTGAACGCTTCATACGTCATAAATACTCGTAAGTTATTTTTCGGAACGTAATAAACGCTGCATCCCGTATAAGATAAACTATTATTCGTGCTTATGTGACAACACTCACGACTCTTAAGAAGCTTCCTTCACACTGCCCTCTCCCCCACAACATAGCATCTGATCAATGACTACATTTTAGCTAGATTTATCTATATTATCTATATTTATATTTCATCTAAAACAATTGCAACATGCTGGACCATGGAAATGTTTTCTTTAATAGATCTACTCAAGAAATTACTAATTGCAAAAATCAAATCATAGTGAACTCTGTTAGAAGTGCCTTTAAATGTTTTGGCAAAATTTTGTATTGTGCTAAGATCGTAACATACTCAACAAATTTGGAAGTTCGATTAACGTAGCCTTTGCTAACCAACTAATTTTTACGATGCCTTCTGAAACGTAATTTCTGCATTGAAAAAAAATTCGGTATCTTAATGGGCATTTTAATGTAACTCTATTCGTTCTGAGTAATTATGTTGCGTTTCATCTGATAGATCAATTTAAGTTTCAATGCTGACACTTTAAAACTGGCCAGCTCAATAAGTGGACACAAATGACTCTGTTATTGATAATTTTTGTGATTGTTTTTGAGGGATTGTGCAAATTGTTATAGCGCTCTTTATTCCTCACATTACGAACATGGGAAAACACTGAAACATTACGAACATGGGAAAACACAGCCCAGCAAAATAAATTATTAGTTTCCTGTTTCCTTTGAACCAATTGGTGTTTTCATATTTTGAGGGGTTAAAGTAGCGGACATGCTCCCTTCCCTTTTCTTTGCGCAAACACATGAAGACTGGAACAGGCCTTCATATATGAATAATTTCGTTTTTCCACAAAAGTACAACTGAATATATTTTTTTATATCCTCAATTATAAATGTATTTCCTGCCATAGCACAGTATCTTATCGTTATGTAGCACAAAAAGACAGTGCACACAAAAATAATATGCACAGTGTGAATAACTCGCACAGATCAAATAAATCCACAAGAGAAAGACCGTGGCATTACGTGGCAGGCGGCGCTTATACCAGTGTGTCGGCTCGTACGCATGCGAACACATCTGCAAGCTCAATTCAGAGCCAGCCTGGGCGGCGTGCCGTGGCAGTGGGCCCGGGTGGCGGCGCTTACCAGCGTGCTGCATACAACCAAATGGAGCTTCCAGAAAGTCAAGAGCGCATGCGCGGCGAACTGCCTAATGTATTTAGGAGACAAAATGTCAGTCCGGACGCTATTCCATTGTCTCCCAACCCTTTACTTGCAGCAACCGAAAATAGCATAATTTACCAGACCGATAACGGGTCTGAACAAATTGTTTCGATTTTCGATCTGTAAACGGCAGACTCGTGATTTTAAAATAGAATTATCATGATCTGTCTTTTCCGGTATGCAAATAAATTTAAAATGATTCTCATGACGGCGAAATTGAAAATGGGGCTATAGCGCGATATGGGAGACGTTGCTTCTGAATCAACGAGGTGCAAGTTCATAGATCGTGAACAGGGCGGGGTGAAATTTCGGAAAAAATTTCCTATAACGTACCTGCTTCGACAGTTGTGTATTCAGACCATTCGTGCTATCGACGCCAAGGAGAATCCCATTACCTTTCCAAATTTAGTGAGTCCACTCTGGCAAGGAATGGTTTCGTCATTTTTAAATCTCAAATTTATATTTTTCTGCACTTACAAACTAGTATGCGTTAAGTACAGCCAAACGGTCTTTTCATCTGTAAACCTGATAAAACTATTATTTGTTCACATATTTTCCGTCCCTTCGAATACTCATCAACGAAAATTTGAGGCACCCACTTCAAAACTAGCGATTGAACCGTTATGGAAACATTTCTAAAAAATAAAATTGAAACTAATGGATGAATTATTAAACCTCCATCTCCAACATTCTTATTTCTACACCAATTTTACTTGTAAGATTTTGAGACAATTTTCCCCTTTAACGTAGTCATGGTGAAAATACACGGTCTTTCCTGATGATTTTTGATTCAATTGGCGCTTTGTCTCCTGAAGACCACTGATGAATCTTGTTTTCCTAAGTAAAATTTTAAATCGCCATTACGCACCTGCGGTCAAATTTAGGGTAAGAATGCGCAAAAGTCATCCTGAATCCATAGATACGTAACAATCCATTAAAATATAATATTCGCGAATCACAGTTCGTCACGAACACGGCTACTACGGCATTTGTCTAAAAGAGCCTGTCTGCTGCATTGACTAAACTTGAAACATTTGAAATGGTAATTGCTACAATTTCATTGATACAAAATCAGTAAATGATAATGACATGATAAAGGATTTTTAGTGTAAATCATTTTGTCTTGTGACAAATTTTCTGTAATTTTTCAATTTAATGAAATTGTCATCATAAAATATAAATTTATTTAATAAGTCATACTAGAAGATGAATAGAAAAAATTTTTCCTATTTAATGAGGGATTTATGCTTTTGTTTTATTTTTAATTGGAAATAAATTTCTTGTAAGATATAGTTGTTTAAAATGTACAGCATTGATAATCATTAATCGGAGCATTAATTTAAAAACATTTATATACTACTAGTTAAAATAGTACCAGTCAAATGAATAAACATTTATTAAGAATCAAAGTCAAGCGTATTAAATGGTGTCCTGAATTTTAGGTGTTCAAATAGGGTGCAACATCATGTAATTTTCAAAACATAGATTTTACAGTACAATGAACATATTTTATAAAAAATCACTTTATGAAATCCTGATGTTTATTATCGAGTGCTTTGATGAGTTGTTGTGAATGAAAAGAACCGATAGTCACAATTTTATAATAAAGTTAAAATATGAAATAATATTGCATTATACCACTGTCAATACACGTGTTCCGAATAAAGCGAACGGTGATTGTAACATCCTCATCCAGTAGACTATCTTCAGCCCAAGAAATGACCCCATTTTTCTGACATTTCCTACGTATGTCTTACCGTACGCAGAGAGGCGGCCAACGCTAGGTGTAAGGTCTTTTGCCCACCTTCCTGTACCCATTTGAGGAAGTTAGACTCCATAAGATGAACCTGGGCGATAGTTTTCAGGCTTAGTTTCGCTGTTATTCTTTTACTTTCTTTTTCCGCTTTTGTCTAAATCCTAATTATAAATTAACAATCACGGCCACTGTCAAAACAAATTATCTTCCGCACGAACTTGATCGATGTTTCAAAGCAGGTTTTTGAAAGATGTTTTAATTTTTTAACATTGATATTTGCATTTGTATTACTTGAGCATCATTCCTTCGCTTTTCTTGCTATCCGAAACTGGGAGGGGACGCGCCGATAATTCAGCGAGTTCTTCCCTAATCATGGCAGAATGTATGCATGAAAGACTGAGGGTATCAAACCCACTGTTCAGTGCGATGATGTCTATTTGTCGGCTCCAGTCCCGGTCAAGCAGCGGCTGTGAGCATCTCTCCTTTCATCTGCAGGTCCCAATTCTTCGCGGGGTCTGAACGCGCAGAGAAATAGTACTAGAACATAGATCGCAAGCCATCCCTTGTTAGACCTATCTGGATATACACAGCAATAGGACGCTAGCAATTTGTTCATTGCTCACTCGGACTCGAACTGCCTTTTTCCTTTTGTTTGTGATATTGCGTATTAGTTATTCAATTGTGCCACTTACACCTTTTTCTTCCGCTTCATTCTATCATTCCAAGCATAATATCCTTTTCTAGAGATTTTGTTTGACTCATAGTATGTCCAAAATATTTTATTTTCCATTTTTGGCTTTGGCTTTTAGAGAAAGTTCTGTTTCCTTTTCAAAATTTCGGCATTTATCTTTTTGCCCTCCTGCATTGTACGTTTAATATTTTCTTCCGTGTCCATACTTCAAAAGCATCTTTCTTTTTTTCGGTATATGTCAATGTTTAGTTTTTACACCCACACAACAGGATTAGAAATACCATTTTCTCGATTATTTGGATTTTGGTCTTACGCAAGGCTTGATTTCATACGGAACACGACGGAACGGCGTTCCTGTATCTCGCTGATAATTATTACATAATATTATAAATATATAATTATTTCTATTAAATTAATAAATCATTTTGAGCGCGTTCCGGGACCTAAAATTTTAGAAATCAATCACTTGATATGCCTGCATATTTTATGAATTTGTAATTTTCTTTCCGCTTTTTCTAAAATTATTCCTCCTTTTGTTTTTCTGGGACAGTATCCAGAATGTTATTGTAATTTATGGTATTTAACTTCGCCTGCCATGTATATCTCCGTTGATGTGCAGGCTTCCTTTTTTACCAGTTGACATAAATGTTGTTTTTAAATGTAAGTTCATAGAATATTTAAATTTTATATTAATAATATATTTAGCTATCATTATTACATAATTCAGAATTACGTACAAATAAAACATCTGCATAATTTTGATGACAACATTTTTGCGTTTTCTCGAAAAGGAGTAAAGTGGACATGTCACGTTTTGAATGTTTGCTCCTCGTTTCCCGCTCCTTTCTATCCAAGCCCAGCGCCGCCAGGGCACGCGCTCAAGTGTAGTCACCCTTCTGAGCTGAAGCAGGGTCGCATCTCAGGTACACTGCCGTTCTGATAGCGTGACTTTCTGACCTCTGCAGACATCTCGCCGCGTTCTTCGGCGTGTCGTGCACACTAGGCAATTCGATATGCCCAAGCGTAGGAAGAGGGCGGTGAGCAGTTTTCAGTGGGCGAGAACATTGTGCAGTGACGAAGTGGAGATTATATTTACTATACAAGAATTAGTAGAATCATTCGCGTGTCGTTAATTATTAGTAACCGAGTATTATATATGAACAAAATAATAATTCAAACAATAAATAACAATTATAAAAGTATATTAGTTTAATAAACATTTTGTGAGATATTATTAACCAAAATAACTTAAAAATGGTATCTTAATGGAGAAATGTAAAAGTTGCCAAATTAATAACTGTATAACAAAACATAATTTATCCCCCCTCATAGACAGATATTCCTCTTCTAGTGTGTTGTTCCTTTTCTAAGGGTTAAAGTTGTATTGCTTTCGTGACAATTTAATGCATTAAAAAATACATATATATGTGTCACAATACAATGATTTACACTTCCTTTTACATTATCATTTACGTAGTTTGTATCAAAATGACGCGCCGGGAATTACTTATTCCAATCTTCAAGTTTATACAAATATAACAGAATCATATTATATCAATATAACTTACTGAGTAAGTTGGCACATGTCACGATTCTTAATATTATATTTTAACGTTTGTTACAGTGTTGGATTCAGGATGCATCTCGCCTGCGCGCTATTTTACCACTTCTTCAATTTTGTCCCAAAGTACGAAAACTGTTTTAAAATTTTACTTGGGAAAACAGATTCATCGGGTGAAATCTATCAAGGAGACAAACGCCGTTTTGAGATCAAAAATCGAGTCGCAAGATAAAAGAGCTCGTACGTAATCTCGGCTCGTACTTTCTCGTAGAGGAATAATAACGGAAGATCTTCGAAGTAAAATGTATGTAAAACAAGATGTTATGGCATAGAATATTGGTGATATCTACACAATTAATTCCATTTTCTTTTGAAGTCAGTTTCCAAATCGGAATCGATATTTTGAGTACCGCCTCAAATAACTTGTTGATGGTATTCGAAGGAAGACGGAAATATGTGAACAAGATATATAGTTTTATACGACTATTACAGGTGATACGAGACCGTTTGGCTGTGTTACAGCATCACTAGTTTGACACGTGGAGAAAAAGAAAAGAAAAGAAAAGAAAAGAAAAGAAAAGAAAAGAAAAGAAAAGAAAAGAAAAGAAAAGAAAAGAAAAGAAAAGAAAAGAAAAGAAAAGAAAAGAAAAGAAAAGAAAAGAAAAGAAAAGAAAAGAAAAGAAAAGAAAAGAAAAGAAAAGAAAAGAAAAGAAAAGAAAAGAAAAGAAAAGAAAAGAAAAGAAAAGAAAAGAAAAGAAAAGAAAAGAAAAGAAAAGAAAAGAAAAGAAAAGAAAAAAGAAAAGAAAAGAAAAGAAAGAAAAGAAAAGAAAAGAAAAGAAAAGAAAAGAAAAGAAAAGAAAAGAAAAGAAAAGAAAAGAAAAGAAAAGAAAAGAAAAGAAAAGAAAAGAAAAGAAAAGAAAAAAAAAGAAAAAAAAGAAAAGAAAAGAAAAGAAAAGAAAAGAAAAGAAAAGAAAAGAAAAGAAAAGAAAAGAAAAGAAAAGAAAAGAAAAGAAAAGAAAAGAAAAGAAAAGAAAAGAAAGAAAAGAAAAGAAAAGAAAAGAAAAGAAAAGAAAAGAAAAGAAAAGAAAAGAAAAGAAAAGAAAGAAAGAAAGAAAGAAAGAAAAAAAACACGTTCGCGGGAGTTTAAAGTGAAGCAGGGTGCAAGTTCATTAGATGCGTAACAGCTGGCGGTGACGTTTGCCTTTTCATTGGCACAGCAATAATGTAGTATGAACGGGTACTGTTTTGACCTTTGTTATTCAGACACATTCGGGAGGTAGAATATCGACTAACCATTCTTAGTTGAGAATCTCACCATTACCATTTTCCAAATTTTAGTGGTCACTACTGGAAAGAACTCGGGGTTTAGAAATATTTTTTTAAAATAGAACAAAATAAAAATTTGCATACTTTACTTTCTGGCATACTACATTCGTAGTATAAAGAACGTTAAGTAATGCTGCATAAAAAAACGGCAATTTTCGGCAGAAAAATTCGTATTGTAGAAGCCTGATACCGAAGACTATAATTCTTATTTCTACATGTAGTATATTACTTGCTGTACACGCTGTGTAGTCGGAATCCACGTTTTGTGCGTCCTTGACACTGAAAAATTGGTTACGGCAAAACGTCTGTCTGTCCGTCTGTGAACAACGCTAGCGATTGAACCGTTGATGTGGCAGTTAACATTTCTAACCAGCAGAGTAGTACAATGGATTAGAACACTAATGGACAGAACTTATTAACCGCAGACAGTCAGGAGCCAAACGGAGAATTCCCTGTCCATTTCTACATCAATCCTGAAAAGGTCTGCCACTATTGTAGACGCAATGTTTGGAAGAACAATTTCCACTTAATCATAGTCATGGTGAAAATACACGGGTCGGTTTTTCCGATTTTATACTTGGGTTTTAATTTTAGAAATGTGGCAGCTGTGGGTAGTATCTCCCAAGATGGAATTCGGCACGACTTTTTGCGTCTTTCTTGGTCCTGACACAAGATGTCACATGATCGCCACCGTATCAAGCAGCGCTGCAGGTCAAGCGACTCTAGCGGCAGGACTAAGAATGACGCAAAAAGTCATGCCGAATTCCATCTCGGAGATACTACTGACAGATCCCATGTTAGAAAGATACAGGTATACGTGGTTCTGCGCATCACCAGTTTGCGTCACGAACCACGTGACCACACCACGGGCATTTCGTCTGAAAAGCCAGAGCCTTGCTGCCATGCTGCATTGAGAGCAAGAATTATTGAGAAACATTTTGAAAGTGGTACAAAGTGACAAATTTCATTGGTAACCAACCAAAAATAACATGATAAAGGTGCACATGATGAAATATTTGAAAGAAATGCTTCAAAAATCTGTTTTAATGTCTTGTAACAATTTTCTGTAATTTTTCTGACACTTTAATGATGTTTTTGAAGGGCATCCATCATAAATGATGAGTAAGAAGTTTATTTAAATTGAAGTGAAATTTGATTTTTCATAAAAAAGTATGATTTATAGAAAGAAATTCTTTCCTATTGGTAATAGCGAACTTTTTAATGCTATTTGAAGTTTTACTATTACTAATCTTGAAATAATTTCTTGTGAGAAAGTATTAACAATGTTACATAGCAAATTGATAATCATATCAATAACGAGCATTAATTTGAAAACAGTTTATATATTTTCACATTACAAATTTATCAACAAAAAAACATGTTATTAAAGAATATTACGAGTATCAATTCCTTTGTACAAGGTAAGTCTTCAACTTATGCTAGAAGAGCTATTGCTTCAAATGTAGGCTGCAATCATCAATATAATTTTCTTAAAAAAATCATTAGTCTTAGTATTACTACATTGTACAAATAAAGTATTCTTTATACATAATCAATCACTTTTCATGTTGTTCTTGAATATTAATAAAAACATTTTAACTCAAAGTTGTCAGCAGTAAATTCATAACAATTCAAGTTATATACACTTTCAACCTTTAAAAAGTAAATAAATCTTATTCAAATGTTTAAGACACCAAATCCATATTTTTATAAAAATCATGTAAAAAAAAAAAATTAAAAACCAAGATCAAACATGAGGATGTCAATAATATAAAATTATAAATGTATCAAATTCGTACAATTTTATGTAAGTATTACTCAGAGCTAGTAGAGCTTTGCATAATTATTTGAGCATTTCATTGATTTTTGAAATGAAAAGAGACAGTGAAACACTTTAAAGCCAAGTGTAACATTAACAAGTCCTATCTTATGTTACAATAACTACTAAAAGGTATTCTATGAACATAAAGCAATAAACCTGAAAGAAATTTCTTTTACCATACTTTCAATTTACATACAATTATTTACAGGAGAGCTCAGTAATCCACAGCCATTATGTTATTTCAATTGTGTAAATGATATGAAGCAGTCACAAGTAACTTAGTATTATGCAAGTTGCACACTAGTGAAGGTTGCCTTCAGTCACTTGCAAAGGCACAGAAAATAGCTGCTCCCAAGGTGTACGAACAGCCATCACAACAGCTTGTGCACACGTTGGTGTCTGAAATGCCAGACTCCAGACCTCTTCTTTGTGTCTGGTCTCATCCACAAAATGTAACCCTATTTGACATTCATCAGTTACCTGCAACACACACATCCATGCATTCTCTACTTTCTTCAAACAGCAAGGGAAGGTGTAGGGAAATAGGGAGATGCTATCTTCACAGTAAGCATCTACACATGTGAGACTCACAAAGAAAGGAAAGGGCTTGAGGATATTGCCTGAAAGAAGTAAGCTATTTATTGATTTAATACTTACTATGGAGGTAGCAGATAGTTTTCAAATAAAAATAAAAATAACATTGTTGTTATAGATGGAAATTAACTTCATTCCATCAAATTAGGCACATGTCATTAGACTATAACTAGTATCAAGAAACTATGTTTCTTGAATAAATAAACTACTCTGAGATGCAATTGCTACGGTGATAAAATCACTGATGGTACAACCTAAAAGGTAACTGTGCCAGCTTTAAACAACACAATTATGGATACAAATCAAGGAACTCAAAGACCTCAATGGTTGTCACTAGGGGAATGGAATAATGCACAAGTTTACATAGCACATGCTGGATAGGGCTCCTAATAATTTTTTAAACAAAATTTTACATTAGTTCAAAATTACAGCATAAACACTGTTACGAATTTCTTTAATGAACTTCTATAACACTGGAGTTTAAGCCACGCATTAGGTGGATGATATGCAAGAACAAGCTCATCACGGATTGAATCACTAAATATAAGCTACACATAGTTACATAGACATTGCACATGGATAGAGTCTCTATTAATGTTGAACAAAACATAGCAAAATACAGATAATGCTTAGGAATTTTTTTTAATGAAACCTTCCTATAACACTTGGAGTTTTAGCGCCACGCGTTAGTAGCAGTTATGCTTTGTAACATCATGTGAATGGAGCCTTGAGTCAGACGCTGAAGTTACGACCTTATACCTTCATAAATAGTGCACACCTACCGGAGTCTACGGCCACCTTACAAGTTGCAAAATGGCCGCGTAAAAACAAGAAATGTTGGAGATTGTTCCATCTGTGACAAACTGATTCTCGTTTGTGAAGCAGTTACAACTATTCCTTACTAACTCTACAACGTTAGCAAAAATTAACGGGAAATGTTGGAGAAGTGACAGGAAAGAAATTTGCGAAAAAGAAGTTGAAATCATATCTTTGGGATAGGTCATGTCTTACTCTCATAATGAACTCAGTTTGAAAATATTTCCTACGCTCTCAAGAACAGTCGATTGAAAATTCCAGACTGCATACTCATCGTAGAGGGCCAGAAAATCTAAAACTCCAAACACAATGTACATTTATTATACTCTTGTTTCGTGTCGTGGTTTAAGTCTCGCCGCTAGCCTAGACACTCTGATATTCTATGCAACTTCTTTGGTCAGCGCTTGAAACGTTTCTTTTTTTGTAATGCATAAAGCAATATCGCAATTGCTAAATCTCTTCTGAACGTTGTTCATTGTGACCGTATAAAGTCGTTAGACACGTGATCAATAGAGTTTAAGGATGCCTCCTTACGCCTGACGGTAAAACTCCCTACTAACAAAACTTGAGTTGAGTTGGGTTTCCTAGGAGTGATACACTCTCTCCATACAAAAGAAAGTAATTAGTCCCTTGAGTTTCATTAAAAATGATGTGTTCAAAACAAAAATAACCAGGTAAACGACATTTTTTCAAAGTTTGAACTAATGACTATTCCATGTAGATGAATATTATATGTCTTGAGAAAATTCAAGTAAATTCATTTTTCATAATAGTAATTGTAGGGAATTTGTCACCTGAAAGTTGGCATCCGTGTTATAAACAGTTGCAGCTCTAGATCTCATGCGCTCTGTGTTATACCGGGTGATCAGTATAAAACGCATCCCACAGCAGGCAGAGCGAAATGCACTGGCAAGCGTGTTTGAGGGGGACGGATAGCGGTTGGTGGTTTCAAGGAGGTAAACTGACGGGAAGTACGCTTAATCCCCTCTCCCACTAACGCCACCCTGAGGAGAAGAGCAGGTGACCGCCGTTTCCACGAATTCAATGAGAAGGGTACGCGCCCGCTTGTTTGGCGTCGAAAGAAAATTGAATGGTCAAGAACGATGATTCCTTCCTATAGTGTTTAAAAGTGAAATAAATTTGCCACGTCAAATATATATTGAGGCCAATTTAATAGTAAACTCTGCTTGTTTTAGTTTCATAACAAGATACATACGCTCCATAATATATGCTACAGAAATGTATGTTTATACTTTTCTGTTTTAAATAAATATTAACAAAATTATAAATTCAGATTCTTAGAACAAATTCTTATAGTTGTTATTATTGTTGAATAAGGTTACTTAAAATAATTAACTAATTAAAAAATAATAAAAAATTAATTTCTCAGTTTATTTCTACACGCATCCGCTTTTTTACTGTTTCTTTGAAAAACAACAGACAATGCAATGGATCAAACACGCCTCCTTTCTCACGATAGCACTTCACTAGCCGAAATATGGTACTCTTGTTCAGAATAGACTCAGACGATTTTTTTCTAAGAAAGCTCCCTGGCACTCTTTGAAAGATTGCGTTGGGAAATACTCCTCCAACACAAAACTGCGTTGCCATACGCTGAGACGCATCGTAAGTTAACTGTGAAAGAAGGAATCTATGAATGAAGACGCGGGCTGTTTTGTTTTGAGCAGGTATGACCCACACCACAGGAAAGGGGTAAGTGAAATGAAGGTGGTGGTGAATGGTGTCGCTGAAATGCAGTCGAAGGAGCTGTCCCAGAAGTCGTGTTGCAAAACTTTAACTTTTCTATAAGTGCCTTGAAGAGCAGGGTTGCGTTTTATACTTATAACCCGGATTATAGAAGGGTTTTCATAAGAGTGAGTGTTTTTCAGTGAAGTAACCCTCCGCCGCGACAGCTGTTCAGCCACGCCTCTTCGTAAAGTGTTTATCGCGCCTTTGCCAAAACATCCCTTTGCAGAAGTCTTAAGAGTTTCGTTACGGTATATGCACGTACGCGAGTATTTAAATTTAATTAAGCATGTGGAAAATCTTTTAACATGCTTTCACAATCAGTAAAACTCCCACGAATGTAAATAGAAAGCTCTCAATCAAAGCTCGACACACCATAGCACAATAGCCGTTAACACGTGCACCAGTACTCATCTCACGTTCAAGGCTCGGTTTTAAAATAAACATCATATTTATCACACAAAAAGTAAATTCAATGTAATGTTTATAGAAAAAAATTACAATAGAGCACATAACACTGCACTTCCTAATTTTAATTATTTCTCGTAGCGCACTATACTTTTGTCGGACGAGGACATCACAAAAGGAAGCGTCGAAGCCATTTACTATTGCTCTACCACTCTCAAAAAAACCTTCCACTGCGCATGCCCGAAAGTGGCCTCTCCCTCCAAAGTTCCTAATATTTCCCCGCCTGCCTGCGCTCTTTGTCACAACATAGCTCTCCCTCTGTCTTTCTCTCGTGCGTCGCGCGGTAATTCAACACTGTGAGTTTGGTGATAACAAACTGACGAGTGAGAAGGATCAGACGGAAGGCAGCTTACGTGTTTCTACAGTAGGGGTTGCCCAATCGATCAACAGAAAATTTAGGCGTGCCTTGGAGAGTTTCGGTCTCCAGTCCGTGTTTTACCGTGGCTAGTGAGCAGTGACAGTGTCCTTTACACAGTAGCTGCTGTTATTCACAAAAACCCAATTATTACAAATAATTCAAAGTATATCCACTGAAAAACGATAGGTCATTGATCAAATACTCATTGAACATGACCATATTCCTCTCCGTTTTCCACCGTACCATCCAGATCTAAATCCAATAGAACTTGTTTGGGAATTTATAAAAGGGCGCGAGGCAGCAGAAACTATTGGTGCATCCTTAAAAGAAAAGGAAATGTTTTGCAGAGAAGCGTTTGCACAATACGATGTATTGATTTCCTTGGACACTCCTGGGAGTGCGAGTTCCTCTTTTGACGAAGAGGGTAGTGATGACGAGTGGCGATCAGCGCGATCGCTGCGTCTCGCAGTCGCCTCTCCTTCTCGCCTACGCGCTTCCCTTATCGCCGAGAGGGGAAATCTCAGATGCCGCAGGGTGGGGGCAGCTTCCGAGACATTAACAAAGATACGTCCGCCATGATGGTTTTTTTGCGAGCGGTTCAGCTATAGTTAGCTAATTGCAAACGAGCGAATGCAGGAAGGGAGTCTAATGGGCTCAAGGAAACAACGACCACAGAACCTTCAGTTATGTTGCCAGCACTAGCTGTCACTTTTGCTCATCTTTAGGAAAATCCTTCTATACTGAAAAGGCTTGTCCATGATATGAGTTCTGTAAAGTTGATCGATACATTCTATGTGTGAAAAGAAACGTATGTATCATTTGTATATCCGAACCAACAGTGGTTATGGACTCAGGGCGCATTATTTGGAACGTAAGCGTCAAGAGTCGGTTCGAGAAAAAATAAGCGCGCGAAGCGCTCTTCCCTAACCTCAAAGGTTGAAAGAGTTTTGTTTTCATTCGTTGTTTATTTTTTTTTTAGATGTTCGATCACAGAACGATTTACAAATTCAATGGTTCAAATTACGCATCATGGAATTACCAAATGAAAATGGTAATGATGGAATGAGATCTGTGGACTTAAGGAACCAGATGAGGACGAACAAGGATAGGAGGCAACAGCAGAAGAAAAGCGTAAGTTCACATCACGAGAAGGAAAAGCTCATGCAAAAATCGCTCTTGCTGTGTGACGAGCAACAGTTGCACATCCGACATTTAATATCCGCAGAGGAAGCATGGGATGAATTGGAACGTTTGTATGCGCCACGTGACTGCAAGTTCCGTATTCTGCAACTTCAACGAATGTTATACCAGCAAAAATTAAATGACTGCACATCGATAGCCATAATACATATTTGGAACTGATAAACAAAACTGTAGCCGAACTTGCTAATGTTGGAGACGCAATTGATAGCGAGTTCAACAGTTCTACAATAAAAAGACAACTTCTTGCAGAGGACGCTAGAAGACGTGTAATGAAGTGCAGCAATCAGCGATGTTTCCGAAGAATAACGAAGCGTCATCTACTGGAAAAGGCAAATCAACTGCGAAATCAACAGACCGTGGACTAAATAAACGGAACAATGAAAACGGATTGCTATCGTAATAAAATGGGCCACTACGCAAAGGAATACCCGAATAAATCACAAAAAAATTCTACCACCGTAAATACGAGCGCTTCATATGAAACAGTAATAACAAATAACATTTGGATTGTAGATTCTGGCGCGACTCATCATATGAGCCCAAATTAGCAGTATATTTAAAAACGCAGTTATTGATGAATTACAACGGCGGATGGTACAACAACTTCTTCGATGGGCAAAGGAACTGCAAACGCAACGGTGATTGGGAATCCTACCGACGACAGAATTGAGGCAAAGAGCACACTCCTCAATCAAACAGCTTGTGAACAATGATAAAAAGGTCATTTCTGACAATGATGGATGTCGTATTTGTGACAACAATGGCAACATGATTAAAGCTGAGAATGAAGATCGTTTATATGTTTTGATAACAAACCCGAACTGATGAAGAACACGGTGAATTCATAACAAAGTGAACAGAAGAATTTTGAATCGCTGGATGTGGCTTAAACGATTGATGCACGTAAGTAAACATCAAATTATAAAAGTGGTGAAGACAGAATCTGTAATCGATTTACATTCAGAATTAACGACTCCAACGCCATGTCATAATTGCCTCGCTGGAAAAGGTACTCGACAACCATTCCGGACACACCCGTCCGAAGATATGAAGAATGCTGGCGAAATTTTGCATCTTGTCCATTCGTATTTGATGGGTCCAATTGACGTCGAGTCTTGGACGCGAAACATTCGTCCTCACTATTGTGGACGATACAAATCGGTATGTCTGTATCAAACGTCTCAAAATGAAAGAGGAAGTTCTGGTGGAATTTAAAGTATGGCAAATACAAGTAGAAAACAAACAGGCAAGAGTTTGAAACGAGTGCGAACTGACAACGGCCTTGAATTTTTCTCAGGAAACTGGGACATCTTCTGTGAGAGTAAAGCAATTGAGCACGAAAAAAACATGACCTATACTCCGCAACAAAACGGTGTAGCGGAAAAGTTAAACCACTGATGTACCTTGAGCTCAAATTGATGAAAGCGATCTACCCAAATCTACGAGGGCAGAGCTGATATATACTGCAACATACATTCGGAATAGAGTTACTAATAGCCATAATACTATTAAAACGCCATATGTGTTTTGGGTCGGTAGAAAACCTAATGTTTACCATTTCCGGTCCATTGGGAGTGGTCTTTGTGCACGTCCCAAAACAAAAGCACTCCTCAGAACGAAAAGGGGTATAGTCCTTGGATATGCGGTTTATGGACGCGGATATAGTCTGGATGCTCAAAACTCAAGAAGTTTTAGAGTCACGTGATTGCAAATTCAAGGAGGAAGAAACTGGCAAAGCAGGAAGCTCGATTGAAAACACACAAAGCACATCAGGGAAGAAAAATGAACAAATTATGATCGATTGCGACGCTGGAATAAAATGGAAAGGTATTTCCAGACGTAGTAAATAGAGATTCTGCAGAGGAAGCATCCCACGAAAATGAGCACCAACCAAATAACGAACGACCTGCAGTACAACCAACGAAGAGACAGACAGCATATTCTGATTATACACATAAGCTTGAGACAGACACTAAAGAACCCACATCTTTTCAAGAAGCACTGGACTCCAGAGTCAACGCAATGGTTTGAGACAAAGAATGATAGAATCATTGCGCAGACACTGTTTGGACACTGGTTGAACCACCCCCAGATACAATGATTATAAATTCGGCAGAGTACAACACTTCAAAGCGCATCTAGTTGCAAAAGAGTTCATCCAAAGAAAAGGATTCACCTATGATGAAATTTATGCACCTGTATCCAGTTTCGTGACCTTTAGATTGCTGACAGCTGTCGGAGTTGAGCGAAAATGGTTCACGGACCAGTATGATGTAAAATCAGTTTATCTCCATAGTGACCTGAAGGAAATCTTATATTTGGAACAGCCACAGGGTTTCGTGCAACAAAATGAAGAATGTTGGCTTGTAAACTAAACAAAACAATTTACGGTTTGAAACAAAGCAGACGGTGCTGGGACAAACATCTTAACAACATGAAGAAAGCAGGATTTATTCGAAACGAAGTCGACCCGTGTGTATACATATATTGTAGCGCCGTGGCGAGCTAAAACGGCGGCAAGCACGTGGCGGGCAGTGAGCAAAGTCGGATGCGTAGACAAAGGCAGAAGCTATGACTCACCGGGGTTTCCGTACAAGCGGGAACGCGTCGAAGGGCGGCGGCGGCGGGCAGCGCCGCAGGGCTCTTTAAAGGCCATGAGAACAATGCCTCGGTCATCTTGTGATTCCAGCAGCGTCGGCGGTAGGTTGTACGTGGGGGGTGCGAGTTTGCACGCGGGGCAAGAAGCCGGCAGTTTATTTGTCGTGACTAACGAGACATTTAGTAGGTCTCAGGGTAGAGCGGTACTCCGCACAGGGAAACATTAGTAGTATGTTGCGGTGTGATAGCCGTTTGTGAATTTCTCTCCTAGCAGTGGGTTCTATTTATTTAGTTAATTGTAAGCAGGGCAACTGTTTATTTGTGACTACGGTCTAGATTGCGAATAAACCTACTGATCTTACAACCCACTATCGTCTGTGTTCCCGTATGACGCCACAATATCAATCAATACAAATTAAGGGGAAGGGTTGCTTGCACTATATGTTGATGATATACTTGCACTGACCTACTAGATAAATTATCAAGACAATTTTGGACAAAAGTTTCGAAGTTAAACACTTCGGAAAAATTTCAAATATGTTAAAAATATTATATAAAATTTACTGAACACAAAGATGGAAGTCTCACCATTTCGCAAGAGGACTATGTGGATCGATTATTGAGGAACTTCAGTCTTGAGAACGCAAGAGAAGTGAAAACACCAATGGAAACAATATCGGATTTCTTGATAGCGACGAGAGTAATTGCACAAACTTTCCTTATCGAGAATTGATTGGAGAAAATTGCACTTATCCCAGAGAACTCAAGCAAACATCTCTTTTTCAGTGGGAAAACTGTCACAATATTGTTCAAAATTTAGTTACAACCATTGGAATGCAGCAAAAAGAATACTCCATTACCTACAGGCGACCAAAGACTATGGCATCACATATTATCCGACTAAACAGAACCTTATGATATACTGTAATACAGATGTACAAGCTGTACAACTGATGAAAAGAGCTTTAATGGTTACATTCTTATGCTGGCAGGACGTCCAGTCATTTGGAGGAATAGAAAACAGTGAGCCAGTACCATGGAGCGAATAGCTCTTGTTACAAGAAGTATTCGTTAAGAATTTATGAAGTCTTATGTTTCAGACTGATGCCAAACAAATAATCCATTAGGATAGTCAGGCTACTGCAATGCTAAAATTACTAGATATCGAGCAACAGACCATTGCATTGTCAGAGAAAATGTGATGGTGAACGGTGGACATCAAATTCATCAACAGTGAACAAAACCACACAGACATTCTTATGAAGTCATTATGCCAGACTATGAATTGTGTCAAAGTTAACTTGTGGATAAAATTATAAAACGATCATCCATTGATTTAATGATCCTCAATTTACTGTAATAAACTTCTCAAAAATGTAAAAAAATTAAGTGAATGAAAATTCAATGCCTGGTAAAAAAACATTAGAAATGTGCCATTATAAATTAAAATAACTTATGGAATAAAAACATGTTTTATTTTATTTATGTTATTCCTCAAGTATGGGTGTATTTATACTTCTTATGTATGTCTGTTTGTATGTATCTTTTACATGAATGTGTATTTCTCATTTTTTTGACTTTGATGCATGAGAACAATATTTGAAAGTTATGTTTGTATAAGTTCTTTGATTAATAAAATGATGTTGTTCAAAAGAATTTGTTAAAGGCATCAAATATCTCCTTCCAATAAGTTTGTAACCAAGTAACTTACCACTTCCATTAAATCACTTATTTGTTGAGCTGCCACGGCTTTTATTACTGAGTTATCTAAAGAATGGGGGAAAAGCCAAGACAGGTTCGACTCTGTCACAAATATGTCAGCAGTCCGTACCACAACCACTCCATTTTTTACTGCAGAATCTGTAACACAGAAAAAGAATATATTCTTATTGTAATTAAAAAGGAACACAGATAGGAATTTTTGCGCATTTTATAGGTGTGTAACAGTTAAAACAGTCTGTCAGTTATTATTTTCAAAGCAAGGGTTTTAACATAGTACAAGTAACATGGTATAATATAGTAGTTACCTTTTTCACCTCTGATATCAAAACTGTCAAATAATGAAACAAGCTGCATCTGAGATGTGGGATCTCTGAAGTTGGAACATATTAAAGCCACTTTGTTCATGAATTGGTGTTGATAACTTGCAGGCTCATGAATCACTCCACATGATGCAGGTAAAGCAGATTCTGAAATAATCCACAATACCCACTACTCAAAAGATAAAAGGAGTCACTAATTCAATTATAAAATGTATGAAATATAAGGCACAAATATAAAACTGCATATATATGACTGCAGTTATATTAAAATGTAGATTCCCATCTTTACAGTACCATTGGTATGGTTTTGGTTTTAACTGAAGACATCTGAAACCTTGAAATAGCAGAAATCAGATTCTGCATTAAAATACGGCTGCTGGTTTGCCAGGTTAAATTGCTCATTTAAAGTCAATAGCTAATCTTGATTGTTAGTCAGTGCCTTATTTTACGTGGCGAGTCTCGGGCCATCAAGCCCGCTCTTCCGTTTGACCACACAAATTTCGCTACACTCCTTCCACTATCTACTGGAGAAAGAAGGTATTATGTTGGGCGACGAAACAGGCGATTTGAATTTAGCTCAGGGGCTTCTTTTAGGCTTGAGGATATTTTACATGTAGTAAATCTACTACTTGGGACAGCCGGCTTTACTTCCCCATCCGAAGCATTTTTTCGCACTTCCACGGCTTCGATCGGGTTTGAAACCGCCAACTCGGGTACAACAGTCAGGTACGCTAACCGTTATACCACCGAATCCGCCGAATTGTATAGCATACCATAATACCACCGAATTGTATAGTAAGTGTAGAGCAGTTTTAACAATGGAAGTTTAAAATGGGAGAAGGTGGGACTCTTCCCCCACTGGATGGTGAGATCCAGTGACCACATACACGTCAGCTTGCAAAGTTTCCTCGTCCAGGTATCTCTCACCAGTTAGGCACCTCCCTAGCCAAGGCAAGCTCTAAGCTCCTAACTGGTCTCCTGACATGCATGATAATGTAGTAGATGTAAGTGTGTGTGTCAGTAAAGGGCAAGAATAGGACAAGGAAGAGGAAGAATAGATCGCGTGCCGTTCAAGGCCCGTTTGTGTACTGCACTGGAATTCGGCTGGTGTGGTCAGAAAAACAACAGAAAACTACCAATCAGAGCAGCCAGCTGCTAGAATTCTCCTCCAGACATCAACTTACTTCAATCTAGCTAGTGTTAAAAATTCTGACATCAGGACTCAAATGTTAACACCTCCCGGTTAGAGGCATTGACATAATTTGATGCCCTGAGGTACCTCAGCCAATGCTAATCTTGAGAATGAAGAAAGGCATGGGATAAACATCGTCATCAAAAGAAACTACTCATGCTGTTACATTTCTATAAGAGGATCACTCAAAGAGCTGAATGCAAGAATGCAAGGTTTTGATCAAGAGGCAATATGGAAACTTCAAAAATGCTATCATGAAGATGAAAGTGTCTCAAAGTCATGGAAATGTTATTTTGTAAAAAAAAGAAAGAAAGAAAGAAAGAAAAAACTCTTAACACAGGGCTGCAGACAACCTCAGTACAAGCATTATGGAACCGCCATGCTGTAACAAGTCTGCAGACGTACAGCAAGCTTCAGGAGTAGGATTTAACAATTAAAACACCAGAAGTATGCAAAAATAGTATAGAATGAGATTTCGATTCCCTGCTAAAGTATTCTTATGACAACAAGATGCAATGGACTGAGACTTATATTCTCTAGGGAACATGCTTATTGACAGTTATGAAATTGGTGACTTGTTCTGTTCAGTGAAGAGTCTAGAATTGGCTTGTTCCATTCCAAAGGTCTGGGGGCTCTTGCGCATCGTATCCGACTTCAGCCAATGAGCTTCAGACACCAGTTTGCGTCACAATATTAGCGGAAATTGTAAATCCAGCCAGATACCAAAATTATCACATCGTTTACAAGACATTGAAACAGATGTATGAAGCATTCCTTTTAAATATTGCATCTTGTATACCTTTGTGTTAGTTTAGCGGGTTACAGTTGAATCTTTGCACCACTTTCAAAATGTTTTTCAACACTTCTCGCTCTCCATGCAACATGGCGGCCAGCGTCTGGTCTGGCTTTTCAAACGAAGAGCCCGTAACGTGGTCACGTGGTTCGTGACGCTAACTGGTGATGCGCACAACCAGCAAAAATCGGTGCACCGGAGGAACTCACCTATGTATTTCCACCAAGAGTTGTTACTTCCTCATTCCTTGCAGCACGGCACGAAATGCACCAAGGATTTCCAGAATCTTTAACGGCCGTTAATTTAAAGGTGGCATTGTACCACTCTCTGTCATGCACTGAATATGGAGTTTCAGATATGATTTTAAATCTGAGGAGACGTAAGGAATGTCTATAGATAACTGTGGCTGTTTTCGCTGCTTGTTCAGCTTGGTAGCTGTCTACGATTCCCACATGACCCGGTACCCAATAAAGGACTAGGTCATAGTGACGAGATAAGAGACGATGAAACAGATGTATATAGTTGTATTCAAGTGATGCGAAGGAAAAAGTTAAAAGTAACTGGAGTGTAATTCGGGAATCACTGCGTGTAATTACACGCCGTGACAAACCTGATTCCATATATTTCGGGACTTGCAGAACCGAAAGCTGAAGGGGCTTGCAGAACGCCAAAGAAAGGATGAATTTTAAATGAGCGCTTAGTCGTTCTATAGTAGAACGCACATTACATTACACTGAGTCACTGGTGGCAGAGCCATCATAGTTCAAGAAAGGTCAGGATAAGTTGCTCTCAACTCATTGAAGTGTTTCAGATACTTAGGTCAATCCAAAAGTAATTGTTGGTACATAGGCGGCCAAATTCAAATTTGGCGCCGTACTTGGAATTCACTTATAGCAATTCTTTGGCGCTAATTAACAGCAATGGGTATATATTTCAAACATTCCGCCTTCGACTTTCCAAATAAGACGCCACGAAATTCAATTCTTTGAGAATCTGCAGCCTAGCGATTTCACAACGGATCGCCCCATCATTAAAAAAAAGCTAAGTATTTACGCATCTTGGCTGCGTTGAAAGTTAGATTTTCACGTTGCCTAGCTCACAGCATTGCAGTCTCCGTAAAACAACGCGTTGGCGTGCGATTGTCCGTGTAATAACATAAACACGCACGAATTACGAGAGTAACAACAGGAGTAAACGATTTCCGTTTCGACCAGACAGGTAACACTGACAACTTCAATACTCAATCATTCTTACGCTGACGTAAACTAATAGTTCTTAAATACTTGTTTTCAGAACTTTCTCTTGGGTCAAAGGATTAAAAAACGATAGGAGTCTTGTTTCGACACGAACATCTGCGGAAGCTCTCCCAAAATACTAGAGCTATATTCGCAGCCTCAACAGTAATGCATATGAATTAAAAAAAAAAAAATTCTTTTATACGTCTTTGCTCTTTGCGGGTTGCGTGGAGTCATTCTTTTCGCTTGAAATCAATTTTAGTTCAATTTGTTTCCGCAAGTGTTGCTCTCGTTTAAGATGACTGCCGCATTACATGTTTGTCGAAATCAGCGTGTTGTGATAGATTTCATATGCTGTGAGAATGAAACAGTGATAAACATTTACAAGAGGCTAAAAAATGTTTATGGAGATGATGCTGTTGATAGCAGTCAGTGGTCTTCCAGACTATCTAATGAATTAGGCCAAGCGAAGACTCAGGATTTCCCCAGCAACGGCAGACTGCGCTCTGTATATTCTCTTGACAATCACAACCTCACTTTGGCTGACAACGTGTAACCGTGAAAAGAGTCGTGTAACCGTGAAAGAATTGTCAATGAATGTGGATATTGGAGAAGCGAGTGTGTGCTGAATATTGAAAGAACAGCAGTTGAAAAAGGTTTGGAGCAGGTGGGTTCCAGGAGGTAACTCCCTTGTGAGGGCTGTTAAACAGTGGCTCAGATTACTACCGTGCGGGTGTACATGCCCTTATTCCAAAATAGCGTAAAGCAGTAGAAAGAGACGGAGATAATGTGGAGAGGTAACTTTTTAGTCCTCAAAGATAGATCAAAATACTGTTAAAAAAAAGAACAGGTATGGAAAATAAATTGAATGTTTGAAAAATGGTTGTGCATTTCTTTTGGAGTTACTCTCGTATGTTGTGAGCGCGGTTGATACAGGGAGGTTGGACAAGCTGAGGTTTACTAGAGGTCGGTGAAGTTTCCAAGGAAGGGGCCAGATTTCTAGGTTTCACAGGGGCACGAAGATTAAGGTTAAATTTCTGCAACAAAGTGTGAATGCGGATACCAGGCGGTTTAGGGAAAGATAGTCTCAGTATGTACGTTTGGTGCTTGCCAAGACGGAACATCAAGCTCTGATAATTTCGCACCATACGAACCGATCAAAATATCCAATCTTCGACAAAGAGGTGGTGTTTTAGCTTCAGCCAAGAGACATTTGATACGGCTCATACTATAGGCACCTGTGTTGATGTGAATTCCGGCATGATAAATAGAATTTAGAGGTCGTAACGTTGAAGGTGACGCTGAACCATATACAATGCTGCCATAGTCCAATAGAGTTCGAAGAAGGGTCCTGTACAACCGCAAGAGGCATATACGACCGGCACCCCCATCAGGTACCACTAAGGGTGTGAAATAGGTTTAATGGTGATACACATCGACTCTATAGGTTGCGGACATGTTTTCGCTACGTCAGGGTTTTGTCGAATGTCAGACCTAGAAAGGAAGCTGTTGCATAAGTTGACAGGGAATCTCAAGTTAACATGGGTAGAACGGATGTATCACAAGATGATATTTACTCTGCAATTTAAAGGTAATTTGAAAAAAAGCCTTCAGACCTAATTTAATTCCATCAATTTTCTTGAAGTTGATTGCAAATATTATTCCTATTTTACATGCTCTATTTAACAAATCACTGAAGGAGGACTCCCATCTACGAGAAAATCTATTTGTATTACTGCTTTCCACAAATCAATAGCTGTTGAGATGTTGGTAACTACAGACCAATTTCAGTTTGGAATACTATTCCTAAGCATTTAAACCAATTGTAATTGAGAAACTTTCTAACATTGTATCACATATACTTTTAATCTGCAAGAGTACATCAAACCTGTTTATTTTGGATGAAATATTGGGGGGGGGGGGCATCAGACAGTCTGGTTGTCACTGATCTGTTAAGACCGGGCAATAATGTCTAAGCTATTTAATATTGTAAGTGGCAAATAAGTTATTCAGATCATTATCATAAACTTTGAAAAGAAATAGAAGAAAAAATTTACCTGCCGCTTGAAGGAAGTTATGAGACCGTTGAGAGTCTTGAAGTAACATCAGTATGTGCCAATCAAGCTCTTTGCATTCAACACCAATGCCTTGTTCCCACAGTAATGGAAAGATAGCATTCACAGAAGACAAAGGAAATTTCATGTTTTCTTGCAACCATGTTTCAGGATTATCTCTGTAAATCAAATCCAATTGTTGCATTGACTGGCTTCTGTATATTATAACATAATTTGTTTTCTAGTACTGTAGAACCACAGATTTTCTATTTCATAATTCAAACAATGTATTTTTCTTAATAAGTGTTACATCTATCAGATGAATAAAATTAGATTGTCATTGTAAAGCTTAACAACAATATTTTGAATGTAAATCTAGCAGATTTATTGTGCTTAATATGTTCCTTGTCCCTATGAGAACATTAAAATATCTCCCCACATTCAAACCTTCCTGACTAAGAACATTTTTCTGCAATATTCTCAAAAGTAAAAATATTTTTCTGCACGTCTTGGTTAATTTCTAAATTTTATGACCATCGTAGCAAATCCATGCCAAAATTTGAGCAGTTACAGGGAGTTCAATGGAAAGGTTTGCCATAAAAATTGTAAACATCTGTGACCATGTGGTTCAAAACCATCGAGAGTTATGTCTTGTGAATCACATATGGATCTTGGGACAAAGAACATGTTAATAATTATATTTTTTCACACTAATGCTGTTAGTGACTTCTTAGATATTTTAGATACTTTAGAGAGCATTGCAATTAAAGGTAGGAACTAAATAAAGACACAATAATATGTCATTTAATTTCAACTACAAAATCAGTTAAATTCAGCTTTGGTTTCATATAACATACAGTAAAAGCACTCTTTTACATTTTTCATGGAACCCTCAAGAAAATGGTATAAATTGCGGGAAGTGTAAATAAGGGGAAATATTTTTTTCTTCGGAACTATGAGTACAGGGTAATGTATTTGGATGCATACAATCATTAAAGATTATAACATGCTTTGATATGCAGTATTACATGCATAATAAACAATATTCTAAGGTCAAATAGATATCTGACCGAAAATTTGACTTCTGAAATCTAAGGTGTATTAACACCAAAACATAGTGAATTTTAAATTTTGCAATGACAATTCCATGAGTCTCCTGCAATCCATTGCTTTTAACGATGCAACAATGTACTCATTGTTGGATGAAGAGTGGAAATGGTATTTCCAATGTTAGAAAAAAATACCAAGTTTACATTTTCCTAAAATCAATAAAATGTTTGTTTTTCGGCAGTTCGTAATGAGTTCCAATTAGTATTTTTTTAAAATTTATTTATGAAATAATAGCGTTCTTGAAACGAATTTGCAGCTTAAAATGTATGGAGAATTCCATACTTTGATGTTTAAGTTATTAAAGGATAGGGAAAATTACGTTTATTTTAGAATGACAAAAAGTGTGAAATTGTGAAGGAGGATGATGTAAAATAAATGACCGCGAGGTTACTTCTCTGAGGCCTGTGTCACATGAGCGTTGCGTTGCGTTAACGCGCGTCACCTAACGTTGATGGCGTCAGCTGCGTCGATGTCTGTGCACATAACGCACGTCGTATATTAATACTTATCTTATGCAAGACGGCACACGAGTGCTCTTGGCGACGTGCGTTGAGCCCATAGCTCAAGCAAGACACTACAACGTAAGTCGAGATAAAACGTGTTTTCTAGATTTCAATGCACGACACTTCTAGGCGACGAGCGTTGGCAACGCGTTGGCTGGCGCCAACACCTTAGGTGACGCGCGTCAACGCGACGCGTGTGTGACACAGACTTTATACTCTACCAATGCAAATTTCTGCGCGCCATGCGCACTCTAACGTTTCTACCAATGCACGTTGGTCATTTTTTCTTCCTTTTTAAATACCTCTGTAATATTTTGTCAATTTGTATAGGCCTAAATAATGGTTTTCACTATATTTAAGTCTTCTAGTCTTCCTGTAACATTTCATAACTCTTTACAATATCGCACCATTTCAATAGTCTTTCTGTTATGGCCATTTATAACGCGGCAAGGTGGTGGGAAAGTGCAGTGATAGTGCCCGTTGTGCGCAACGCGAAGTGCTTTCCAGACGGTGTTGTGGCAAGCAGACTGTTGTAAAGTGCGGGAAAATGGAAATTATACGATCGTAAAAGCGGGGTATTTATAGCATTATGACTATACGAAAACTGATGGGATCGTCAAGAAATGTTGTAAATGTCGGGAAAACGTAAACTGCGGGAACGTAAAAGCGGGGTTTTACTGTATTTAACAAAAATCAACAAAAGGTTAAAATAATATTCAATAAAATTCAATAATTAGCAAAAACAATCTTAGCAAAATTTAAAAAACAATAACCATATGTTTAATTTAGTTTTTTTAATTTAAAATAAAAGCGAGATTGAAGAAAAGTGTTTCATGCGATGATTGTAAAACTGAAAGTATTTCAAAACAATCAATTAACTATATTTTAATAGAAGATTAATTAAGTAGATTGTAGATTTTGTCATGTACATGCTAAAGCAACATAATTTTACCTTCAAAAACATTCCTTACCTCCTTTAATGAATTAATAAATTAATAATTAACATTTAAAAATCATTTTCTCCTCTGCAATTAAAACATTTTAAAAAAGAAAATTAAATTCTCTGACTTTTACAATCATTGCATTTCTTTATTTTTGGCCCCCTTGCCCCTCCTTTTTTTTTCATCTCTAGGTGACTGTAAGTGATCACTCTTTGTCCTTTCAGTCATCTTTCTGAGCACAGCTGTTTATGAAGTTCTCAATTACTGATTAAATAGGACAGTTTGTTATTTTTTTTATAACATGTTTTTTAGGTACTTTTTATGAACTTGGCTAAACAATTGACCATGTAATACCTGAACCCTCTAATGGATAGAAATTTCTACAAACCCTTCAGTGCCAACGATTTGCAGAACCCACACACGAGTTGATGAAAATACTGTAAGTCCAGGGAATGGACTGGAATTTCCTGTCTTCAAAATTTCAGCCTGTAAAATAAATATTAAAGCATGAGAATCTCTCACAAAATAGTATATTCTTTCAAAATATGAAATTTGAAAAATAAAAAACATGTTAAAATATTTATAATATCAATGACGAAGAAAAGGAGGTTTTAATTCAAACATTTTAAACCATTTGAATTGAAACTTACTCGTACTACCAGAAGCAGTTCTTCATCAGATTCTAAAAGTTCTTGTAAAAAATACAGTCTTAGCCGATGATCCACTTGCTGAAAATCACTGTATGAATATTGTATTGAGTTATCCACAACACTAGTAATAGATTTTATGCCATCACTAATTGCTAGCTTTTTATCAACTTTCTCCAGCAGACCTGACCAAACACACATACAAAAATTAATTTAATTATTGTTTATTATAAAAATATAAGCATAATATTTAAGCATATGTTTTACATCACTTTATTATATCTTAAGCAATTAAATACTTTATAAACAAGAAGGAAGACCAGTGGATAGAGACTATTAAATAATCAGCATTCAAAACTAATGATTGCTATGATTGAAAACTAATGACATATTTTTTTATTCTTTTCTAACATTTTGTGAAAAAAAATTTGACCTCTTCAGAACATATTATTGATTAAGAAAAAATTAAAATTTTTGCACATCAATTTTGGAAAATTTGAATTTTTGGACATGAATTTTGAAGAACTGTAAATTTATATTAACATGGCACTATTTGAAGTTGTGACATATGAATCAGTGTATGGTAGAGAACTTAAAAAGCAATAATTAGTTCAACAAGGACCCATGTTAATGTTTTTTTCTTCAATTAATTGTTTAGTCGTAAGAACACAGCGAAATTTGGTGACAAATGCGAAAACATGAAAACTGGAATTATCCCATTTTATCTTAATATAACTTAAAAACTACCAATTTTTCGTCGATATTAACTTGATATGAAATTAAAGAGAATGAAATTGTCTACATTTTATTTGGACTAGGTTTTCTTCTGGGATCAATGACATCGCTGTTACAGTGTTAAATACGTCTCCATGTTACTATGGAGGCACTCCACTTAACCTCCCTCTCTCGCTAACTCCTATGTGTAATTTACATCCAATGAATTTATATAAAAATACATATGGTGCCTTGTGAATTTGTTTACATTTTATTTCGAAAAAGAAAAGTAGGTAATTAATAATTTGAATAAGAAAATTAATATTTTGGAAGATGATGTACTGCATCTTCCCCGATGCTCAGGATAAAGGCCTGTTTTTCATAGACATCTGCTACGTACAAAATAATGGATTGGTGGGTTTTTTATTACTATAACTCTAGTATATTACATTGTTTCTAAAATTTGGCATTATTTAATATCTTGAAGAATACGGCCGGCGGCCAAGCCGAATGCGTTTACTACGCTCCGTGAAGTCACGAAGGTTAAGCGCATTCGAGACTCGCGGGTTCGTGGTTGGGTGACCGGCCAGGAACCCGGGATCTAACGGCGTCGAGCCCTGGCCGAAGGATAAAAGGCACTGACTGACTGCGACGTGACGAGACTTGACAATTATTAAAGTAAAAGCACATTAATGGAGGATTACTCCCAAGTGTAAAGCGCTCAACGCCCTTAAGGGCTTGGAGACGCGTTGCGTCAAGATGTAGACGCAACAAATAAAATATATATATATATATATATATATATATATATATATTATATATATATATATATATATACTACACACACACACACAAGTTGTTTTCTATCGGTTCATCAGATTCAATGGCTTCTTCTTGTTGTCCTCGTTCCAGCTCGTAACTTGCCTTTCAGGGCATTTTCAGAAACGACTGCCATATTGTCGCAACACTTTGAGATACAAGTACAATGAAATAAAAACGGACCTATTTCGCATGCTTGCAGAGATCTCTCCACATTACCAACAGATTTCTTATATCTTCACCAACTTCAATCAGTCTTATTAGTTGCATCTAAGCACAACACTGTGTTCATAATCGGCAGGGTTGGGCAAAATACTTTAAATTTCGAATTTAAATACTTCGCCAAAATATTTCATGAATAAATATTTAAATACATACTCAAAATACTTTAAATACAATAATTTTTTATTATTACTTTTATTGCAACAATTTATTGTAATTGTCAATTGCAATAAAGTATTAATTGAGAGCGATAAATTTCTGAACAATAACATGAAAGTTCTAACTCAAATAAGCGGAATTTCTTTTAAAGCGACTAGTTTTTCACACAAACCATCAGACAATAAACTTGTATTTGGCGAATGTACAAAAGCTGTAAAGGAAATCGGTGATACAACTGGCGTGGATGAACGTAAACTAGTGTTATAAGTAGAGCTCGGGCATGTAGGCACTAAAAAGGTCGGGCACTAAATAGGCACTTATACTTAAAAACACGCAGGAAAATGGGCATTATAGTTGACAATAGCTTGGCACTTAGAAGTAAAAACTTAAAAATACGCAGAGAAATAGTCATTATGGTTGAACAATATTAAAATTTATATGCAATATGTACTACATAAAGGATGAACACAATTCTCTAAAAACAAATCGAACTTATTCGATTGTCAAAACATTGCGGAGTTAGATAATATTTCCTGGGAGTTGACTCGTATGGAATTTTATATTTTGTATATTTTGTTGGATAAACTGGATAAATGTTGATTTTCAAATTTTGAAAATGGAATGTTTGTGGTATGGCACAAGACAGTGTTGAAATTCTTTCTTGTCTTCTTCTTTCAATTGCACTTTCTGATGAAGGTTTAAAGAGTTTTTTTTTCTCATTTCTTTGCTTTAGTTGCAGCGTTTTTATGTTGTAAGAAATATTTTTTTGTACAGTTTACCACCTTTTCACAACACAGAAAAACTCTGCCTATCTTGTGTAATTCTACCTACTAAAAGTGAAAGATGCCGGAAGCACTATTTTTGAACACACTTGTGTTCTTGGTAAGGCACAGATAGCTCTCTAATCATTGCAAAGATCGGAAAGACAAGAGCAATTTCCTGATCTCTGGAGTGCCCGGACAGGGTTCGGCGAATTAGACAAGGTAACCCGCATGGTGTCAAATTCTCATACGTCTCTAGGTGGTGTCCCTGCTCGATGCATTACAGGCAAGAACACATAGGGCATAGAGCTTCTCGATAGGAGGTTGCCCTGTCTGATTTTACGTGTTTGTTACTTGTTTGGCAAAATATTACCCATCAGTGATTTCTCAAAAAATGAATGTAGAAAACAAAATATAGCGAACAAAAGAATATTTAAAATGTTGAAAATTCAATATAGGCACTTATGGGCTCTTAACGCTCGATTAGGCAATTATCTCTAAAATAGGTATTTTAATATATAATAAATTTATAAAATATATATTTTAAATACACATTATAAAACCCTTACAAAAGCCATTTCTGAGGTAAACACTGATATGGAGTAAATTGCCTAAAAATACATTCAAAGAAATAAAATAGGCAAAAAGGGCTTTGTCCAGGCTCTAGTTATTCGGAATAAACGCATTTTTATGGTCGGACAATTGTCCAGCATTTTTAAAGATTGAGATTTATAATTTAAAAATATTAAATTCAAAGTTATTCAATTATTTTTAGCAGAATAAAAAAAAGTAAAGAAAGAAACTATCCCCATTATCTTCATCTGTATTTGAAGTATTTCCTTTTTTAAATACACTTATTTTATGTATTTAAATACATCTCTAAAATACATGTCAAAAAAACCCTTAAAAATAAGTTTTCAAATACAAAATGTATTTAAAATACCTATTTCAAATACAAGTATTTAAATACTGTCCAACGCTCATTATTGGAGTGTCCGCGTCTTCCTTCGCTAGTTTGCATGCTATTTTTGCTGATAAAATCTTTGTAATCAACATTGCTATTAACTGGCTTTTATTATTCGCATTAGTAAGAAAATGTTCTTTCAATGTCGTATGAATCATTGTGTTGTCTAACACTATGTATCCAAACTTTTACACAATGATGAATGATCTTTGACACAGTCGTATCACAAGAACGTTTGCAAACAGAAGGCCAGCTGCATCCACACTGGCTTCCGCGAGACACTCAGGGACTAGAACGACCACCTTTACACAACTCATCAAATGTATGTTTTGAATCAACAAGCCTAATATCAAATGAAAACAAATCTCCAAATACCATAAACAATGCACTGAATATCATCAATAATTGACTGAACTTGTGTACTTTCCATAACACGCGAAAATCATAAAACTACGTTGCAGTGTGTCAGACGAAGACAGTATGGTTATTCTCCTGATTTCCTCCATCACCGCACAGCGCCACTAGACTGGTTGCCCAACCAAAAGGCCGTATACTCCCCATGTTATAGAACGATTTTCCTAAGGATGGGCCAAAGTGACAGTTTGCAAAAACAAGTGAACATCACATGTATTTCAGAGAAGTATCCCTCCGCCGCGACAGCTGTTCAGCTACGCCCCTTCGTAAAGTGCTAATGGCTCCTGTGAAAACATCCCTACAAAGAAGTCTAAGATTTCGCTGAAGTATATGCACGTACGCGAGTCTGCGAAATATTTAAATTTAATTACGTATGTGGAAAATCTCTTAACATGCTCTCACAATCAGTAAAAGAAAACTGCTACGAATGTAATAGAAAGAAAAATATTTTAACCAAAACCTTTTAAAAATGTAAAGGAAAAAAAATTTTTACAGAAGAGCACATAACACTGCATCCTAATTTCAATTATTTCTCGTGGCGCACTATATTTTTGTCGGACGAGGACATCACAAAAGGAAGTGTCGAAGCCATTTACAGGTTAGCCAACTGGAAACGAACAAATGCGGGAAGGGAGTCTAATAGGCAGAAGGACACAACGACCACCGAACCTTCAGTTATCTTGCCCGCATTAGCTGTCACTTTGGCTCATCCTTAGGAAAATCGCTCTATAAATGGAAGGGCCAAAGAATAAAATCCGTAAACTCACTCATACAGCCAAGAGCGCGGTGCTATTCCTGGAAAGGCACAAGAGACTGGAGAGAGGGTCAGTTGGACTGTCTTTGGTTTCAAAATGATCGATATCGATACATCGATATTGCTGCAATACCTTGAATATTGAATGTTTTAAAAGGAAAATGTATATTCCTAAGATATTATGAGATCTTTCCCTTTTTCTGGGGGATTGTGCAACCATGCAACCTAAGCACGAGCCGCCACTGGATCCTAGAATAAAACTTTGTACATACAAAATATAGGCAATTTTATCCTCCTTCATTTCATATCAGATTAGTACTTACAAAAAACTGATAGTTTTTAAGTTATATTGAAATAAAATAGGATTCCCGTTTTTTATGGGATTCGCTTATCTTACCTAATTTCGCAGTGTTTTCACGGCTAAACCGTTAATCAGCGAAATAATCATACTGACATTAAATGTATGTAATTTTACCTTTTTTCCGTATATGATCATTAATTACGAAAAGTGGATGGTTTTCGAGTTATTTTGAAAAAAAATGACAAAATGCATGATATTTACGCATTTTTGCTTAAAAAAACGTATTTCCCGGCAAAACTTTTGTTGGCAAACCTGATATTTATGTCCAGCAACCCAAAAAAACTTACAAGAACCAAATATCAAAACTACACCACAACTTTCTCTTATTTTCTACCATTTGACTGGTCTAGAGGCAAATCATGAATTCTTCGTTCTAGTCAGGAAGGCACCGCAGTCGCCGGGGCGGCTCGGAGTCTGCGGGGGCAGGTAGGCTGGATCGGCAGACCCACCCCTGAGCCTGCCGTTGCTATGGAAACAACGCCCCCTTTTCATGTCCCTCTCCACCGCGCGATATTTTGGAAGGATTTTCCTAAGGATGGGCCAAAGTGACAGTTCGCGTAACAAGTGAACATCCAGCGCCCTCTGGAATACTAGAATAATATATTCTACAGAGCACTGAAACATCACATGTAATTCAGAGAAGTATCCCTCCGCCGCAACAGCTGTTCAGCCATGCGTCTTCGTAAAGTGTTTGGTTATGGATCCTGTGAAAACGTCCCTATGCAGAAATATGTTTCGCTTAGGTATATGCACGTACGCAAGTCCGGGAAATATTTAGATTTAATTACGTATGTGGAAAATCCCTTAACATGCTCTCACAATCAGTAAAAGAAAACTGTCACGAATGTAAATAGAAATCTCTCAATCACAGCTCATTATACAACAGCACAATAGACAGAAACACGTGCACCAATACGCACCTAGGTTTTAAAATAAACATATTTATCACACAAAAAGTAAATTCAATATAATGTTTATAGAAAAAATATTTTTTACTGAAGAGCACATAACACTGCACTTCCTTATTTCAATTATATCTCAAAGTGAACTATATTTTCGTCGGACGACGACATCACTAAAGGAAGCGTCGAAGCCATTTACAAGTTAGCCAACTGCAAACGAACGATTGCAGGGAGTCTAATGGGCTCGAGGGCACAACGACCACAGAACCTTTAGTTATGTTGCCAGCACTAGCTGTCACTTTGGGTCATCCTTAGGAAAATCGTTCTATCCTACCCCTCACCAACTGCCAGTCCTGTTCTTCCCTTCACACTTCGCGACGTTGGCGCATTCTATCGGCGGACGGAGAACTATTCAAAGGAAGTAGCTGAAAACAGGTCTGATGAGCCCTCTTTATAAAATTGTTTATTCTAGTAGTGCCATAGACTAAAGAGTTATAATTATAATTCTTTACTCTATGGTAGTACTCGCATCGCCGGCGGAGTGCGCCATCCGTCCAAAAGCCACCGTTGTTCCCAAGGAGGTTCTAATATATATCATAACCTCCTTGGTCGTCCACCCTCCTTCCCCTGCAGCTCCGTGGCAGCCCAGGACGTCGTTTCCTCGATCGCATTCTCCCAAGGGTGCTCCGGCAGGCTTTCGCCAAAGAAAGGCGGGCGGACTGGCAATCGCAGCTTCCGAACGGCACGTGTTTTGAAATACCATGTTTCGTAAATGCTCTTAAAGAACTCTCCTCTTGGTAAGAGATGTTTAAAAGAAATGGCACCGAATTAATTTGGGATGGCACATGCGAATGCCACTGCACCAGAAGCATTAAAATAAATAAATTTTGACTTTTCCAATTACTTCTATATTTAATCTATTCATTCTTCTTTCTGATCAGAAAATTAATTTATGATTCAGAAGTCAAAAATGTAAGTCAAACCTTCAAACATTTCTTGAAGAGAGGGAATTGGTTCTGTTCCATAAAGAGAGTCATCTTCCATTTCCACTGCAGGTTTGTCCATGCTCATTTTACTGGCCTGATTTTCGAAACCATTTTGTTGTCGAAATGCAGAAGGGTCTTCAGCACCAGAACCATTTGCTGCATTCTTCTGGGTTTCATATGTGGTGCAAATGCTGTCAGTGAATGAGCCTTCCGAAATAAGAAATTATTTTGTAAATTATTAACATAATAAGTAATGAACATTAATAAACAAAGAAATTTTTGAATAAATTATAGTAAGTCTCCCTAAGACAAGTTCAATTCAACTATGCTGAATGTAATGATATCAAAATTATAAAAAATAATTGAATTTGGTGTTTGTGCCTTAATACATATTTACCCTCAAATATACAACAAAAGACAAGAAAAAGTAAAAATTAAAGAAACATTATATCCTGAAATTCTTTCCTCACCAGAAGAACTACTCTCTGTCAGGCCAACAGAAGCAATTACAGGACTGGAAACTGCTCTGATGTTAACATCAACACATACAACTGCAGTTTGTCTCTCTTCTGATGAACATTTTCTACCTGGAGTACTGCAACCAAAGAATTTATAATAAACAAGGCAAGTAAGCATAGGAACACATGGTATTAACTTACGCAATTCAAATTTTGTGCATCAGCAGTATCTACTGTAATTTCTGTGGGATGTGTGGGCGATTCTCCAGAAAAGTGTCTATTAGTGAAATGAAATATTCAAAAACAGAAAAAAAATTTTTTTCAAATTTTAAAACATAGAATCCCTAACGACTACAATACATAAAGTGTAATTTAACTATGAAAGTTTGACTTTACTTCAGTGGGTTATAAGCAGCCAGCTCAGCAGTGTGTAGTAATTTCACAGTTATGACTTTAAGTATGAACAGTAAAACAATCCTATATGAAAATTTTCATTGAAAAACTTTGGAACTGTTCTTGAAAAAAAAAAAAAAAAAAAAATGTTTGAATATTTCTGAAAGTGAACAATTTAAGCTCATTTTCATATGGAAGATTCGAGTTTAAATGGAAACTTCATCAGAAATCATTTGAAGCAATTGTGTTCACAAATGCCATTACGTAAAGTTAAGGACCGTAATGTTAAAATTAATGGTGTGAGAGATATATAAAAAAATATTTGCATAATTAAAAAAATCCAAAATATACAACACAATGGCATAAAGGTCATTTAATTCAATGCATTTAGCACTAACTGTACAAAAAGTTTAAAGAAAAAAATTGGTGTCATTTTTGAGAAAATGTCATCCAAGCGTTTCTGAGAACGTGGAATTTTGAGCACATTTTTCAAAAGTATTATATTTTGAGACACTTTATATGAAATCATTTCAAGAATTTGAACTCACAAGTGAAATAATGTATACACATTGCCGGTAATGTAAATATTAACTGCATGAAAGATATTTAAACTAGTGATGCTACAGTCTTTCTTGTACTAGTTAGTTTTTTAATTTCTTTGATCTGGACTAGCTTTTCAAGTTTGCCCCAGTCTCTTCCCAGCTGCCGTCTATCACCGCCCAAAGTACATTTTCTTCATGTTTTCTCAATTTTTCGGTCTCCTAATGGTAGAACTGAAACATGGCTTTAAGAATGTTATAGAAGAGTAAAATCTTGTTCTTGTAGGGTAATTTTTATTAAAAAATTTGGGACCGTTTTTGAGAAAATGCCATTAAAGAGATACTATAAATGCTAAATTTATAGCTTTCACAGAAAACTTTTGAGTTTTGGAAACTTAATTGGAAATCATCTGAAGCGCATCGCCTCAAACAATGCAACAATGTATACTGTTACGTTTCTAGGTGGTGAATTAAAAGTCTGTTATTTTAACAAAAACTTTTATTTTTGTTTCTTAACACAATCACTGAAAACACTTTATTATTTATTTACACTACACTTTTCTTGATTATTTATTTACACTACACTTCTCTTGATTATTTATTTATACTGTTCACTTCTCTTACACACTCGCACAGTTCTAAGCACTGGCCACAGTTCACTGCACTGATCAGAGTTCGATGCACTGGTCACAGTCCACTGCACTAACCACAATTCGATGCACTGACCACGGTTCACGTCACTGAGCACAATCACTGCACTGCTATCCACCGCGATGCACACACTTCACAGTTCACCTTCCACTGCGGACTTAAGACTGACCCGCGGTAGCCGGCCGCCGCGTATTTGTACTCGGCGAGTGCCGTCGAGAACTTTCCGGATCCCGCGAACGTTCTGGAATAACCTAGTGCAGGGACCGCCGGCAGATGACGTAATCCGCGCATACAGGTAGTTCGTGGTGGTGCCAGCCGGTGACGCAGTATTCGTTACAATACAAAACACTGGTAATGTAAAACATGTTTCAAAAAAATTACATGTGAAATTTTTGAAAAAGCAAAATAACACATCAAAGAGGCATTTATGTTAGTCAAACCATTTAGCAATAGCCATCCAAAAAAGTAAGAAAAACGCTGTTTTTTTTGAGAAAATGGAATTTGAGCCATTTTGAAAATGCGGAATTTCAAATTCATTTTTACAGAAAACCTTTGACTTTTCGAGAAACTTTATATAATTTGAAGCACTTGTTCTAGGATATGCAATAATGTATACAAAACCGTTAATAATAAAAAAAAAAATATAGCAAAATGACGTTTATGTCATATTACACAGAGCATTTAGCACTATTCCTACCAAAAGTCTAAAGAAAAAAATGGAGCCATTTTTGAGAAATTCTTTTCGATATTTTTTAATATTGGCAATATTTCACTCAAAATTTGCCCGAAAACTTGATATTTACAAACTACGAGTGCTACAGACTGGCACTAGTGATGCTACAAACTTTCTCGTACCAGTTAGTTTTCTAACTACTTTGGTCTGGGCTAGTTTTTTGGTTTTGCCTCATCCTCTCCCAGCTGTCATCAACCGTCGCTCAAACATTTTTTCACATTTTTTCAATTTCTTGGTCCCATAATAGTAAAACTGAAACATGACTAAGAATATTATATAAGAATAAAACGTTGTCCCATATAGAAACTTTTATTGCAAAATTGGGAGCAATTTTCGAGAAAATGACGTTTGAGTGTTTCTGAAAATGCCGAATTTTGACCTAATTTTCCAAATCGGAATCGATATTTTGAGTACCGCCTCAAATAACGTTTTCATGGTATTCGAAGGAAGACGGAAATATGTGAACAAGATATATAGTTTTATACGACTATTACAGATGATACGAGACCGTTTGGCTGTGTTACAGCATCATTAGTTTGATAAGTGGAGAAAAATATATTGAGATTGAAAAGGACGAAACCACAAAATCGACTGCCCGGCTTGCCTGCCTGAGAGCACGGCCTCCTCCCGGGCCGCAGGCCGCCGGGTTTGGCCGCGTCGAGGGAGCCCCCAAAAGGGTCGGGTAACGGAACTGTGTGAAGCGGGAGGGGGTCAGGTATTTTTTTACCGAAATTTCACTTTACGCCGCTCCTATTCATCCGATTTGCATGATTGACTCGGCGTTGCATTCAGGAAGCACGTCGTCATTGGGCTTATAGCGCAATTTTTTAATTTCTTCCCGGAACTATGAGTAAACGTTTTCAAAAATATTTTGGAAATCTTTTTTGAAAAAACGGCATCGTAGCGTAAATTCTATTTTAAAAAGGAGTCCAATGCCGTTTACAGATCGAAAATCAGACAATTTGTTCAGACGTTATCGATCTAGTAAATTCCGTGTGATAGTGCTGCGATCTATTGATTTTTCCTATAAGTATTTTTCGGTGAATTTAGCCTTAAGGCAGTTAGCAATCGGACGAAGTTTCACAATGTGGCCGCTGAAGCGTTGCACACCGACCATTCGCGAGACCTCCGGGCCGCTTTAGTACATCGACAAATGCCCCCATTTCGGGCTATTCTGGTCACTTACAGTGATATGAGGCATTGTAAACTCATGGTGATGGTAATACTAAACAATACTAAAATTATATATGTCTGTGCAGTTTACTTAAAAGAAAATGTGAACTAAATACTTCAAATTAACCCTCAAATGGCATGCGTGAAATTACCTGGTTGGTGCCTGGCAGGCAGAAGTAATTATTTTGGACATGTAAAATACAATATTTATTCTTAATTATTTCTGATATTTACCTTATTTTCAAGTGTTTATAGAGAACTATAATGCACAATTATTCTTTAAAATGTTTAAAGACAATGGATGAAAACGAAAAAATGGCAAAGAATTATTATTATATCGGTTTTTATACCATCTATTTTTATATTTTCAAACCGAATTGATTCTTTACGAGGGGCGTTCGATAAGTGACTTGTTTCGATATGAAAATCAATGATCTGAGTTTTGTAACTTACCTTATTTTTCGACATAATCCCCTCGAAGTTCAACACACTTGACCCAACGTTTCTCCAGGTTCAGGATCCCTTCTCTGAAGTGATTTTCTTCAAGACCCTCGAAATAGTCATTGGCTATCTGAATGGCTTCTTCATTGCTAACAAATTTTTGTCCAGCCAGGAAAGTTTTTAATGTTGGGAACAAATGAAAGTCCGAGGGGGCCAAATCAGGTGAATAGGGCGGATGTGGAAGCAGTTGGAAACGATCTTCAGTCAGCTTTTGCTGGGCGATATGGCTTGAATGTGCTGGGGCGATATCGTGATGGAACAACAATTTTTTTCTTGCCATTCCCGGACGTTTATCCGCGATCGCTGCCTTGTGTTTGTTCAGAAGTGATGCATAGTATTTTCCAGTGATGGTTTTTCCCTTTTCTCGGTAGTCTATAAGAAGAATACCTTTAGCATCCCAAAAGATTGACGCCATCACCTTCCCTGCTGATGGATTGCATTTCGCCTTCTTCGGAGCCAGTTCTCTTCTTGCAATCAATTGTTTTGACTGCTGTTTTTTGTTGTTGTTTTTTTCTGGAGTGTAATGGTGAATCCAAGTATCGTTCATGGTAACAAAACGACGCAAAAAATCCGCTGGATTTTGCTTGAGTAGCTGCAAACACTCGACAGATGTTCTCATGCGATTTCGATTCATCTCTACAGCCAGCAATCGCGGCACCCATCTTGCGCAAAGCTTATTCATACTCAATTCATGATGCAAAATAAAATGCACTCGGTCATTTGAGATACCTGTGGCCTCTGCTAACTCGCGCACTTTCACTCGTCTGTCTGCTAAAACAATATCATAGATTTTGTCGATGTTTTCTGGCGTCACAGCTGTTTTTGGAGCCCCAGGTCTTGAGGCATCTTCGATGCTTGTCCTGCCTCGCTTAAATTTGTTGAAGGTTGTTTCATACGAAGGGCATGAATCACCCAATGTAGGCGCTATTCTTTCATGGATTTCTTTCGCGTTTTTACCTTCCATAAAAAAGAATTGGATAACACCACGAATTCCAGTTCTATCCATCTTCCACACTGACTCGCAAACGCTTTTGTTCAAGTCGCTGTCCAACAATGAGCTAGAGTGATAATGATTTGCAAGAATGAAATTTTACCGTTTATTGTTGTAGCTTTAAATTAAAATTCACAGAAGTTGCTTTCGTCATCTCTTAGTATACGAACCAAGTTACTTACCGAACGACCTCCGTAATCATATTACAAGCTCCAAAAGTACAAACTTAAAACAGAAGAAGTGTTTGTTGTTGAAGAAAAAATCGCAAAATAACTGGAAGAAATTGTTCTAAAACGGACGACGGACGCTGATATTAATAAATACTGACGCTCCTATAAATAACACCCAGGAAAGTTCACTTATCAAAAAGCACTCCAAATCACTTTGGCCCTGGTAAAAACGTTCACACTTAGAGATAGAATCAGAAAGTTACGTAAACTAGCGAAATTCATATTGACGCTCTCATGAACGCACAAGAAAAACTATCAGAGATTTTAAATAAGGGGCTGTCCATATATTACGTAATGCAAATTATTTTGAATACCCCCTTCCCCACTGTAATGCACCTGAAACGCGCGCTTGTCATTGCACCCTAAATCCAGTAGGGGTATTACACTTTCATGGAGAATTACCCATTTGTTAACATAAATGATTCCCTCGTTAATAAGTTTTAGTGGTCATGCAGAGGAGAAGACCCCTTGGATAGTGTCTTCCCACAAATAAAGGCATTATTATTAGGTGAGAACATATCAGTGTAGGCATGCATAAGCGTGAGCGGCATGAGAGGGCAACATGTTTCCATGTGTTTTGGTTTTCATTAGCACAGTCATGGATTCCATGCGTTTCGAAGATAGTTTCTTACCGAGATCCTCCATCAAGAACTTCAATACTGCTTTGACTTGGGTTACTAATTACTTCTATATCACTGTCACAACGACGTGTACTAATTGCTGAACAACTTTCTTCCAAAGACACTGCAGATCCTACAAAACAAAAACAGGATAATGAAAGCATAGTTTGGAAAACTCTAAACTAGACAACTTAAAACACAAAACCAGTAACTTGTAACCATGTGCTTGTAAGGTGATGTAAACATTTTCCAAATTCATATATAAATTACACTTCAGTATTGTAAGTTTGCTAAATATTCTATATCCTCACATATATTTTCGATATTGTATTCTTCTTCTAGTATTAATCTTACAAGATGGACACTGGAAAGAATAAAGGTTTGACCGAGGTAAACATATTGCAAGATGAAGGTAATGACACATTGCAATAGGTAAAATGCTGCATATCTGTAGGGCAACTTTAAAAAATTAATAAAACAATGATCTTTCTTTCCAATGGCACTAGAGCCTATTTCAGGCCTTGGCTGGTACTGTCAAGGCCTGAAAATCTTTTGCACTGCCCACATTAACTCTGCCATGTGAGAAAAGAGTTACATCTGAATGTCAAATTAAATTACATTGTGCAATTAGTTTCACAGACAATTCTGCAGAAAAATATTTCTTTATATTATAAAATCAGATATATCTATTAAATTGAGAAACGATTTCACAGTGCCAGTATCAGATATAATGCAAAAAAAATAATAACCCTGCAACGATATCTCATTTAACTACCTTCCTTGGTCTAACAATCCAAGAAAACCTAAAATGGAATGATCACATTTCAAATCTTAATAAGACGTTCACCAAATCTTGCTATACCCTATTCACCCTCAGGCCAAGCTCCAACATTGAAACACTTCAGACAATGTATTTTGCAAATGTCCACTTACACCTGCAATACGGAATAATATTTTGGGGAAATGCCCCTGAAAGCTCTCGCACACTCCTGTGATCAATGACCAGCACTCATAAACTGAATTTTGATGTACCAACTACAACACTCATCAAAACATCCTACATGATCCTCATGACCTACATGATCTCCACTCTGAAACTTACACTTTATCAAAAATGTACCCTAATAGAGGGCATTACACTTTACAAGAAATTGAGTCATGATATTAAAACATAAACACAATACATACAGTTAAAAGTAAACTGAAAGCTTTCTTGCTTCACGAAATGCTCCACAGTGTGAATGAATATACAAATTACAATACTACTTCCCTTTGAACTGTATAAATGGGTATAAACAATCTGTAACAAATATTGTATTGCAGCCTCCGGGTCAATGACCCCCATCTTGATCAGGTTTTTCGTCCAGTTTCCCTGATCCATTGAGCAAATGGTGAGATGGCCCCTTGTTTTGCTTCTGGACATAAATGTAACTTCATTTTCTGTGCACGTCTTCTAGAATTCAGTGGGAAATACAATTATTCAAATTATCGCTTTCATGTTGTCGCGGCAGGAAGTATTATTCCGAAGGACAACATGGATAAGAGCCAAAATGTATTGCCTTTTTATCCTTGAAAGGGAGGTTTTTTTCTTCCTTTCTTTCAAAATTTAAGTAGTATATGACTTAGTGTAGGGATCACAGAATTTTGAAAATGTGCACACAATTCACTTTTCTCCATAGCACGTCATACGCAGTTTTTTAACTGTTTTTTGTACGTAAAATAAATAAATAAACCTCATGCTAGGCGACCGCACTAAAAATAACCAGCTGTTTCTTCTTCTGACCCCAACCTGGAAGAGATTTCGCTTTACTTCGGGTTGGGGCATTTCTTAATGAGTGTCAGCATATGTTCTGTCTCATACGTTACTGTCGTCTAGACAGCTGTGGGAGATTGCGCTACAGAACTTCTCATGTTTCAGCATGACTTCTCCAGTGTTTTCTGGCGTGAGGCTACCTGTCGTTTCCTCCAGCCTATCGCGTTCTCTTTCTCCGTTTGTGCACTGGAAGATGGTGAGCTGGACGGTGTCTAATTGATTTCTGCAATATTTACAGTAGGGTGATGTAACCTTTCCCATGCGATAGAGGTAGTCTCTGAAATAGCCGTGGCCTGTCAGGAACTGGGAGAAGAAGAAATTCACTTCATCAAACTCCAGTTGCATCCTTGGTGATGCTTGATGAGCCGGTGCGTGCATCTCCCTTTGGTCCCACAGTTCCAGAGTTCACTGACGGTGGTCCTTGTCCTTCGTTGTTCCTCTTGTGTCGCTTTCGCTCTTATTTCGACTCCGCTCCTATCGTAAATTCGCTTGCGCTCCAGCGCGAGCAGGTCGATAGGTATTACTCCAGCGATCACGAGGATAGCGTCTTCGGAGACTATTCGGTAAGAGCACGTCACTCACAGCGCTCCCCTACACTGCACCGCTGCGATCCGTGTTCTGTATTTCTTCAGAGTCAGCGCTTGAGCCCATATAGGGTCCATATAGTGGCTTTGACTGTACCGTCAATATCAGGAGTCTCCTTTTCTTCGGCTGTCGGTAGTCCACGTTTGCCCTTAGTCTGCTCAGTGCTGCAGTTCTAGTTGCAGCTTTGTCAGCAGTCTTCCTCATGTGGGGCCAGTAGGTCAGCTTTGTATCCAGAGTTACCCCCACATACTTTGCAGACGGCTTTGTCAATCTTTCTCTTCCCACTTGCATGGGTAGGATGGTGAAGATTCTTTTTCTGGAGAGGGCCACGATCTCCGTTTTAGCAAGTGCCAGTTGTAAACCGTGGCCTTCCATCCAGTCACTGACGCGCTTCATTACCTGGTTTAGCCTGAGCCGAGCAAGCTCGACGCTACGGGCTTCTATAACGGATGTTGTGTCGTCAGCGTATCCGACCAGGAGAGTGCCTTCTGGCACCTCTGTCCTTAATAGGCTGTCATATACTGTTCCAGAAATATGAGCCTAAGATCTCAGAGCAACACCAGCGATAACTGGCATGGATTTCTACCCACTTATCTCGTATAAGAGGGAACGGTCATTGAAGTAGTCCCTTACCATACGGGTAAGATATTTGGGGACTGCAAAAGTATTTTCTAGTGCCTCTAGGATATCGACCCATCGTGCCGAGTTAAAAGTCTCTGTGTCAGTTAATATGGGTGATTCCGGGCGTGTCAAATGCTCAGATCATTAGTACCGTAAGTGCACATGTTTTCATTGCGGGAGTGGAGGTGACATTCCCCCACTGCCTGGCAAGATCCGGGGCAGACCTACGTTGTCATGTGAGAATTTTCGACAACCAGGTATCTCCCACCAGCGGGACACCGCCCCAGCCGGGACAAGCTCTAAGCTCCTGGCACGTGTAGGGTAATGTAGTGCATGTGGATATGGGTGTGTAGGGGATGAGGAAAGGCTAAGGAACAGGGAGGAAAGGTCCGCGGCCCATTTGTTAGGGTAGTGCCCCGGCATATGCCTCGAGTTGATCGAAAAAAAACACGTAAAACTACCAATTAGAGCAGCCAGCCGCTAGAATTCTCCTCCAGACAGCGGATGAACTCGATCTATCCAGTCTAAAATCCTGCCATTGTCGGAATTCAACCCTCAGGACCTCGCGGTCAGGGCTCATCATCAGTTGTTGCTCTGAGCCAGCTTTACCGGTAGTTAATGTAAACGAAATGCCGTGACATGATGTGGTTTCTAGATGTTTGGTGCGTTGAGAATAGTGGTATACAGAATTTACTCTAAGAAAAGACAAGTTTTACAGGACGAAAAAAAGTCTTGCTGGGTGAGAGTGTAAGAGATTCTGTCAAGGCATCTACACGCGAACCAACTGTGAACCAACGCATTAACAAATTGGGCACATGGACACAACTAGCAATTATGCTGCCAACGGTAGCTAAGCAGTAGCTGTCAGAGAGTAGGACACTTTTTGCATGAGTTGCAAGGCTTTTATGTTGTAAGAAATATTTTCTTACACAGTTCACCACCTTTTCACAACAATGGCAAAAAAAAACATTTGCAGTACGCCGTGAATTTTCTCCATAAATCCACTCTTTTAGCAGTGCACTTCTTGAAACTTTCTCTTTTGGAATTGTAGCAAGCATTCTTAACAGGAACAGCAAATTTACTGATCTGGCATGCATCAAACTTCGAGACCAATACAAAATTATCGAAGAAAACTCCGCCCATCTATGTAATTCTACCATCTAAAAGCGAAAGATGCTGGGAGCTCTATTTTTGAAGAGAGTTGTGTTCTTTGTAAGGAACAAATAACTCACTAATCATTGGGGAGATCGGAAAGACAAGTGCAATTTCTTGTTCTCTGGAGCGCCTTGACGGACTTCGGCGAAGTATAGATAAGGTAACCAGCACGGTGTCAAATTATCATACGTCTTTAAGCTGTGTCCCTGCTCGTCGCGTTTCAGGTACGAACACGCAGGGCTTAGAGCTTCTCGATCGGAGAACACCCTGGCAGATTTTACGTGGTTGTTACTTGTTTGGTAAAAAATTACTTATCAGTGATTTTTCAAAAAATGACTGTAGAAGACAAAATATAGTGAATACAAATATTTAAAAAGTTGAAAATTTAATATAGACACTTATGGGATCTTAACGCTCGATTAGGCAATTATCTCTAAAATAGGCATTTATGGGCATTATAAAACCCTCGCAAAAGCCATTTCTGAGGTAGACATTGATAATGGGGTAAGTAGCCTAAAAATACATTCAAAGGAATAAAAAAGGGCACTGACTGGACTCTAGTTATAAGGAATAAACGCGTTTTTTGATGTCTGATAATTGTCAAGCCTTTTTGAAGATTGAGATTTATAATTTAAAAATGAAGAGTATTTCAATTCAACAGCTAAAAGGGGCTTTTATTTTTGTTTCAATGAGGTTCATTCACTAGCAGAATCAAACAGAAAGAAAGTATCCTCGTTATCTTCAACTGCATTTTAAGTATTTCCTTTATTAAATACACCTATTTCATGTTTTTAAATACATCTCTAAAAACTGTCCAAAAAACCAAAAATTCAGTTATTCAAATACAAAATGTATTTTTCTTGCCTATGAGTTTCTAATTTCAAAATTTTGATACCTATGACACATCCAGGACTTTCCGGTCCGCTTTCCGGCCTTCGCAGAGCTTGAAAACTAGTGTATCTAAAAAGTAAAAAGGTGCGTCAGCAAGCCCTGATTTCGAAATGAACGCATATCCTTTAAGCGTGGACACTGTGAAAGATCAGAATTGAAGTGTGAAGTTACGAATTTGGAGATGGACACGCTCCTAAAAACAACATACAAAAACTTGATTGGCATCAATATATTTAGAATGCTCCCAAACAAAGTATTCATTGCTTCGCATATTCACAGCCAGTATTACTCTTACATTTCGTTCAAAGAATATTTGTGAGCATTTTTTCTTGAATAAATTTATTAAACATTTCCAAAGAACACGTTTAACGGGCAAAAACTTAGAAGTGGCGTCGCAAAACTTTATGCTGACGACGGAAGAAAGTGTGTAAGTAATTAGTACAAAATAACGGGCAGAGGAAGCAGTTATGGCGGGACGCAATAAAATAGTTTGTAAGTTTCAGTCTATTTCCATAAAATAACCTGAAAAAATTTGGAAAATGAATTTTTTCGAAAAATTTTACTTAAAATTTGAATTTGGAATCAAAATTTGTAAAAGAATACAAAGGAAGGTTTTTACTTCAAAGAGTACGAAACAAATAAGTTAAAACTGGAGTATATAAAAATGGCCTCCCTCAGTGGCTCGTTGGTTATCGTGCTCGCTTTCCATGGCGCAACCCCAGATTCGATTCCCGGCCAAGGCAAATTATACCAGTGCGCTTTGATTACAAATGTCTGAGTATCTATTACTGTGTGACGATGAGAAAGCCCACCCTAAGGTTACGAAGACCGGGAATGAAGGGATATCTTCATGCCAACCACACGAACCCCTTACTCGCCTTCTTGGCCAATTATTCTTTGCCCCTTCGCTTAATACGGGTGAACATACGGCCTTCGGAGACGCAACCAAATGGGTGGGGGTCTTGTCGCGGAGCGCTGTAGAGCGCAGCGCAGCGACAAAGGGGATACCAATATTCTGCCTTCGTCTGACTAGCTGCAATCTAATTTTTGAATTTCACGTGTTATTGAAAGTAAACAAGTTTAGTCAATTATTGACGAATTCAATGCATTGATTATGCCATATGGAGAATTTGTTTTAATTTGATATTAAGTCCGATACACACGGTACAGTTTTCGTGCAGATTGGACGTACAGAAAACGTGCAGTCCAGACTGCACGTTTTCCATACGAGCATGTTCATAGTTTTTCATGCAGAAAGCCTACAGTTTGACTCAAGCGCCTCTAACGGTAGAATCGTTCACTAACGGTAATCGTCCATGTCGATTTTGTGAGTAGGAGTATCAAAAAAAGTAGGAGTGTCAAAAAAAAGTGCGATTGTGTGACGAGATCTATTCTGATAAGCTTCTTTTTTTTCCCAATTCTTGCTTTCCTATTTTTATTCTCTATGCTCCTCATGGTCAATTAATACCAAATAAAGATCATAACCAGAACGCACACAGAAATACAACCACTGACAGTACTCGGACGGCGCACTTCAGTTGTTTCTCTTTAAACCCTCTACCGGCGGCTTGTGGCGATTCGTGCAGAAAATGTATAGACCGTGTATGCGCGACTTTTGGCTTTTATACTTCTGCTTTGGGATCTTGAAGTTTCTACACAGAAACTGTATGAGAATGTGCACGAAAACTGTATCGTGTATACCTTAAACTGTATCGAACTTTAGATTTGTTGATTCAGTGTTATTCTGTTTTTAGGTTGTTGTGAATGTACCTATAGGTACTGGCACATAATAAAATTAGAATCCTTCACATTTACAACAACCTAAAAACAGAATAATACTAGTCTTAACCAGCAAATCCTGAACTTTCGTCACCTCTGCTAAAATTAGCACAATGTGTACACCCTAACTCCACCCACTTCCGTCCGCCCGCGCCTCCTCACACAGGCCCAGCAGCCGCGCCTCTCGACCCTTCGGCCGCGCCCTCCCCTGCCCCGCCCCCACACTTGCCCGACCGCCCCCAGCCTTCTTAAGCGAGTCGCTATTTCAAAATCCGCAGAACTTCGTTTTCCGCCCAGCAGCTACAAGGTACGACCGATCCAGTTTGCTTACGCATCTGCACATTTCTTTATATATTAATTTGTAGACAATTTGGTTTAATGCTCTGACGATGATCGCTACGCGATCGAAAAGATCTTAAGAAGAAATATAGATTTATGATCGCTACGCGTCGAAGATCTTAGAAGAAATATAGATTTGATACCAGACAACCTCTGTTGATTTACTATGAATTAATAAGGTATCTACATCACCAACAGTCTAATTAATTTGTTTAGGACTTTTTGTAAATATAATTTCGTATTACATAAATGTGTTTTATAATTAGAGAATTTTAATATTACATATTATATCCGATTTTACACATTTGGACGTTTCATACTGCATATTTTGTTAAAAATTAACGAAGCTATGACCATTTGAATAGTGTCTATTTGTATGGTTTTAACGTAAAATGGGCCATATCGAGCTAATGTGGCACACTGAGTCAAATGTGTAATGTTTGATAATCATAAAATTGTTGCAGGAAACGTGGGCACCACCTCAGCCAAAATAATTTAAATACATTTTTTAATAATTTAAATAAAAATTTTTTCTTGATCTCTCTCTCTCTCTCTCTCTCTCTCTCTCTCTATATATATATATATATATATATATATATATATATATATATATAGACGAGCTCGAATATGCGACCTGGTAACCGACCGGGCCATATATAAAAATTCCCAAAATGCTATCTTGGGGTCCGCTAATTTGAATGCGGCGCGACAACCACGTCACTCTCTGACGTCGGCCGCGGCCGTGTCGAGCGGAACGCATGACCACGAATAGGAAATTAAAAGATAAACTTGGGAACGAGGTATTGTGATTGGCCGGTATTCGAAAAACGAGGAAGCCAGCGGAAAGAAATTCTTTCCGTGGAAAATTTGAACAGTATCAAAAAATCTCGGAGGATGACGGATCGCATTCGGATGAGATAACTTCATCCGAATAAGTGAATAGAACGATCATTGTGCTCGTTTTGTTGATGAATAACGACGGAGAAGAAACGTGTATCAGTGGGCGAGTTACGTGAATTCCGCGAGGGCAGAATCGGACTCTTTTCCGGCGTACACCGAACAATTTTCTGCATCGCCGCTACGTCACATCACTGAAGCGAGAAGCCAAGGCGATAACCACTCCCAAAACACCGCCAGAGAAGCATTTGTGTTGGGGAAGGAAAACGGGCACAGAGGGAGAGCAGAGGCACTTATCGGCCGAGAAGATTGGTACGGGAACGCAGCGGAGGAGATGCGGAGGAGCGTGGAGGCCAGGCTAACCCGAAGCATCGCCAGCGCGCGCCGCCGCGCCAGAGCAACGAAAGTCCTGGGGTAGCACAGGACGCGATCGCCACGTCCCCAGCACCGAGGCGCCGTTCGCAGCACTCGACGAGGCCGTTTCACGTAAACCCCCATCAGACAAGTGTGAGTACCCCTGCGGCAGAACGGTCACAGAAACGAGAAAGATGTAATCGAACAATGTTAACCCACACTATTCCTTTAAAAGCTTTTCAAATATTTCGCATTTCAAGCCACATTTGTGAATGCTGGCGTGTGGAACTCTTGAATGAAAGCTGTGTTAAGAACATAAGTGATTAATTTGCTTTAAACAAGTCAACCAGTTAATTAAGTGTTCAAAAGGGTGTTGTAACTAGTAAAATTAACTTTGGTCTGTACTGAGTTTTCTAAGCATTGGTGGTTGAAGTGTATGGTGAATTAATAACCACTTTTAAGAAACGAAAGCAATTTAGCGCAGGGAATTTAAAACTTTGTGTTCTTTGTGTCCTTAAGACGAAGGTATTCCTACACCAACTGGTGCATGAATTACAAATTAATGAATGACGAAATAAGGTGATTTGTTTTTATAAGAGGTAGCGATAACTGCTTCGAATATGCATTTCCGAGCACGAAGGTTGTGTTCTAAATGTGATTATTTGTGAAGGGTTGTTATTTTTGTTAAATTTGTGTATTGTGTTATATTATATATAATCTTGCTCTTCTGTGGTCTAACTTCCGAACCTTAACGATTCCCATCGCTTGCTAATTCATCGCGCTAATAGGAGTGCATTCGAAAAACAAATACGTATATCCGACAATATCGCTCATGACTTTCATGCCATGGTTGCCCATTTTTCCAATGCTGTTCTCAACACATCCACCGCCACCAGAAATCGGAAAACGGATCACGTCATCCTTTTGGAGCTTCGTGGAATGGGTAATTTCAATAGGCAGCCAAATGCGGTCGCTGACGACGCTCCGCAGGCTTTTCCCGTCAAAATTTGATTATAAAGTCGGAGCGAGATTGGTAACATGCGAGCGTAGAGCAGCCTCTGGAGAGCCTATTTTTCTTCAATTTTTGATATACCTCCTAAAGTTAAATGACGAAAGGTGCGTCAAAGGGGTAAGATTCCCATTGCCTGTCACCGGTTTGCTGGTAAATCGAAATGACCTCGACTCCTAAATTACAGTGGCGGCTGGTGTGCGAACAAACTAGAGGGTGCAACTCCATCGAATGACGGAAATGTAATTTCTAAAACTCAGAACAATAATGTATAATAAAATGCAATCAATACATGTAAATTAATTAAAACCAAGTTTAATAAAAATATGTATTGAAATATTACTTTCATATTTTTATGCGTAGTGTCCGTGTCAGGTATATTCACCTCCCGCGCAAGTAGTCTAGGTTTTAAACAAATATATTTTATTTCGAAAACTTCACTACCCTGGTGTCTATTGCAGTAATGAAAGATCTTCCACACTTATTCGTATTCACAAGAACGCTCGCAAACTGCTGGCCGACTTGCTTCTGCGAGACACAAAGTGTCTTACATCCAGAACCGTCGAGGTGGATCGGTCCACGTCCTGACGGGGGAATGCAGAGAAGGCTCTCATGTATTCCATTCTTATCTTTCATCCTCCTGGTTTTCATTTCACATGTCACCCACGTTCTTTATCACCCCCTTTTACTTTCTCGTATACATATTATATTTGTATTAATGGAAAGTTAGTAAGAAAAATTGATTTCGAATTTAAGGAAATTTTGGGGCCCCCCAAAGAGGGTTTTTTCTTTCTCGATGTATATAAGAAAGTTATGTAATGCTGCGCGAAAAAACGGCGGATTTTGGCAGAACAAATTCATTGCCTGGCCCTGATACCGAAAAAGTAAATAAATCCAGCAGCTAAATTAAGAAAAAAACATCTAATACGTGGTGTCCCTGTTTTGTGTCTCCTTGATACCGAAAACCCAATTAAAACAAAACGTCCGTCTGTTAACAAACCTAGCGCCTAAACCATTCATAGGATTTTTTCCAAATTGAAGACCCCTGTAGTTTTCACGTGAGCTGAAGCTCTGCGATTCTGAAAAAATATTCATAAATGTTTTGACGGGGGGGGGGTTACATGATGCCCTAGGAACATTTTCAAAATTTTCTCAAAAATGGCTCCAAATTTTTTTAAATTTCTTGTAAGAATAGTTAAAACATTTATAAAGGTGGCATAGGACAGATTTTCAAGATTAACTCTGGATTTTCGGAAATTGTAAGTATGTAAGTATGAATTCTTTTCAGCAACTTCTCACAACTACAATAATGAAGATGGAGTTTTTTCTTCAAATGATATTTGTTCTCCATAAATAGTTATTTTTTTAACGTCATGTAAGGCTTTTTGCAAATTTTACTAGAGTTCGTGCAATAGTGAGTGCAACATTTGCGATTTTAAAAATTTAAAAAAATATTTTCTCAAAATCGACTCCCAATTTTCTCTTTAAATTTTTGGTAGGGTTAGAACATAACCAACTCTATACCATGACATAAATACCATATTGCTCCATTCTTTTGCTTTTTCAAAAATTACAAAAAATTGATTATTTTACTTGTTCCCGCGTAGGTAATATTTACATTCGAGGCGATTTTTTCACGTTACTGTGTTTATGAGTGCATGTGCTTTAAATAATGTCATACAAAGTTTTTCGAAAACTTGACAGTTTTCTGTGAAAACGTGCTCAAAATTGGGCATTTTCTGAAACGCTCAAACACAATTTTCTCGAAAATGGCTCCAATTTTTTTCTTCAATTTCCAATGGATAGTACTAATTGCACTGCTTAATATGAAGTAAAGTTCATTTTGGCGTATTCGTTTGTTTTTTTTAAAAATTACACAAATGTAATTTGTTTTAAATATCTCTCACGTCGTTAATATGCACATTTCTATCGATTTGTATACATTATTACATTTGTATACATTATTACACCTTAAATTAAGTTTTTCAAAAACTCAATAGACTCCTGTGAAAATTAGCTTAAAATTTCGCATTTACAGTAATGCTTAGTCGCAATTTTCTTAAAAACAGCTTAAAATTTTTCAATTAAAATTTGCATTTAGGACGAAGTTTTACTCTTATTTAATGTTCTTGTAGTAATATTGCGGTTGTACTATTAGGAAAGCAAAAAGTTGAGAATATGTAAAAAAAATGTACTTTGGGCGATGATAGATGGCAGTTGGCCAGAGAATGGAGCAAGACCTTAAAGCCCGACACCAAGGAAATTAGAAAACTTTGCTACGAAAAAGTAAGTGCCATTCTGTAGCACCTCTAGTTTCTTCCTTCACTGGCCTTCCCTGTACGCTGAACGCCGGGAGTTGGATCTGTGCCTGCTTTTTCGACTGCCGCCTTGACGTCAGATGTTCGTAGGTAGACCTGATGGAGCCACGTTCACTGCGAACACCGATGAGCCCTGGTGACTGAGGGAAAGTCTCTGCACTTTGTAGGTCACTACACACTTTTTTGGCGTCGGACTCCTCTAGACGGGCAGTCGGAAGCTAACCCACTCCCGATCAAAAACTTCAATGAACTCCAGGGTGAACGGGAGAATCCACAGCGGGGCAGCACTATGACATCCCGACACTATCGCCTTGTCAGCCCTGACACCCCAGCGGGGTGTCCTCGTGTTGGACTCCATGGTGGATGGGGAACACAGAGATGAATTATTGTCGAACGCATGGGTATCAAATCACCCCCCTCACCGCCACCCACCCGCTTCAGCACGAAAGAGATGTCCGGAACCTAGTATCGATCTAAATACAGTCGACTCCGGTTATAGTGAACTTATGTCACTTCAATACTTAGACACAGAGGTCAATGCAGAATCAATTACGGAGAGAGCACAAATTCTGGAGAACGATCTAGAGAAATTACTAATGAAAAAGTACGAAGTAAATAATTGAAAGGAAATTCATTTAAGGACAAATAAAGATACTTAAAGAAGGTTCACTATAACCGGAGTCGACTATAGGTTCTTTCTAAAAGACGAGGATAGACCGAAAAAGCGTCGTTTCCTCCTCATGGCATGAGCAGAGAATGGAAAATCAAAAACGTTAGTGTAATTCGTTTGGCGCGCGCTAGTAAGGAAACGTATGGGAACTGCAAGCCGATGTGCGACAATGGAAGCACGCATGGATGAGCAAATTAAAATGATTCGGAAAAGCAAGCATACTGCCGGCCTCCAGGTGGAAGTGACCATCCAACCAGCACTTAGGGCCGGTTGTATGATGTATAGATATCTCCAGGAATAGTTATCTCCAAGAATTGCTTTTTCCGAGAATAAATTACTCGTCTTGATGTACGACTTATCTTTATTACACGGATAATTATCTCATATTTTCCGCAAAGGCGTCTGCGGAAGAGAAAGTTGGGACTGCTTTCGGTAGTGTTTTGACGAAACATTTATTCTTTGCTTCTCACGTTTTGCACATTTCCGCATGTTTTTGTCCATTTCGAATCCACGGACGGAGCGGCATGGACCCCCGCACTGTATCCACTCCATGCGGAGTTCTGTTGAGAGTCTTGCCTACATGGTTGTAAGCATATGTATATCTTGTAGTAAGAACAGTACAGTTTGTGATCATTACGAGTAGTATGCTACTATAGTAGTTGCCAATTGTATATCCATAATCTTGATGTTCTCATATTGTTTTACCATCTGCCCTGGGGATGGAATAAAAATATTCCGAAACGTCAGCAAATTGTTTTAAATGTCTTAATTCACTCCGACCAAATTCCGTGATCTACTCGTATATTTTCAATTTCTATTTCATGGTCGTGAATCTACAATGATATAAATTATTGAGGAATACTTCACGAGAAAGAAAAAGAATCAACTCAATTCTTATACATGTGTGTATATATATATACACACATATATATATATATACATACATATGTGTGTGTATGTATGTGTGTGTATATATATAAGAGCCAGGGCGTGACGCACGTTTACAGGATCAAGAGGAAGTAGCATGGGCGAGAATTCCCCACCTCTACCCTGCTTCTGACTTTCGATCTTCCATCTCCCTCTGAAAGGTTCTTCTATATATATATATATATGGTGAGGCAGTGAAAGGGGGAAAGTGAAAGTGGGGTAAGAAAGGAGGGGAGTGAAGTAGGGTTGGGGACGACCTGAGGTGTGTCGCTAGTGTTGGAGGTGAACGGTAGGCCAAGTCGAAGAGGAGTGAAGGCAGTGAGCCGCGCCGTTGCGTACGATAATTTTGGTGAAAGTGTTGAGTGGAGAGGTGCTCGGAAGCAAGTCGGTGAGTGTCGGGAAATAGGAGTCGACGTTAAGTGTGGAGTGGAGCGGAGCCAGACCGCGCGTTCGAGCGGCGGACTGTGGCAGCGGCGCTTATCAGCGCGGTGGACACGGCCTTTTTTTGGAGACACTGGTGACCTACGAACCGTGGCAGGTGGCACGGTGGCGGGCCCATGACGCACGATACGTACTGTACCGAGATACCGCGTCTAGGTTATGGGTTGTTTTTTGGGCATTGTTGTGTGATGACTTTCTTGAACGGATCGTCGCCCTGAGGTCGCGGGCAGCAGGAGAGATGGCAGGAGGAGCCGCGGCTGTAGAACTATAATTGAACAGTTGTAAATATAATTAAGTTTTGTTGTCTTTTGTATGATTTGTAATCTTTGTGTCTTATTTTGACGAAGAGACCTCTCGCGGTAAATGGTTCACGGAAGCAAACGTGACCATACTTCTTGTAATGTAAATGTCCATTAAAGGATGTTTTGGTTTTTCTTTTAAAAATTGCACTTGGTTTTCATTTCGGGAAGCGTGGGAGCAACCAGGTGAAGAACTCCACCCCCCCGGTCCCCGACTGCCGTTACAGGAGGTATCAATAAAAAGTATCTTGCAAACCTTGAAGTACGGCCCGCCGGTCGGCGGACGCCACGTCGCCGCGCACGCACCCCGTTACGTCACAATATATATATATATATATATATATATATATATATATATATATATGTGTGTGTGTGTTATATATATATATATATATATAATATATATATATATATAATGTATATTTACATGTCTGTCTGATGAATCAAATCATCCTTCACATTGTAGATATGGTAGCACATTCCCTTCGCACTGTAGATATGGATGAAAGAAAACTATTTAAAAACTCATCGTTTTTGTTCAATAAATATTCTCTGTGTCGAAATTTTCATCGTCTTCGCGACAACAAATACACTCCGAACTTGAATTCATCATCGCTATCCGAAAATTCGATAGCTACACAGTACACGCGCCTCACTGCTGCTTCTACTTTGAGGTTATTTAACGTTACCTACTGAATATCTTCGCAAAAACAATGGAATAGTTTATCACGTGTTTATTCCACGGATAAGCACTATGCCCACTTCGTACAATCGGTTTTTCCTGCATCCATGGAATAAAATTTATCTCGGCTTTATTCCGAGTTCGTACAACTGGGCCTTAACCTCTGTAAGGGAGTGTTCAACCACGCGGACTTTGTTGCTGAGAGTAAGGAAGAACTAATCACGTTTTTTTAAGAGCCAGGGCGTGACGGACGTTTACAGGATCAAGAGGAAGTAGTATGGGCGAGAATTCCCCACCTCTACCCTGCTTCTGACTTTCGATCTTCCATCTCCCTCTGAAAGGTTCTTCTGCGGTTTTTATAACCTCCGCGTACAGCAATATGTGCCTAACCCTTTCCGGCGCTTTAAGAACCAAAGATTCGGCTATACATCGCAAAGGTGCATGGCAGAAACCCAGGTGGGCGATAAGTGCAGACAATGTATGCACGAAGCGGAAACCTGTGCTACACCACCGCATTTTGTTAATTGCGAAAGTGACCATCCGGCTAACTCCAACCAGTGCCATACCTTCCCTTGAGCATAAGAAAGTCGGGAGCATAGTTCTCCGAACTCGACATGTTTTAATAATGGGCGGCAAGTTCCTTTACAATTGCGTCTCGAGATATAATCATCTCCGTTCTTAAGGATACCTGGCACTGAATTTGGGGAGGAATATCCCTTGATTTGCCCTATCTTCCTCCACACCAGACGTGGTGGCGTATGTCAATTGTGGAAGATGTATGCTCTCCCTCCGTGTGTGAATTTTTGCTTCTTAGAATGATTTTAAGAAGCAAAAAGTCCTCGCCTTAGCTCTGCACCTCTTGTAATCAATTAGGTTATCTGCGGTTGGATAGTGTTTCAGCCGAGCTAACGCCTTTTTACGGGTTCTGACCGCCCTTGAGCAGTCTGGGTTCCACCACGAGACTAAGGGGTGTCACGGTTTACCAGCCGACTTGACAATGCAATATTTGCAGCTTGCAGAACAGCACTTTCAAAACGTGCTGCCATTTCGTCTACACAAAGTCGCCCTCTGACAGATTGACACTCGCTTGAAATTTCGGCCAGTCAGCACGTTGTGCGAACCATTGAGGGGGTTGAGCCACCCATTGAACAAGTCCATCAATGTGGATGATAGTGAGGTAGGTAATGGTCGCTTCCAAACATGTGTAGAACAGACCATTGGAGAACGGTTGCTGGTGATGGGCTTCAGAGAGCAAGAGCGAACACATGCTCGAGTTTGTGGCCGATGGCGAAATCAACATCAATCCTGTAAGGGGGAAAGCCGCAAAAGAATAGAGGGCATGGTGGAACTAGATGCGTCTCCTTTAAACAGATTATCGAAGCCCTGAAATGGGACACAAGTTTGAGTTCGTCCCGTCGGGAGGGAAAACCATTTAAATTCCGAGTGTCCACCCAGGCTGAAGGTTCCTCCGACGCACAGTCCTCCTGACCACTGATCGACAAACTGAGTGATCGCTTAGAGCCAGTCTCAGGAGTCGGAGCAAGTGATCGGAGTTTGGAACAGCGGTCATTTAGCTGCGAGCCCGGGCTAGAAGGCCGACAGACATCGACCTTCATGCGGGGTCAGTAATCCTGGATTGATGGATAGACGTACCTGATTGAGTGACGTTCTTGCTGTTTTTTTGTATTCGGTGGAAATTACTATTTTACCACCTTGCAGAGGCGATGTCTCTTCAGGGAAGTCCACAGGGCACACCTGGTAAGAGAAGTGTGATACTGGAGGAGCAGCAGGTATCGTCTGACAGCTTGAAGTAGACTTAATCGACTTGTCCACGACACTGGATAAGGACCGAGTCAGATCCACCGAATTCTTTGCCAGATACCGTTTCGCTTCTGGAAAGAAATTTTTCTTTGATACTTGGTTCTTCTGTCTGTCTGTCTGTCTGTCTGTCTCTCTCTCTCTCTCTCTCTCTCTCTCCCTTCCAGAAAGGTAGGGCTTCTTAGAGTTAGCAGCGTGGTCTCCTTCACAATTTACACAGTGAAGTGGGTTAGCAGAAGGTTTTGGATCGTGCACTGACATGCCGCACTTTGCACATACCGGGCTTTCTGCCATACTCCGTGGTTGGGTATGGTCAAACCTCGAACACTTGAACCAGCGCATGGGGTTTGGCACATCATGCCGCACGTGGAGATTATAAAAGCCACAACTCATCCTCTCTAGGATAACGTCAGGATCAGAGTGGGAGTGGTGATCTCTCTCCATTCCCCTTCCTCTTGATAATGAACTCCTCCGTTACGTCCTGACAAAAAAAAAAGATAGTTGCTCCTCACTTTCCGAAGCAAAATCTTCATGATTGACCACTCCCTTACAAAGAGTAGGGTGAGGGGTAATTTCCAACCGGAGGCCGACAATCTGCTGAGTTGTTTGAATCCGTTCTATCTGATCATCAGTGCGCGCTTCAAAGAGAATGGTACCATTCTTTTGTCGCACGACCCTTGGAGTTTTCCGAAGGAATTCTCAATTGCTCGCGCAACACGGACCGCGCTCACACTCTTAAAAGTCTTTCCTTCTGTCATAAGAAGAAACGGTGATTTCTTCGGTTTCTCCTCTCTAAGAATAAACCTATTCAAATCAACAATCTTCTCACAACGTCGCCTCTTCTTTGCGGAAGAGGGCAGGGGAGTTGTTTTTTGCTCCATAGGATCGAAGCGTCTTCGTGCTACCCAACCACCATGGAGCCCAACAAGGGGACACCCCTCTGGGGTGCCTGGGTAGACACGGAGATATAGTGGGGGTATGACACAGCGCTGCCCCGCCGTGCATCCCCTCGCTCACCCTAGTTCATACAACCAATATCCAAAAAAAAAAACACATGGTGTATGAAAATCTACAGGAAGATTCCCCAAAATACGTACACAATGTATACCTAGGTGCAAAGCAAAAAGAAGCACAATAAGAGTAGTTAGGAACAAACAGACCCATCAACCGCCCGGACACACGTTCCTTCCGACTCGGGTCGCCATGCACGACAAACACATGGGTGGGCGTTCAGCATACAGAAGGGCCAGTAAAATGGAAGAGGAAGAAGAAAAGAGACAATGGTATAAAAGAACAATGAGGTGAAGAAAGATGACTGTTGAAAAAACGTAATACTTGAGAACCCTTCCTTCATCCCCTCGTCAGGTCATGGACCGACCCACCTCGAAGGGTCAGAATCCATGTTTTGTAGGTCGTTAATATCAAACAAATCGATTGACGGCAAAACGTTTGTCCGTGTGCCTATCTGTGGTCAGCACTAGTGCCTAAACCGTTCAGATCGTTTTCTCTAAAATTGATTTTTTCCAATCGATGTGCACAAATTCAAGGCCATGCGAGTTTGAAACGGATATTTTGATTTTTTTGGTGTGTGTGTGTGTGTGGGGGGGGGGGCTTAACATACTACCTCAAACACATTTACGAACAAACGAAAGGTTATTTTTTTTTAATTTGTTGCGCCTTTAAGAGAAACACGTCTCATGACACAACATGTCTCATAACGCCCATTGAGTGTTGAGCGCTTTGGAGTAATCCTCCGTTACTTTTTAAAGTCATTGTCTTTGGGAGTAATCCTCCATTACTAGTCCGTAAGTCCATTAGTCGTCAAGAGGACCGCCAGGTAGTATCTCCGCGTACGCACCTCTCTTTCGCGCTCCTGCGGCACAACCCATAGGGGTAGGGTTTAGGACACTTCACAGAGATTGGACTAGGCCTTGAGAAGCAGCTAAATTCGTTTTGCTGAAACAAATTTCACACGAGATTGCCCGAGAATCGACAGGAATCAAACGCGAACCTCCTTGATGAAAGGCGAGCGACTTCGCTCTTGAGCCACCCTTGAGACAGCCTTTTGACAGAAGTTTTGTCGTCAACCAATTTTTTGGTATCAAGGACACACAAAATATGGATTCTAACAACACAACATATGAATATATGGACATATAGAAGAATAAAAATCATTATTCAGAAATGTCTGTGCACAGCGAAGATTTCTTTTTTTTAAAAGGGTTTGGCCTGTCAACATCCTTGTAGAAGAAAATTCTTTTATTCACTTGTTTTGACTCACTGTCATCATATGGTTGAGGACAATCAAAACCAATGAATATAAATTGTAGCAATATATGGCATATGAAGGCATATAGTGGCATGTTCTTACTAAGCATGGCACATACTTACTGAGAGAAAAGGTATTTCAAATTAATATTTCTTTTCGGATGGTGGTATCACGAATAGTACAGAACATCATATATAACAATAACACAAATAACAGACTTGTTTGGTTATAAACCTTGGCTATCTCCTCTACAAACCTCAACCACAATTGTAATTGGCCTCAAATCAACCTTATGGTAGGAACTATATTGATGTTAATGGATTCTGTTATTTCAATAGAAACAAAGTGGCAAAAATCTGAAACCTAAATTTATTATGCCCATTCAAATATTCAAAGTTAAATGAAACATTACAAAAAGAAGAGAATATTATTGTTGTGAACTTTAATCTCATTACTTCAGTCTCAACAATTCAGAAAACCCCTCTAACATTAAATAATTTATTTCTCTTGAGAAAAGCCCCCTTGTCAAAAGAAATTAACTACGAGTTTTTGAGGTAATATCTAAACTCTGAGAATTTTTCAACAAAACTTGTGTGACTTGAAAAACAACAAATTATGGTTTCACACCAGAAAACATCCTATGAAGAATGCAGTTGAGTGATTTGATACCCATCCCAACTCTATTACATACAATAAAGGTATCCTTAAAATTTATAATACTTTTTGTAAAATAAATATTTCTTAATTATATGAAGAAGGTAATTAAATTTGTGAAATTCATTTTCATTACTTTCTTATTAACATGAAAACCACCACAATTTGAAGAATTTACTTATTCCTTTGAATTAGTGAGGCACGGCATATAGAAAACAATTCAATAAAACAGTGGAAGAGTTAGATTTTCAGCTACAGTAAACTTTCATTAACATGACTTCCAATGGACCAAAATTAACAGAGATAGTATTGCAAAAATTTGTATTACAAATGTCCATATTACAGTAATAACTTGCTGGGGCTGAAGTTTTGTTCATGTTACGGCCAAATTCATGTTAAGAGAGTTTGTGCTAACGAGGGTTTACTGCAGTTAATCTAGTTACTTTGTAAGTTGATTTATATCTTACACATATCTAAACTATTACATCACAAGCACAGATACATGAAGTTTCAACAATACAAAAGAAAGGAAAGTGAGCTCTGGGCAGCAAGCAGCTCTTACTCGTGAGTGCCGGGGCAGAGGCCATGGATGAAGCACGGGGAGGCGAGGGGCAAGAGGGTGAGGCACTGGGAGCATCAACCTGATGCACAACAGCAGCCACCTGCAAGCAGCAGTCCCTCGTGCTGCCTGGGGCCTCAACTGGACAGTTGTCCTTTGAGCCTGACACACAAAACATCCAATGGGATTATCAACACACAGAAAACTCAATTACAAGGCATTAAGAGGGAGGCAAAATGGACTTGGCTTAATATTATGGATGCAAGCATTAATACATACACATTATTAATACAAATAATTTCCAGAGATGCACAAAGTTTCTTCAGACATACGGAAAACTAACTTTTCAAAAAACACATGTGACACAGTTGGACATCTTATAATTAAGGAAATAACAATTACTCGTAAATTAATGAAAGAATATAAAATATATTTGTTTTAAATATTACTATGAAACCAAAATTATTCACTTTTCAACACTAATTAACTAGCATATAACACTATTTTTTTGCCTTCCAAGCATTGTCATGAACTCCTGGTTTTCCATCAAAAGTTAGTCAAAGGCAAGGATCAGCAATTTCTCAAGCCCAGTTTGCTTGGTGTGGTTCAACGAGGAAATTTTGTAAACTAATTTGGACATAAGAATTATGAATTCTGAATAATAGTGATTTCTGAACATACAGATGTTTGTGAATATAAAGTTCCTTTCAAAAATTAAAAATTAAAATTTAAAGGATTTAAACATTCCTTAATACACACAAACAAAAAGAATATACTTGATAAAACAAAATTTTTATAACAATTGTTTTAAAAGTTAACAATAAAAATATCATCACATCAGTCTGAAGCACATAACCTATTGATGTCACTCTTTCAAGAATTCTTTAAAATAATGCTTTCTAAAACACAATGAAACGAATTATGAAGATACAATTATTTCATTATATATTTTTAAGTACTTTTTTCATTATTACAAAAATAGTAAGTATCTGTAGAGCATGCTAATGAATTTAATTGATTCTCTTATTTGTTTTCTTTTAATTTTCAAGGAAGTAATTTTATATACAGTTTTAACTACATCTTTATTAGCAAAGGTGTGAAGTGGAACTTTATAAAACATTCTTCTCTAATATTATTAATTTGTGATGACTTTTACAGAAAATCAAGTTATTGAATTTAACAACCAAAAACCTTCACCTGATGTCAAAACAAATTTTCAAATTTCATCATTCAGTCTGAGTAGAACCGGATATTTGATATCTGGAAGTTGTGTACAAAGCAATATCCTAAAAGCTGATATTACTTTGTACACAATTTTTTATTTTCAAGCTGATAAAATGTTGTGCAAGTGTATTTCTTATTACACACACTAAGCTAAAAGATGTACCTTAGATTTAAGACATAATAACCATTACAAAATACTAATATTAAAAATGGAAGTCTTCTGAAAGGATATTTAATTATTACTTAATTTTTTCTGATGACTTCATCCATATAGTATGTGTTACAGTTAATTTGATATATTCTAGTAATAGGCATAATCACTGATATTATACATAATAATCATCAGTTTTGGTTAATTTGATAAAAAATAAACATTTTCTAAAAAATTTTATGTATTGTTACGAATAATATTCAGAACCCTTTGGTCAATGTAAAAAAATATGCAGTTGTGTTTGTTTCAATTTCTTTCAGTCGCATGTCGAATCTGATTGCATTCTTATACGACTGTGTTCAAGGAATTTAAGCCTCCTTATATTTTGATATGCATACTGTTCATTTTAACATTATAAAGATTCCTTTAAACAAAAAATTGTTGAATGCATTTAATAATAAGAAGGGACAATGGGGAAGGGGAAAAACCATTTAAAATAATTTTTCATTTAGTGAATTAATTATGCTCATTAATTCCATGAAAAATTAGCCATAAAACTTGAACTAAGATGTAAATCACAAATTACATCCCTACATTATCTACATATTAACAATGAATAAAACAAAATTGGTGAAGTAAGCATTAGTTTGACACTAGCTGACTAATGGAACAATATAAAATATTTAACATGAATAAAGTAAATGTTTTGCATGTAAATGTTTTACCTCAGTTGTATTTATCCATTCTAAAAAGTACACCTGCCAAACTTGTTTCCGAAGTGACTGCATTCATACCTGTTCCCTTTTTAAAATTCATGACTTTATCAGCTTCTTCTAATATTTCATCCAGAATATGTTTGATATCTTCCATTTGCAATCATTCTTTATTCTGTAAGTCACTATGGTGATCATGAGTAGACAATGTATAGCCCCTTAAAATAGGTATTTTTCAGAAGCAATATGTCATCAAGTGTATGTCTCCAATGTTAAAGATGTGCTTGAATTTCTCAAAATTTTCTCTCGCTCCAATCATCATTCATTTTCTTGAACACACTACTTACAATTATAACTTCCTTTATCCACTTGGTTTGTTAATTACTATAATTGCATGCTTTTTATCACATTAACTACTTGTATTGGTTTATTTGTAAAATACATAGTTTTGCATTTTAATAAATTAAAAACAGTACTTTTACTGAAGACCAAAAATAATTCATTTACTTTTCCGTATAATTTAAATATATACATACACATTTTTATTTACAATTTTCAATGTGAAAAGACTATTTCAAAAAATTAAAAGCTTCCTTATTTAACTTGTTTAAGGATGAATATTAATATTATGAAGCAAGCTAATTTTCTATATAAATGAAGAACAGAGTATTATTCCATAAGTGTCAAATACATTTCAATCAAGCAGCAATCTGGTTTAAACATTGATTGTGTATAGTTAGAGTCACACTTGGGTTACTTCTAACATTTTTTCTAATACAGCAAATCTGAAGAAGGGATTGTGTATTTCACAGTTCAGTGTAAGTTGTTTTGCACATCTCACTTACTTAATATTTTAAGCCCCTAAAAGTTTTAAACTTATTTTATAAAGCCATCAAAAAATAGATGTACTGAAACCATTAACAATTGCCGATACTGTTGAAGACATTCAACAAGCGTAGAGTGAACACCTCCAATGATGATGAAGAGCCTTCGGACACTTCTTAATGAAGTCATCAATGTCCTTGAAACAATCAAATGTGTCATGAGATGTCACATTGTTTCAAATCAAATTTTGACACAATTGTCCTGATTTGAAATGAAAGTTTATACACAAACTGCGAGAAAGATAAACTATAAAACATTAGAAACTTTATTTACTTACTATCTCTCTGTGAACAATTTGTTGGACTGGGAACAGCATACTTTATATTCTGCATTTTAGTACATGCTGTTATAAGAATTATGTATTAAATATAGTTTATAACTTTGGCTAAATAACAGTGTATAATTATTGTTTATTTTTATTTTTAAATAAAGGGCATATTAGAATTATGCCCTTTTCTAGTTATACTTTTCACAATTATTCTTTTTTACTTAGTACACTGAAAAATAATTAACAAACTGTTCTTCTATAATTATTTTTGCAATAAAAGAAAAATGTATTGCAATTAAAGTATCTGATTTACCCGGGTTAAAACAATTAAATAAATACTGAACAGGAATAAGAAATACCAATATTGTTTACAAAAGAAGTCCCAGGAGGAAACCGCAAAACTTCAAATTTAGCCCATTACGTTAGTTTTATTATTTCTAATACACGCCTGTCTGATTTGGCATGGCTGAGACATAATAAGTAATTCAAAGTTCAATTGTAAGAATAGAATAAATCATTTCACAACCACAATATGTATTTCAGTAATATATGAAATTCTTATTAACAATTTTTTGTAAATAAAATGAAAAGTACTCGTACAGTAAAAAGTACGTATGCATAAATATATATTACAGTCTATGGACACTGACTTCTCACCTTCATTTACTTTGCTCAGAAAATCTATGTGCACACTGTTTGTACAGAATTTTGCTTTGATCAAGGCATTTCACCATTTATTCATAGAGGTTCCTTCACTAATGTAGTAGCTGAAAACTTCCCATGATTTCATTTGTTGCTGTTTATGTTGTTACAAATAGCTTCAGAATACATGAATGTGCATGTGCTCTGCACAAGATATGCCACATTATTTGCAAAATTATCACACAAAAAGCAACTACTATGAATAAGAACTAATGTTCTCTTTATTATTTCATTAAACGATAATGTAATATTTTGTATAATGTATTTTGAACACAATTTGTAAGATTTTCATTGTAATAAACATGATAAACTTCTTTAACAGCTTAATTTCTTGTGTTATTTGTATTTAGATATCTTCTGAACTGCTACTGTCATCATGAAAGACGATATACAATATGAAAGAAGATTGTTTCATTAAAAACAAACATGATTCTTGCTTCTGTGTTTATAGGTTTACGAGATATGCATCTTCAAATATATCCAAAACTTTACAACATTCATTAGAAGAACGGTGAACTGTGGAAAATGGAATATTCTGCATTCTGGAATATGGGCAGGCGGATTCAGCATCATTATTCCTGCCGCAATTTTACATCATCACAAATCTTCAAACTTCTGCAGTAGTCATGAATGTACTAAAAATGACCTCCTCCTCCTCATTTTAGCCAGATGTAAAACACATTACCAAATCAGTTTCCTACAGCTGCTTCAAAGTGAAGATGACTACATTTTTAACCAATATATGACAATCAAGACATTTCTCTCAATCTCAAACAAGAAATAATCACTGACATTTCTGCACCAGCTTCAACATTCCCTACCGACTACAAAAATTGTCAATGAAAATCACACCTGCTTATTAGTCATGCAAGTTAGTAGCAGTTTCTAGCAAAATACATGCCCGAGCAGTAGAAAATAGACTAATAAGGAGAATACATAATGATAGCATGGAATTTCGGCATTTCACAAAACAAGCAATACTATTTAGATTATTATAAATTTGATGGGTTAGTAACAGAACTTTTTCAGTTCTGATGCATTAAATGGCTTTTAGAGGGAGAACTTATAAGTGTATTTGTGTAGAACAACTTGAAGGAAAAAAGAGTTGTGTTTTGCGGTTTCCTCTCTTATCACTGGATGATTTACTGAGTATATGATGCAAGTTATCAATGAAAAGTAATGAACAGAATGTATGATGACTGTCTTCATCTGATGCTAGTGCCTGAGTACTCAATGGATAAAATTAAAATAATTCTTTTTTACTGGTCAACATTCTCACCTATGCTTGACTGTGAAGATGATAAAGATGGTCCTGTAGGTGCAGCAGTTATAGCACTGCTAGTTGTTAGTCCTCCCACAGACACTGGACCAGACAAAAGTCTTGATGGCAAAGGTACTTCTTCCATCATGCAAACAATACTACTACCACAACTGGGGCAGAGAATAGTGCTTCCTGAAAGAAACATATCAAGGTCTCAATAAAAGGTTTGATAGAGAATAATAAATATTTTATTTAGTTTGTGAGAGACAATTTGAGACTTTAATATTTATCAGATCTGTTTTCTAGTTTACTTAATTGTATAAAAAACACTGGTCAAGTACGTATTCTCCTGAACATCATTAGGCCAACTTTATTTTATAACATTGACAATTCTTTATTAAAATGCTTACTGATTGTTTTTTGATGTGTTTTCCACAAATCTGGAAAATATAATTTTGAAAATGACCCCAAACAGGGTCAAAACATCAAAGAATAAATAAGTAAAAGTATTTTAGTGTCTGTTTATTAAGGTCAGAAAACCAAAACAATTATTTATTGATCAAGTGGAAAAAGTACAACTTAAATTTCTACGCCACCTAGCTTTCAGAAATGCGACACCATTTCGTAATTTTGACCATGACCTGTCCAAATTCTGCAATTTATTTGAATTGGAAACTCTTCAGTAGGAGTCTACAGAATTTGATAGTTTTTTCCACAAAAGTGTCTTCCATAAAATACTATATGGTCTCATTGATTGCCCTAAGCTTCTTTCTCTTCTCTCTCCACATCCCTCAGATGACCTACCTGTTTCTGGGCAGAGGCATCTTCAGCTAACTACAGCTATTACGATATCTTTAATAGACTCTATTTAATAGATCATAGAACCATCAATTACTATGGTGATAGGATTGATTTTTTTAATCATGACTTAAATTTTATTTTTGTTATTTAATTTTCTTTTTCTCTCTGCCAAAAACCTTTAATTAATTTAAAGATACTTGCTGTCAGGTAGTGTCCATTTTATATTCTTTAAGTAATTATCTTTTTGTATTTTTATTATATGCATTCTCGCCATGTAATCAGTGTAATGTGTTTACTTTGCATTAATTATTTCCATATCTAAGGGTAGGTTCTGTTAATAAATATAATAAAATTAAAAAAAAAATTAATAAATAAAAAATAAAATAATATAAATATTGAGAAACTGGAATTTTAATGAACATGTGGTCTTTATTGGACAAAAACATTGATAAAGAACAGGGCAGATACTAGTAAAAAAGCTGTGTAAAAAAACTATGAATCTCACAAAATCTTTAATTTTTCTTCAGACAAACACAGATTTACATTAATAACTAAACCTACATAAATGAAATTGGAGTGTCTGAGATTTATAAAAAAATTATTTTTTATAATATACATAATATAATCTTGGATAATATAAAAATCCACAAGCACATAATCTGAACATACCATTTAATGGTAAACAGCGATTGGAAGAGAAAATGGAATATGTTAAAGGTCAGGGAGGGAGAGAGATTGTATTAGCTTTTGATTTGGGTCTCCATGTTATTATGAAGCAGACATTACTTGAACCATTAATTTTGATATTCTGCCTAAGGGTATTTCAGAAGAAAACAAACTGAATTATTTAAAATAATTAGATCATCCAATCTGCTTCAAGGTAACAAAAGTTTGAAAATGGATTCCATAGGCAAATCTTAACATACAAAATCAATAAATAAATACCATTTTTAAAAAGGCTAATAAATGTAATGCTTATATACAGTAACGTAGGTTTGAAATCATTATAACAATGAAAACCTACAAACACATACGATACTCAATAGGTTCAGGCAAAAATACTGGTATCAGTTTACCAGAAACTTCACCCAATACAAAAATATCTACATTAAACACAGATTGTGATTTAAATTTTAGGACACTTTTTTACAAAATCACTTAAATGAATTGTAGTAAACATCAAACAAACTCACTTAGACTACTGGTTCTTACGAAGAATTCCTATCATAAATAGTATAGGTAATGGCACAAAATTGTTTTACTAATGTAGGGGATAAAATAAATGTTTAAAATATTTATTTATATTATTACAATTACCATATTCACAAACTCACCTCTACTAGCATACTGAACATCTTCTTCATGAGAAAATTGTGAAGAACATTTCATACAACGATATGCAACCTGATTCATATCTGACAGGGTTCTTGATGCTAAAACATCACCTAGTACATGCACCAACTCCTGGAAAAACACAATATATTTTCATAAAATCTTTTAAAAAATAATACTACAAACTCAAAAGGGAAGGAAACAGCATTGTATCAGCTCTAGATAGAAATAGGTCCTTTTAATTTCAATTTCCCAGGTACACGCCTTTGTGTGTTTGTTGAAACACTTACGTAAGTTGTCTTTTCCTTGTTTCAAATGGTACAGTGCATTAGGTATCTGCATCTCTGCAGACAATGTCTTCCAGTGACACCTGATAGGAAACGTCATGCACCGAGGTTGATTGTGTCTCAGCACTTGTTTGGCAATTCAAGGAGGATTTTGATAGCCGCAAGGTGCTGGCAAAACTCCTAGAGAGGGTCACTGAATTTCTGAAAAGGAATTGCCAACACACTTCAGGGAACAACACTTTCTCAGAGACTGATTTTTTGTATTTCTTTTTCTTTTTTGAATATAGGGTACTTGTTTGAGTTTGATGGATGGTCTCACGTGCAGTTGACACATTTAAGGCCAGTTTGGCTTTTGGCATTCCATCGTGCAAGTCACACAAACAGCACTGCCCATACAGCGTTGGTGGGGATGGCTGAAGCTCTCACACTAGAAGCAGCACAGATGGTTCGGCACATACCGCCACACACAGATTATAGAAACCATACGAGATCGTCTCCAGAAGATAGGGATGGTCAAATGTGAGAATCAACGTTGAGTTAGCGGTGAGTATCCCTTTCACCTTCACCGTTGAATCCTGTGCAGTCCATAACTCCCTCAAGCAGGAAGGTTTTCAAGTCTTCCAAGGTTTCAGTAGCAAAATTGTCATTGTTTACTACACCCTTACACAGGTTTAAGATAGGGTGGGTTGTCAGTTTGTCAATTTCTTCATCTGACTGACACTTGAAAAGAATGGTTCCAGTGCATTGACGAACGACTGTCTGGAATTTTCATATTTTCTCCACGGCCATAGCAAGTTTAATTGAGCTTATGCTATTCACTGTTTTCCCCTCTTCATTGCATGACATTGCAAGAAAGCATGGTTCTATGGGCTTGTCAGTTTCTTTGCAGAAGCAGCTTTCGAGAATGAAGTTTCTTTCATTTAATCTCCTCTTCCTGGGAGGGCGGGTGTGTGTGTGTGTGTCAAATACATGAAAAGGGATTCAAATTTATTTCCACGGTCCCCACCCACCATGAAGCCAACAAGGGGACACTCCGCTAGAGTCCGAGGGTTCCCATGGGGATACAGTAGGGAGCGGCATGACTTCTTCCTTACAGCACACTTGCAGGGGGAAAACCATGACACTCCCTACTCACCCTAGAGTTCAGTCGCCGACCTAGTTCCAGCCAATTGATCAGGAGCGGTTTAAAAGACGCTGGGGTCAAAGTAAACACCTTCATGGTGCAGAGACCTTTCCTAAGCCACCAGTGCTCACTGGTGTCTGTACAGAGAATGTGGCTAGATCAGCTCTAACTACAAAAATTTGACATTGAGGCAACAGTCGAGAAAGCATGCAGAGACCCCTCAATTCTCAGGTCACCCATTCCCTTTGACACAGGTCACCACACACGGCACATGCATGGGTGGGTGTTCAGCACATCAATGAGGCCAGTGGGGAAGAAAAACAGGGTGTTAAAGAATGTAGATGACATATGGAATGAAAAGCACGAGGATGAAAGATGGCGAAAGGTACATGCGAGCCTTCTCTGCATCCATGTCAGGAGGTGGACCGACCCATCTTGACGGGTAGAGTTTCCACGACATTCTGAATGAAATAAACCCATTTTCATTTTACATATTTGGGTATAATTATTTTTTTTATATATATTGCCTATAAATGCATACTTCTTTTACAATCTTGTATATTTTGTTACATTTCAGTATTTTTGGAGTTGAAATGAAATATTTTAAACACGATGTAGCAAATAAATGTTCTGGAAATAGTCTTTCTATGACACAAAACAAAATAATACTGTGCTTCTATGACCACCAGGCCATTACCATGAACTCTCAAACTTAACCTCAGTTTCTAGGAAATTGTGTAATCGGAACAGATATTTGTGAAATAGGAGTTACTGCAAACACATGATTCAGTGACTCCTTTCATAGAACCCATTGATCAAAATCAGATTCACATTCCTTACAGGTCTTATCATGCTTCCTGCACCCTGACAAGAAATATGTACTCCTCTACAGACATACAAAATTCCGGTCCTACTCATGAAATCCCACCATCTCCTGCATTATGGGAATTTCTTTCGGAATGTGATGCAATCAATGTGTGGTAGTGTTCACCAATCAGCTGAGTTCAATTACACTGTTGGAGTGAGGTTAGTATTTAATGGGTGTGTCAACTATCACATAGATAATTCTTCCTGCAAGTGAAGTGAGTGAAATATTAATTACATACACATGAACATATTTTGTTATTATTTTTTACAATAGTTTTCATTCTCTACTTATCAGCAACAAATAATAAACTTGGTTTTGACAAGGCATTTCCCAAACTACCCACGATCCATTGCCTAGCTTCTAGTAATACATATTGCAAAAGGACAGGTTTTAACTGCTAGAAGAATCTGTGTTGACAAATCATTCTCATTGTCTCTGCCATAAGAAAGTTAAAATCCTTCAAAATTTATTTTGAAGGATGCAAAGATGAATGCAACATAAATGTAAGGAAAACTAAGATGTGGAGGAAATATTTTCTAAAATTCTAAATCTTTTCTAATTTTCTCTAATTTGATCAATTTTCTTGAATTGATAAATATTCTACATAAAACTAACATACATAAAGTATAAGAGGAATAAACTGACACTTCTAATTTAAAAGTAATTTCTATTAAATTTGTAAATTCCGTCGTAAACTTTCCAGAAGAATAAATTAATTAATAAAAATAAGTAAACTTATATGCAGTTTTTCAAAAGTTCCTAATCCATAAAATTGAAATATCTCTACCTAAAACTGACTGATTGCTGCTGATCTATTAAGCAAATGAGTTTCAATGAAAAACTTAGTCTCCTGTAATGTTTTTAACATTACTATTAGTTTTGAAATTAGAATTTTTTTCTTCCCAAAGAATATAAAATTCCTTTAATGCTAACCTTTGCTTCTGATGGTTCAACAAGATACATTCGACTACGGCGATCACGGCGCAGGACATTAAAAGTGAGTCGCACAGTAGACTGGCTGTCAGACAAAAGTTCACAGCTTTGCAGTGAAGCAAGGCTCCATTTCTGAAGCACACGGCCACTCTTCACATCTCTTTCTTGAAGACTGGAAGCACTTACTGCGAGCAAGAGCAACTGAGAGGAAGCATTTGCACTTCGCACCGTGAATAGTTTGCTTTCATCCACATCTGTAACAAAAATGTTTCTTTCAAAGAAACTGTTAACTATTCATCAACTCCCATACATTACCATGACTTAGGAAATCATTTTCCAAACAATTTCTCCAAATTCTGAATGATGCTTTTCAAGTATCAGACGTTTTGTAAGTATAAATAATTTTGTAGATCATTTTACTTTCCCAGTCAAATCTTCAAATAATAATTGTTGTTAACAAAGTATAACAAGTTTTTAGAACCCCAAATAAATATTAATCTTCTATTCTAATTTTATTAATATTATTCTTGGACCATTCAACTCTCAAATATTACAAATGGTAAGAGGATTAATTTTACATATTTCTTTTCCTCTTTCCTGATGTAGCTAAACGGTAGTTAGATTACAATTACTGCAAAGACAGAACAGACTAATGTTGTGTGGGTTTGGTTCTCTGAATGAATCTCTACAAAATTCTCTCTCAAAAAATTTTAATTTCATTTTATGGAATTCATACTAAAGAAAAATGTCAAGATATGAACATTGTGATTGGTAAAATTACAATGTTCACATTTTTATTCATGTCCTTTATAGGGCAGACAGTAGGCAACTAATGTTTTGGATTTATTTTTGCTTAAGGGTGTTTCTAGGACAGTAAATAACAATGTCCATGCGTGAAAAGGACTAAATTGGTCCTTTTAACCATTTATCTGGGGTGAACTTTTTAACCTTGTAAATGGGGAACATATTTGTACCATTGACCTATAAAAGAAATGAATAAACTCTTATAATCATGATTCAGTAATGAACCACATGTTTTTCTTTCTATTTATGTTCTATGACATCTTCTCATTTTCTATTATTTTGTAAAGTTAATTTTTTTTAATTCTAAATACATAATATTCTTTTTACAGATACATGAATAGACAACAAAAGTTACTTGGGCAACAGAATATTGTACACAAAATTGAGAGTCTTCTTGAAAATTTTCAAAAAAGAAAAAAACTTTTTCTGAGGTATTACATCATGACATTACTAATACCAGGAACTATAACAAAAGTGTTTGGCAAAAAGGAATGCAAATTCAAAAAAACGGAAGCATAATAGTTTATCTTTGAGATTTGTAGAATGGTGAGAAACGTTCTTTGCCTATCACAGATTGCTTTGATCTACAATATGGTTCCACACAGAAATGGTAAAGAACAAAGAGAAAAATTGAAGTGGTCTTTATCATTTAGATCTGCCTCATATCCATAATTTTTATTCATAAGATTTGGATTTTTTAAATCATCTGGCAATTTTCCCCAATATTCCACTTGTATTGTTCATGTACTGCTGTGGAGATATCTTATAATTCATATGTTGGAATACTGAATATATTGAAAGGTTATCTAAATCTGAAGAAAAATTTTAACAAATATTTATTACATTTTATAATGGATATTTAATTTTTATTCTATTGGTTTTGTTGATAGAGTAGACATATATGACAAACGACACAATACCGATTTATTTTCAAGATATTTTCTAAAGGCAAATAAGAATACTCATTGTTTTTCTTGTAAACGTAAGAGTAGAATGTGTATATAGACATTTCTAGTAAAAAAAATGTTAATTACAATGTAATTATAACTACACATAATATAACGTGATACACTCCTCCCCAAACACACATGATACAATAATGAACGTCCCAGATACAAATAACTGCTTCCAAAGATTGTTTTAGTTCCCATTGACTGTCACAAGGCAATATCTTCACAAAACAATGCTACAGCAATGAGGTGCACACTTGCACCAAAAACCACAACCGCAAAAGTTAGTAGAAAAAATGGTTCAAATACGTGCAAAAGATCTATAAAGGGTAAATTTATAGATTTATTTCAGATTCATTTATAGATAAATTATGTTTCATTCATAGATAATTTTTTCCCATCAGTAAAAAGTAAAATATTGAAATAGCAAATAGCAATATTTAATAGGGAAAACATGGTGTGGTTAGATTCGTCATGTGTTTCACATTGAATAACATTTCATTCCTGCAAATTTTCCTCCATTAGTTACTGACAAGCTAATTCATCAGCCTAGTTTTATAAAAGCTGTACTTAAAACTTATTTTAATGTTATTGATTGAAATTTCCCCAAATCCAAACATTCAGGTTCAAACCATTGCAACAAAATATCTGATCTTCAAATCAGCAGTTTAAATCTCAATTTACAATACTCTATTGTGGATTTTATCTTTCAATAATCATTGACAGATAGATTAGAAATGTTAATGATTTCTTTTCAACTCTTCGGTAGAGAAAGTTACCTTCATCGAGTAATTTGATTGATGATGGACTGATTTCATTAATATTCAATACTGGGTGTTACCAGAATGTATGTTTATTAGGGCAGAAAGACACTACAAGCTGTGATGCCCACAACTAAATTCAACAATCATTCTTTCAAAATTTGAAGAATAAATTATCAAAAAGTAAAAACTAATATTTTTAGACCTAATTCATTTACAATTTGTTTTATGAAAAAAACAAATGTAATACCTTCTTCTTCACTCTGAGAGTAATTAATTTGATCTTGCTCTGTCTCTCCTTGCTCCCATTCCTCTGAGCTGTCAAGTTTCTGGTGCTGTTCATCACTAACCAAATTATCAGAATCAACTTTTGACAACCCATTTTTAATTTCTTTAGGTAACTGTGATGTCAAGGAGCTTTGCAAATCCTCTTGCAGTGTTGAAGCATCTTCACTTTGTATAGAAATCTGAAACAAATATTAAAAGAAAATTAATAGAAGAGTAATTCACCATCTTTAACGACACTTTATCTTTAACATTTATATACAATGAACTTTTGCTGGTGATAAAATCAAATACACAGTTCAACCCCTTTTTAACACTTTTCAGGGGACCAATGGAAAAAAGTTTTAATGCAGGAAAGATAAAAAATGATAGGCTAAGCGAGTATATGCATTATTTACTGCAATGTTGGCTCTGGCATTACTTTCTCGCCCTTACATCGTAAAAAGAGAAAGTATTATAATCATATGCTGGTAAATGGTGAATTTTTGACAGGAAAAACTCATATTTGCCCACGCAGTACCAGTGCTACGCATGGGCAGACTGGGCAATTGCCCTGGGCAATGCAAATCAAGGGGCCCAAGGGAGGGACTGATAGAAAAAAAGTGAAAAAGAAATTAGAACTTGAGCAAATCATTATCGTAATTTAAAAGTTGCGGTACAGTTGTTTGATATTTCATCAAATTCTGAATTAATGTTTCATGGTTAATTATAGTCATTACTAAAGACCAGATTTTCATGCAATAAAACATGCAGTAAAAACACCAAAACGTGCAAAAACATGCAATAAAAAGATCAAGACTTTGCAAAATCAGTGTTATGAAGTGTTATGTATGTATGTAAAACTTCAGTTAATCCACTTATCAACTTATTTTGTATTTTGAATGCGATATTTCAGGTAAATGAAATATTATAATTTTAGCATTTTTACTATAATTAAGTTTGTTCATATTGTTTAAATAAACCATACTGACATTTTCAATTTTATTCGCACACAAAATTAAATTAGCACAAAAACAAAAAAGCAAGTTCAAAAATAGAAAAATACATACATAACCTTCAGATATCAAAAATAAGTTACGGAAGAAATTTTCTTAATTGTTTTTGTTACGCATAATTTACAATTAATATTTGCATTACATAATTTACAATTATATATATTTTCAAATTATTTGCTGAGAAATTATTTTTTTGAAAATATTTCTATTAACTAACACAGTTTCTTTGTTCTACATTTATACATGTCTGTGTGCTAAGCCCCATTTGAAGAACTTGTGCACGCTGCTACAATGGTCAGAAACTGCATTTATTCCCTCATGTACATGCAATGTGCAACATAAATCAAGTACTAAAACAATGACCATTTTATGATTCAAATTTCTGTCAAGGTTCATCCAATTTCAAGTAAGCAAACAAAGATGCAGTTACAGGGGAATCCGGTCTTTAGTCATTACTTATCGGGTAGGACTCTATGAAGTGAATCAAATGACTCTAACATTAAAATAGTTTCTACTGAAATTCATATTTATTATTTCATGTATTGAACAAGTGATTTTAAAAAACACAAACTAAAGACAACAAAATTTTTTAGTATTTTAAGCTCGGCTCACCGTGAAAATTGTATTATTTGATCACTATATACTTTTACTTAAAAACATTATTTAAAATATATTTCCAAAAACATTTTCTGGCTAAAACGTAATTTTTGTTAATTGTTGAAATAAATAAAATCACTGTTTCTTGATACAACTAGTCTTGATACAATTGTCTAGTTCCAGCACTGGGCCTAGGTTACGAAAAGTGGGTAAATCATGGTTCTGTATGAAGTAAATTACTACCTTTAACACATGGTGTAGCCACAAGCTGTGTCTCATGGGTCCTTGAAACCAAAAAATTGGTTGACAGCAAAACATATGTATCCATCTATGGTTGACCCTAGAGTCAAAACAGTTCAGCTGATTTTCTCCAAAACTGATAATTCTTGAATGATCTGAATGAACTTGAGGCTTTGCAAGTTTGCTATGTACATATGTAGCACTTTTATATTAATTTACCACATATTGGAGCATGATTTAACCACTTTTTCTGCATCCGTATGAGTTTTTCCGTTGAAAAATTCCTGTTTTATTGCCACAAGATTACATAACTTTGCGGCACTACATGTATTTCTCCATATAATACACATGTATATGAAAAAGTAAAAAAAAAAAGAAAGAAAAAAGACGCGAAAGATGTGAAGCACTCTCCATATCAAGTCAAGAAATCAAGTCCAAGTCAAGAAGAGAAGGCACTGTATAAGTTACACAGGTTATATAACAGGGACGAAGAAAAATTCGTAAAAGCGAGGAAAATGTAAAATGTGGGAATGTAAAAATGGGATTTTACTGTAGTTCCCACAAACCATAAAATCTACTTAACTCTCTACTAGTTTCATGTGGTGCATCACACACTTCAAAAATATTTAAAACAACTTGCATAAACAACTTAACATATTGAGCACAGTACAGAACTAGAGGTGCTACAAACGGCACCGACTTTCTCATAGTAAAGTTTTCCAATTTCCATGATGTGGATTGGTACTGTACAGTCTTATCCCTCCTTCTTGCCTACTTCCATCCATTGCGGCCCAAAGAATTGTTTTTTAAATTTTCGCAATAGTAGAACCTAAATTATATTTCATTTATTTTAAAGAAGGTTATAGCGTCGCCCTAAATAGCAATTATCATTGAAAAATTGCAAGCCGTTGTTAAGAAAATGGCAATTAAGCATTACTTTAAAGGCGAAATTTGAAGCTCTTTTTCACAGGAATCCAGTGAGTTTTCAAACAACTTCATTTGAAGTACTTCCACTAACAAATGCAATAATGTACACAAATGAATGGAAATGGCATGAGAGATATTAAAAAAAATAACATTTGTGTAATTTTTGAAAAAACAAAAGAATACACCAAAATGAACTTTCGGCCATATTAAACAGTACAAATAAACACTATCCATTGGAAACATTTGGAGCCATTTTTGAGAAAATGGCATTTTACTGTTTCTGAAAATGCAGGATTTTGAAATCATTTTCACAGAAAAGTATTGAGTTATCGGGAAACCTTATTTGACATTATTTAAAGCACATGTACTGATAAATCTAATAAAGTGAAGAAATCGCCTCTAGTATAAATATTTCCGACATGAGAGACAAGTTAAAAAATACATTTTTGTCGTTTTTGAAAAAACAAAAAAATAGACCTATTTGGTCTTTATGTCATCAAATAGGGTGCATTTGGTACTATCCCTACCAAAAATTTAAAGAGAAAATTTAAAGCCGTTTATGAGAAAATCTTGTTTTTGTTACTTTTTAAAATTGCAAATATTGCATGCACTATTGCATGAATACTAAAATTTTCAAAAAAATATACATGACCTTAATGAAAGAGATATTTATGGACAACAAATTTCATTTGTATGAACAATCTTTATCTTCAATTTTATAGTTGTAAGAAGACGCCGGAAAAAATTCAAACTTTTGCAATTTTCGAAACTTTAGAGTTAACTGTGGAAATCGAACCTATGCCGCTTCTATAAGTGTATTTTATAAGAAATTTAAAGAAAAATATCAAAGAAAAAATTTGGAGCCGTTTTGGAGAAAATTTTCAAAATGTCTGGGGGGCTTCATGTAAAGTACCCCCAAATTTTACTGAATGTTTTTCAAAATTTCAAAGCTTTAACTAGAGCCAGATGGACAGGGGTTTCTTCAATTTGGAAAAGATCATAAGTGCGGATAAGGCACTAGGTTTGTTCACATACAACGGACAGACAGCCGGATGGACAGACAGACGAACGTTTTGAAAAACAAACTTTTGCTGTATCAGGGTACCCCAAAATGTGTATTTCCATTGAAATCTTGAAATCGATTTTCAGCAGCATTATGTAACTTTCTCTATACTATGTATATTACTCCCGTTTAAACATATGTATACGAGAAAGTAAAAAGAATTGATTAAGGTTTAAAATCAAACAATAAAAATAATTTGAACATTTCTGTTCCTTTTTGGCAGACTTAATAAAGGTGATGGATAGTGTCTCCACAACGGAGGAACATTTGGATTCATGAGGGATTTCAATGGGTGCTATGGAAATGAAGAACATGGTGTAATGGAGAAAATGAGAGAAATGATAATAAACATTAATGGGAAATGATTAAAAGAAATCTGTGAAGGGTAGAGCAGTTCTATTATAAATTCCTGTTTCTGCTACAAAGATATTCACAAATGTACTTGGGAATAGAGGAGGAAAAGAATAAAATCTATAATCGATTATGTTCCTGTTAAGAGAAATAGAAAAATAATAGTTCAAAACATCAGAGTATTTGGAGGGGCTGAGTGTGCTACAGATAATTATCTTCTCCTTACTAAAATAGCATTCTCAAGGGTAACATAACAAAGAGAGATGTCATTTGCACAAGAGGGGAAAAATCTTAATAAACCAAGATATACGCTTAGTCGGTAGCAAAATGAAAGTGTTAAAGATCTCTATCAGATACATCTTCCAAATTAATTGGATATACAAGATGATTGGAGAGCTCAAGAACTCTATGATCATATGAAAACATGGGTACATGATGCATCTGCTGAGACTTTGAGGATAGAAATGGAAAGTAAGGATAGAGTAGATTGGATGCATGGAGGCCACTGCTGCAATTAAAAATAAGAAGAAAGCTTATAGGACCTGGCTGGACTCAAGGTTTCAAGATCTGAATCGTTATTGCTTACTAAAAAAGAAAGCAAAAATGATTGTGAGGCAACGTAAAGAGGCGGATTGGGAAATGATATGATATGGGATAGAATATACAGTAGGATATTGTGACATACCAATATGTGGATCATTTTATTAAAAGTCATTTGTCGTAAATGGGTGGAAATGCTAGGGTAATTAAAAAGGAATATGGTGCCTTAGCAACGGTGCCCAAGTTGTTGTCAAGATAAACAAATATTCATCTGGCATTGAAAGTGACGGCATGGCTAGTCAGATTTGAAAACAATTTGGGGATTGGTTGGAGAGAGCAACGATAGTCTACTACTGCGGAAGTATGTCTGATTTTTTTGAGACAAAAACAGTAGAAAGGGGAAACAGAGCTCTGGAGGGCTGAGCAGTAATAAAAAAATACACATTCTATCATAGGTCGTGACGCTGTGCGGGTCGCTCAGATAATTTGTGTAATAGGAACATCGAATAATTTACAGTGTTAAAAGTATAGTTCACAAACAGTTTGGACTTTAATTATTTTGACAACACACGGAAATTAGAACTTGTGAGAAGTTGTATATGATAAGACTCGGAAATATTCTGGACGAGTAATTAATTTGTGGAACATTTCCGCTGAGTAATTGTAAAGAACTGGGTATTATTTTGCAAGTTTAATCAAACTAGAACTACGAATATTTGAAGTAGTGCAGATCAATGGCTCAGCAACATTTGCGTGGAAGAACAGGAAAGAAGAACGCGGTACTTCGACTCTGGAATTCGCATCACCGGGGAGAAGAGAAGATGGTCTTTCGTGGCGACGCCGATCAAGAGCGCGCGAATATAAAGGTTCAAACAAGGTCATGACCAAAGGACAGTCTTTCTGTTGCAAAAGCAAAAATCCAAGTTTCTTTTTGAAAGAAAAAAAAAAAAAAAACATTTTCATTGGCCAATTTGAGCTAATAAGTAGCTAGATAAAATATTTGTTTTCAGATTCCTCGCCAGTCTGTATGGATGGCAGATCGGGTAATCGGCTATCAATAGGTAATAGAGATTATTTCAGACGCAACCCATCGACCCAGCTAGCGGGACAATATTTAGTTTTCTTTGAAGCAATAATAGCTAAAAATATTATCGTATCGTTTTTCCTGGCACCCATATTAACATAAATTTGGAAACGGGTTACGACAAAACACCCAATAATTGTGAGCAGTTTGTGGGTATGTTTCAATATGGTAAATCAAGGCAAGCATGGAGAACGGTAAGAAGAATAAAGGCATGGAATGAGAATAAAGTAAATTTACATACGATTACTTAACAGGAATGGAAGAAGCATATTTCAGACATGTTGATGGAAAACAGTTTCAGTGGAAAGAACCGGAAACAATTAATAAAAACATAAAGGAGGAAATGAAGGCGGTTGAACCCATATTGGAGGAAGAAGAGTCGTAAGCTCTAAAATCTTCATAAAATGGTAAATCGGCGAGTCCAGGTGAAATACCCACAGATTTCTGGAAGTATAGTGCACAGAATATGATTAGAGTATTGACTGAACTGTTCCATCAGATTTTATTTACAGATGATGTACCAATTGAATAAAATTTATCATATATTTTGACTATTCACAAGAAAGGAAGTAAGAAAGACATGAACAACTATCAGAGTATAAGAGTAATGGCATCAACTGAAAGACTCCTGAGCAAAATAGTTGAGAATAGATTTGGAAGCAAGGGTGTCCATGAAAATTTCAGAACAACAAGCTGGTTGTACACATGAAAACCCTGTGTGGATAACATTTTTATATTAAGACAAATGCATGAGAAAATGAGACGGAAAGGAAGAGAGCTCCATTTTTATTAATCTGGAGAAAGCACATGACTTAGTGCCTATAAATTAATTGTGCAGGGCACTAAGAAATTTGAAAATTGAAGAATCTCTCCTTCAAATCATAAAAAATCTATGTGGATACTTGAGCTATGGCAAAAATTGGAAATAGAATTTCTGATAAATTTAAAACTACCAAAAGGTTTAAAACGGGGATGTGGAACGTCTCCCACACTTTTCAAAATGTATGTAGAAGAGGTCCTTAAAGCATAGAATGCCTCCTGTGAAAGAATGGGTGTTTTAGTTAAAGGACAAACAATACATTCGCTACTATTTGCACATGATCAGGTAATATAGCTCGAAATAGGATGATGCGGAATTTATGACCCCAAAAAATAGTACAGGCCTATGTACAGAGTGGATTTAAATTACGTAAATTTGAAGAAACAGAGTATCTGAGAGTAGGAGGAAAAGGTACCAACTCGGGTGTTCAAGAAGTAGCAAAGATTATGTTAGTTGAACAGTTCAAGTACTTTCAATCACGCATAAGTATGGAAATAGTGAAAAGGATATTGATGTCTGCATTAAAGAGGCAAGAGGAGCCATAAGAATGTTGAATGGGGTATTACGGAGTCAGGTAATTCACGTAAGAACAAAAAAGATTATTCTAAGGACTATTATTGAAAGTTTTCTAACCTGTGGGGGGACAGATTTGGACCCTGACAGAATGTCAGAAGTAGAAATTGTGTGCAGAAGAAATGGATGGACTACAAAGGAGCTGCCTAGAATACAGAAAAATTAGAAACACAGAGATCAGGGAATGGATGCAGCAAACATAATCGGTTGTGGACAGATCAGGAAGTAAAACACTGCAACGTTATGGTCATCTGAGAAGAATGTAAGATTCAAGATGGCCTGAGAATATCCTCGATTGGCGTCCTCCAGGAAGAATGAAAAGAGGAAAGCCTCTTAAATGGAATTACCTGGAATTCAGGGATAATTGGAGCCATGCGTGAAAGAAGATTGGATGATTACCTATGGGCGGATATAGAAGGCATGAACCACAAAATAAGAGGCAACTGCTGTCAAGTGGAAATGCTGATAAAAGGTAAAAGTAAAGTAAATTTTGGGTTCAATGCACCCTGATTCCCCCCCCCCAAAAAAAGAAGTTACAGAAAACAATTGGAAGAGTTTTTTGCAGAAAATTTTGAAACTACAGTATGAGCTTCATGTAATACCAAAGTCAAAGATTCCTTTCCAATTTCCATGACCTTTATTTGAACCAGATTGACAGAAAAATATCCATTTTGAAAAAAATGTTAATATAACAGGAACCTGTATTATTCATTGTTTTTTGTATGATTACCTAACTTCTTCAAAGGTACATGCACAAAAATAAAATTAATTATGAACTATAGAAAACGGACCCTACCTGTGTCTTAGAATGGCAACCAAGAGTTTCAACAAGGGAGGGTGGTGATATCCGTGGCAAGCCCAGAACAGCCTGCAGGTGAGCTGCTCCATGCTCAGACAGCCAGTGTTCCTCTCCAAAACGCTGCCTCAGCTGTTCTACATCACGCTTTACTTGCAAATGCTGTTGATCATCAGCTGTCGATGAAAAATCAAAATTCCAATTTATTATCCAATATTTTAATGTATAGAGATATTAATGTATATCCATTCTGCAAAATGGCTCAAAGGATGATTAAAAGTTCCATCAGACTTGATTTATGTGCTTCCTTTTGATGAACGAAATCACAGATTTCACAAAATTGTGCATGTGCAGGTATACATTCAAGAGTTTCAACAAGAGTTTCTGAGGCAGCAGAGCTGTTCTGCACATGCACCTATTTGCTATAACTCTGAAATCACTAGCCAAAAGGAAAATTGAGGTGTAAGGTAAGGCTTCTATAATATACTATTGGATTTTTAACTCTCAAAAGTGACATGGTTAGCTTACTGCTCCTATAATATTATCTCTTAGGAAATTCCAGTATTCTTTTATGAGCAGGATATAGCAGCAAGGTTAGAGATCGTGATTACAAGTTGCATCCCTAGTAGATAGAATCACATCCCACTGAAATCCAGCTGGCATTTACACAACATTGACATGAGTGTGAAGCTGTGTCAGTAGCATGTACAGAGAAGACACAAACTACCTACTAATGAATTTCATTGAAGTTCACTAATTTCACCAAATGAATCCAAGATTCCTTGAATTAAGGACAAATCGATAAATAAAACCTGCAGTGGTCCTAGTATTTCCAAGATTAAACCTTCTCATATCTCCTGAAACTCTTGAGTATCATGAAGTAATCAGAAAGTACTCTTCTGAATTTGTTTCTGAAATTAAGCCTCAATTTAATTAGCTACAATATTTTCTTATCACATTGGTATGTGTCTGTCTGCCCATTTAAATTTTCAGAATTTTTTCAAATGTACCCAATAATTATACTACCAGAAATTTTAGGACAGGAGTGTAAAAGATTAGTGACAGGATTACATAAAAGACCTATTCATGATCTGATAACACATCTTTGAATGAACTTTACAATGTTTTTCTCACCAGTGGGTGTATTATTTGGGATCACTTCTTGTTCTTTTAAACTTTCAGAAATAACTGCTTCTTTGACTTGGGACCTTTGTCGTCTTGAACGTAATAATTTCTTTGATTGAATTTGTACCACAGGTGTACTGTATTCTTCATCTAAAATAGAAGGCATAATTATATTAAAACAAATCTTAAAACACATTACAAAGGAAATACATACATGATATACAAAACAAAAACAAAAGGAATACAAAAATAATTATAAGTGTGTTGAGAGGGGTGATCCTCAAGAGAGATTTCAATATATATGGTTGAAAATGGAAGAAAATTAACATGAAAATCGATTGTTTGTTTTTTGATTCTGTAACTAAGATAAGTCAAACCCCGATATAAGAGACCCCTTTATAAGATAATCCCGCACATAGGAGACAAAATTCACAGTCCCAAGGTCAGTTGAATATAAACAATGTATTTATTTCCCGCATATAAGAGACCCCGTTATAAGAGATTCCCGCCTATTGTAGACAAGATTTTATGCCCCGCCATGCGTTCCTTCCCGCTTTTAAGAGAAAAAGCGTGAAATTTTCCTCCAGATGACTCAGGAATTTTGTCAGCTTAGTACGGGTTGGGGCACGTGCTTTAAACAGACTGGAGTAGGATTTTGCACACCAGCGTCACCTGGAGGGGGGTAAGGGGGCTGCAAATTTCTCTTGAGGAAAGCTCATTCTGCAGGCTTCGTGTCTCTTGGCAACAAGGCAGACGCTGCAATGCGTACATTTCTATTATTTTTGGTGCAGTGGAGCTATTTTCTGCCACGTGCACAATTTGTGGAGGTGGGCAACAGAAAATTGAGTTTATTTTATATAGAAAGAATAATAACATCAGGTATTATCTCTTCTATCGTACAACAAGATTTTGTTGTACATTGAAACTCAAAAGATCTGGCTAAATGGGATCTGGTTTTAAGTTATTAATGTTTCCTCAAGTTTAAAATAACATACACATCTTACTAATCCATAAAAAATATGGTAACATTTCATTAAATATGTCAAAAATCCATTTCCCACTTATAAGAGTTCCCGTCTATAAGAGACAAAATTCCATTCCCCCAGGTGTCTCTTATAAAGGGGTTTTGCTGTATACCTTTTTACCTGGCAAAGAAGCAACACTTTCTGTGCTGAGTAGAAGCTCCTCTTCTGAACAATCAATAACCTCTATGCCATGGTGCCACACTCTTCCTCTCCTGCCAAACGACCATCCAGGACAAACTTAAAAATTCAGAACAATTAGCAATGAAATTCACAAATTGTTACACAAAACAGAAACTGCAGCCATAAGTGTGTTTTTTAAACTAACTTAACATATCAATATATATTTGATAACAAAATTACAGAAACTACCATAGTCATTTAAAACAAACTTTCAATAAGGGATGACACTTTCCTTGTTAGAATAAGTCTAGCACTCAAAGGATTATTCAGAGGATATATCATCGTCATTGGGCATTTTACGTCAATTTTAACCTTTTGGTCATTTGCGGATGCTCCTTGCTCTCAGTTAATATCATTGCCTTCTCAAATTTCTTGAGTCCCCTTATTCTAGCCTCCACTCTATAATTCTGCAGTGTCCTGTAAGCCTACAATGACTAAGCACTTACTCCTGCTGCTTGTGGCTCCTATGCCTGTGGCAGAGCTTAAATGCTTTTACAAGAAGGGAGGTTTGGTGAGGACTAAGTGGGACTCACATTGTAGTCTTAAGCCCATTACACAGCTTTCTCCTCCTGGCATGCAGGCAGTCACATTCATCACCCACATTCTTACATAAAGCAGGGAGAGGTCTGAGAAGAAATGGGGTATCAAAGGTAATACATGGTTGTTGGGATAAACCCCACCATGTCACAACAATAAAGCATACATCCACACCCAAGGCAGGATTTAAACCTGCAAACCCCGCAGCTACCACCATAACCACTAAGCTGCAGGACCCAAGTATTACAGAGTATTCGGAGTATTACATTTCATGCACAATGTACATATCATCGACAAACATTACGTCATTGAAAATGTAATCCACAAACACCACCTTCTCTCTCTGCTGTGTAACATTTATGTTTAGGGTAATTGGTGGATTTAGTTCATTACATTGCAAAATATAAGCAAAAATCAATTTCAATCAATGAAAACCATCATCTATCTTTTGTCATATAATACCTTGCAACGAGATGCATTCACATGGAGATGATGAACAGTGTGTGATCGATGTTTGATGTGGAAGCTCAATGGATTTCCCGCTAAATTCAGCCAACATAGCAAAGGCAGTTTTCTGACAGGAACTAAGGTACTGTGGTCCACTAGACTGTTGCATGATACATCCAATTCAACTAGCTGTTTTAACTTGAACACATCTATAAAATAAAAATAAGCCATTTTCTTTTAAAATTTCATTTGGAAGCAGTGGCTCTCAATTTATCTTCATTTAATTAATATTTCAGGAAGTATTCTATGTAAACTTGAAAGTTGGGAATGATAAGTTTGAAAACATTATATTGTATTGATATATTACAGATATTTTTTAATTTCAATACATAATCTTTGGGAATAATAAACAGAAGCTTCCTTTAAGGACATTTTATGGTCAATACTTTGCCATGGTTCTTTGTTTACGTTAAAATCTCACATTCCTCTCTTTCTGAATGACAAATTTTGCAAATATGAATTTAATATTTGAGAACCACTATTACAAAAGAGTAAATATTTTACAGACCTGATAAATCCGTAAGATAGTTATTTCTAAGAAGAAGTGTTTTCAGCTTGCAAGCACCTTCTTTTCCAAAACTTGGAACTGATTGAAGAAGATTAAAATTGAGGTTTAAATATTTCAAATTTGGTAAGGAGTCTTCTACACAAAAATTCTTTAACCTATTATGGCTAAGATCAATAGTTTGAAGAACTGGTGTGTACATAAAAGAATTGTCAATTGCTCCCAATGCATTATAAGTAAACACAACTTCCACTAATTCTTCCCATACATCGGGTGCACTATGATCAGCTCCACAATTTACAAGGAGATCTTGCAATTGCAAAAGACCATGTACACATACCACACATTGTAACTGAGTTCTAACTTGCTCGATACCAGTAACATTTCTCACAGGAATTTTTATCAGCTCTAAAGAACGAATACTTTTAAATTTGTTGATATCTAAAATAAAATTTCTTGCTGATCTTGTAGTGTCTCTGGCAACACTTATGTGCACAACTTTTTGAATAAAATCATGGAGAAACTGAATGTCATGAAAAATTGATTCTTTTGAATTATTTGTTTTAGTTACTTGAAAAGATGCATCACTATCTTGTTCTTCAGCCAAGAATTTAAAAGAGTCATTCAAGCTTTTCAATAATGTTTCGTTCAAAAGCAAGGTTTTGTCACCCTGAAGAACTTTGTCACCAGTCCTACGGAGCAATTCTGCTAACATAGAAATGCTCTCCACATCCATTCTTTCATTTTCGATTTCTTACATAAAAATTTGTACTTTTTTTATAAACGCTGTAAAAATTAAGTAAAGATGCCTATTCCTTAAATATTATTTTAATTAAACTTGCTGTCGGAGAGTTGTCTCAGACTAATGGAGAATTCAACTAAAACAGACATAAACACAGTTTTAAAATACACATCCTTTGTCACGTCATTACAATAAAAGTTTCCTCTGCGTCAGAAAATAAACTTTTGAACAAAGGTAAACCAACAGTCACATTGCTAAATGTTTACAACAGGCAAATAAAAAGTCAGTCAATATAGAATCAACCCACGCTGTCACTACAGTGAGGTTTCATTCTAATATGCATTACGCCCTATCGCGCTCTGTGTACTGGATCAGCTGACGAACTTTGACAGTTTCCCTTCTTGACGTCAGTCTCGGATAAAGCCAAATTGATGTACGGTCACTATTAACAAACAACGTCGAAGATTACGTCGAATGAAATGCCAGATCTTCTACGAATTTGGCTGGCCTTCGGTATTACTGTGATTTGATCGTGCTTGATGTCAATTGTGTGCGAGTACCCTCGCCGCCCCCACACTAGCAAAAATGAAAAGTCCTGTGATACACTAGCGATTCCCGTAGCTATATGTTCAACTAGATGGTGTACTAAATGGAAAGATATGGTTGATATAAGTTTATGTATTTACTCGCTACCTTTCTGGCGCCATTTTAAAATTAAGCTACATTAATAGCATACAGGAATACATAATGCAATATTTCTCCATGGCAATTGAGTGAAAAAGAAACTAGTGATGTAACTAAACCAGTACAAAACACATTTCCTTCACTTTTAAGTTATTGTTTATATTTTATTAATTTTTGGCTTGGAAAATCATATTTCTTCCGAACGTTTTATTGTTACTATGTATACCTCTTTAAAAGTGTAAAAATATTATGTGCATATTATCACTTAGACACGCACCAACATTTTATTAACAACAAAATACACGCAACTCTTCAAACAGATGTCAGAGAATATCATGGGATTATAGAAATCAAAGCAGGCAATACAAGAACTGGAATGACCGCTCTTCGCCTCTCTCTCTGCCCTCATCAGAACGAATCTGAATAAACGATAGTTCGAGGGTTGCGTGGGAGAGGAATTGCTGCCGAGAATTGTGTGGGAAAGAAAATAACATCCTCTGAAAACTTTGGGCGAGCCAGTTAATATTTTTGAACTCGTGATCTCTGCCACTCCATTGTAGTACAGTTCCCATTCGTATGTCCCAGGAGCAGTGAGAACTGTGGTCGTAGAGGTTAAGAACTAGTGGTGCTACAAAACGGAAGAGGCTTGCTCGTATTAGTTAGTTTTCTAATCTCTTTTAGTCTTTTTTTAAATTTATTGCACCCGAGCAGTGGATAAATCACTTTACAGGTCTGAAATTGGATACAATCACTAAACAAATAATACAGTATTAACTGAAAAGCACCGAGGTACTTGCAAATTAAACTAACTTTACCCAATTTTATCTGTGAGAGGGAATTCCCTTTGGAAACTTCATTTATTAGGATTTTATGCACAGGGCAATGGTGTGAAGGGAGTGGGAAAGGGGGAGGGAGGTGAGCTTAGGATTACGTGTTTATGATGGTTACAGGGTCTGAATTGATCTTTGGGAAGACGTGATTTGATTCTAGTTGCACCATTACTGGATTTTCCCAGGTGGTAGAGTCTGGCACCGGGAACTAGGTTTAGGTTGGTGAAGAATTTTTTTGATAATGTTGAAATATGCTGAGTAATGGTATCGATGTTCAATTCTATATGTGGAGTTGTTTGTTGGATACATACCTTGGGACGTTAACCAACGTTCGGAGAATTTTATTTTGGAAAACTCGAATTCCTTTTAGGTTTGTTTGCGCAGCACCGCCCCACACTGGACAGGCATATGTTAGTGATGGTCTTAATGCAGTTTTATAAATATGCAGGGTTATGTCAGTTTGGAGCGCCGATTTACGGTTTTTAAGAGGATTTTTAGTCTAGGCTAGCTTTCCGGTACCCCCCCCCCACTCTTCCCTGCCGCTACACATCGGCGCCAAAACGAAAAAATTCACATTTTCTCAGTTTTTTAGTCCCCTATTATTGAAATATGTCTTTAGGAATATTACAGAGCAGACAACCAAAAATTTTTGATTTTCACACAAAAGTTTTGACTTTTCAAGAAACTTTTCAGGAATCATTTGAAGCACTTGAGTTCACAAATGCAATAATGTATAGCAAATGCTTGTAACGTAAATATTAATACTCAGATGTTTATTTACTTACATACAGGCAATCGCCTAATTAATACTTAATTAGGAAACATAGTGGACTGAGTAATATGTTTGTGGGAAATTAGGAAACATATTGAGATAGCCTATGTTTCCTAATTATGTATTAGTTGGGCGATTCACACTTTCAAATTTATATTTGACACCACGGTAATCAAGGCCAGTGAATTTTTCACTAAATGAGAATAAAATAGTATCTAAGGCAGGATGATGTGGATCACAAAGAACAATCAACGCGTTTGTTACACTATTTTCATCGTGAACAAATATCAGACCAAGTGTTCTATTATTAATATTAAAGAGTTATTGGTTTGAAACAAATTTAAATTATTCAGTGAATACAAAAGTATTGAGGTTGATATAAGTTCATCGTTCGTGGTATTAAAATGCATTCCAACACAGAGTTCCAACATAAGTCTAAATTACATGTGGCGACCAGGATGGGATGGTCGAGGTGGCTAGAGCGTGTGCCGACTACCATGTAAAGCCTCATTCACAATGCAAACTTAAACGTAAAAGTAGTAATGTAGCCGCAAAACCTACAAATGAGTTACTACAAACGAGACCATTCACAATGCCTTGTCGTAACCGTAGACGTGAGTCCGTAAACTTAAAGAGTTCACAAGCCCCAAGCTTTTATTAAGTCATTTTATTTTTATTAACAAGCTCCAAACGCATGTTAATACGCGCTTGGCGCTTAATATTATTACGCGTATTAATATGGGCTTGGGGCGCGCGTATTAATACGCCCTTTTACGTGGGAATTGCAGAGCAGCGTGGAAGTAAGGCTCTATAGGGGGGAGTATACGCAGACGCCATTCTTGGTCATTGCTTGCCGACAAGCGTATGTAAATGTAGAGGAAAACGTCGCGTCTCGCTACTTTTCGTTATTTTCCAAACAAAAATACTCTGACGCAATTTCGGTCACTGTGAGCAGTTTTTTGAGAAGTGTGAAAACGTCGTCGGTAAGTACAGTGCCCTGAATTCTCCACTTGTAAATAGAAACTGCTATTTTAAAACGTTTGTAAGTTGGACTAAGGTTATGTTTTACATTTGTAAATAGAGAATATAGATATACTAGAGTTCTAAAAAGACAGGGTCTTAGTGTAACTACATTTTCTCTTAGTGAACCAAGTGAGAATTTGAAGTATAATATGGAGATAAATGCGACTTTTTACATCGGTAGCACAACTAGAGCCATTCAAAAACATGTGTGCTCAAATTGCTACGACTTTCTTTCTCGTGCTAACTTACCTGAGAGCGAGTTTATTTTTAATATGAAAACATATACTGTTCAGGCAAACCTTGGTGGCTTAAAACAACCGTGTTGGGAAACTCAGAATTTAATTTTACATTGTGAATACAAATGTAAAACATAACTTACAAACGTTTTAAAATAGCAGTTTCTATTTACAAGTGGAGAATTCAGGGCACTGTACTTACCGACGACGTTTACACACTTCTCAAGAAACTGCTCACAGTGACCGAAATTGCGTCAAAGTATTTTTTTGTTTGGAAAATAACGAAAAGTAGCGAGACGCGACGTTTTCCTCTACATTTACATACGCTTATCGGCAAGCAATGACCAAGAATGGCGTCTGCGTATACCTGTCTTTTTAGAACTCTAGTGGAAGGTCCATTTCCGATTGTGTTCAAGTAGTTTGTGGTTATTTCATTTTGTTATTGTAATGTAGAAAACTAGTTTGCGAACGGTTTTGATACGTGTAGTGAATTCGAAGTAAGAATTTGGGCAATTTTCATTGTGACTTGAACTTGTCATGGCGAATAAACTAATTATGTTCGACGAATGACTAGTGCTTCACCTAGGGAGCCCTTGACGGGAGGACCTTGACGTTGGTGGTGGAGCTTGAGTACCCCCATGATTCAGAGAGCTATGCCGGCGGTGGCGTAGCTACTGGTAGGGCCTCCATTGCCGGACAGGTCGAAGGAAAGGGATCAGACGAAATAGTACTCCAGAAGAGGACCTCAACGGTAGTCCCGCGATAAGGACCTCCGCACAAACAGCTGTAACCCATGTCCGGGGTAACAAGGATAACGTCTCTAATGGCCAGAAAAGGGCAGAAGGAGCAGCCCCCCATGTGGGGTTAGTACGCATGGTGGTTTGTGATCAAGCCATAAGACAGCAGCCCTGTCAGATCACAATACCGCGAAAGGCTGGTAACCTTACCGGGAAATATTCTTACTCGAAAGCTTCAAGTGAAACAACATGACGGTCACTATAACAACTCTAGCAAGAATAAGGAAAAACGATTGGGAATAACGGATACACTAATTTTAGGTGTATGGAATGTGAGAGGGCTAAATAATAAAGAGGCAGAATTGGAGAGAGAGCTAAAAGCAAGGAATGTAAATATTGCAGTTATTTCTGAAACAAAAAAAAGGGTAAAGGAACAAAATATCTCTATGACTACACATTATTATACAGTGGAGTAGACACCAATAAAAGAGCATGAAGTGGGGTTGCTTTATTAATGGGTTCGAAATGGAAAAACAAACTCTTACACTATACATATTACAGTGACAGGATACTTGAAGCACGATTCCAAATTCCAAGAGGACATCTAAGCGTATTAGCGGTGTACGCACCAGAAGAAGGCAGAACAGAGGACACTGACGCATTTTATGAAACTCTTCAAAGGAGTTTAGATAAATGTAACAAAATGATTATATAATAATTGCAGGAGACCTACACGCCCGAATAGGAAAACAGATAATTCCAAATATTGTTGGATGCTTTGGAGAAGAAACTATCCATAAAAATGGGCAAGAACTTAGGGAATTTGCTACTGCTAATGACTTCAAAATAATAAATACCTTCTTTAGGAAAAAGGATATAAATAAATTTACCTGGAGCAATGGCAACACAAGATCACTGATAGATTATGTTATAGCAAACAGAAAATTAGCACCCCAAATTAGAAATATTCATGTTTACAGAGGCAGTGATATATCATCCGATCACTACTTAGTAGTTTCGAAGATCTCAATTATAGCCCGATGGAAGAAAATTATGACAAAACAGCCTAAAAACGAGGAATCTCTGAGCAGAGATATTTACAAAGTCCATCTCTTAAGAGAAGAAAGCATAAGAAATCTCTATCAAACACGTCTGAAGCAAATAAATGGACAGACACCTTTAGATGATAACATTAATGTGGAGTGGAGCAATATTGAAATATATTATAAACACTACAGCATATGAAGCTATTGGAAAAAGGAATAAACACAGAAAAAGAAAAGGCTTGAAAATCTGGAACGATGAGATAGCTATAGCCATACGTTAAAAGAAAAATGCCTCTCAAGAATTACTTCAGAAAACAACACAAGAGAGGAAAGAAAACTACATACGGAAAAGGAATCATGCAAAGCAATTAGTGAAAAAAGCTCACGAAGAATCGTGGGACCTTTTTATCAACACAATTGAAAATGATGTCCATGGTAGACAGAATCTGGCTTACAAAATCATGAAACATCTAAAATCAGAGGAAAATGACAAAGCAGAACTAAATGTAATAAAGAAAGATGACTGGATAAAATATTATAAAGATCCCTTATATGACCCAACTGTAATCGATGAAGATAAGTCACAATACAACAACCCCCAGAAGCCCTTTGAGCAAACAAGAAATGGAATATGCACTGTAAGCATGAAAAATAGAAAAGCTCCTGGGTAGATGGTATCAATGCAGAACTAAAATATGAGGTAAAGAACTGAAGAACAGACTCCTTGAACTATTTAATAATTGTTGGAGAAAATGCCGAATACCTGATGCATGGAAGAAAGCAAAGTCATCTCTCTTTTAAAAAGAAATAGAAGCCACACAGAATTACAGAGGAATAAGCTTGTTGATCAACGCTTATAAAGTTTACACAAAATAATAAATAAACTGCTCACAACAATCTCAGATTCACTCTTATTGGAAGAACAAAGTGGTTTCAGGCAAGGAAGATTACATTTACTTTCCAAATTACCTTCATATGGAATTCGTGTATTGCTCTAGATTGGTTATGTTCGTACCTTAAACAACGATCTCAGAGAGTTGAAATACCTACTGGAATGATGGAACATTACGTACGCACCTTTCCGACTCTTTGCCCGTTGCATGTGAGTTCCTCAAGGATCGATTTTAGGCCCTACTCTGTTCCTACTTTACGTAAACGATACGCCCTCGACGATTCGAGACGGAAGAACGGTTCTCTTTGCGGATGATACGAACATCCTTTGCAAAAAGAAACCGTAAATAGTACAATATCATATGTTTCAAATTGGTTCCGAAATTAAAAAATTAATAGTAAACGAAAAGAAAACGGTTTTAATGCAGTTTTCTATTTCAAATAAACAATTCTGTGCTCCATTGAAATGAACAGTGTACCATTGACTGATGTTAAGGTAACAAAATTTTTAGGTCTCTCAATTCAGTCAAACCTTAAATGGAACGTCCATTTAAATGAATTGAACACAAAATTAAGTTCATTATGCTACGCGTTCAGAATTCTTGCAAATTCAGTCAGCCTTCATACTGCTCGTTGTGTATACTTCACGAATGTTCATTCCGCCTGAGATATGGCATAATATTCTGGGAAATACATCTTATAGCTTCCAGACTTTTAGATTACAAAACGAATTGTACGAATAATAACCAAATCCACCCGTGATTCATGTAAGCCTCTCTTCATTAATCTAGGAATTTTACCATTACCGTGTCTTTTTATTTACGAATCAGTGGTTTTTGTAAAAAATGACTTGCTCAAGGGCGGGAATATATTTTCAGAAAATGCCGAAGTCTATTACTATAACACTCGACGTAGAAATCATATTCATCAGGTGACAGTATCAACAGCTCATTACAAAAAATTCACATACAATAAATGTACATTATTTTACAACACTTTGCCAGATGACATTAAACGATTAAATTCAATAGAAAAGTTTAAATCCAAGTGAAATCGTTTCTGCTGCATAACTGTTTCTATACAATTAGAGACTATACTGAGCATCACAAGAAAAGGAACATTAATTTTAACAATGATACATAATGCATTATTTACCATTTGGACTGTATAAATGAGTATAAACAACCTGTAACAACTATTGTACTACAGCTTCCGGTCAATGACCCCATCTCGATCAGGTTTTTCGTCCAGTTTCCTGATCCATTGAGCAAATGCTGAGATGGCTCTTGTTTTGCTTCTGGACATAAATGTAACTTCATTTCTGTGCACGTCTTCTAGAATTCAGTGGAAATACACTTATTCAAATTATCGTTTCCATGTTGTCACGGCAGGAAGTAATAAGAGCCAAAATTTATTGCTTATTTTCTTTGAAAATAGATTTTATTACATGGGAGTTTTTTTGTTTTTTCTCCCTTTCAAAATTCATAAATTTATTGCTTGTTTATCCTTGAAAATAGGTTTTATTACATGGGAGTTTTTGTTGTTTTTTCTCCTTTCAAAATTCAAAATTTAAGTAGTATATGACTTGGTGTAGAGATCGAGAATTTTGAAAATGTGACACAATTTCACTTTTCCCATAGCACGTCATACGCAGTTTTAACTGTTTTTGACGCAAATAAATAAAAATAAATAAATAAATAAAGATTGTGTACAGACAATGTGTTTACCATAAACCAAATAATAGAAAAGAGACGAGAGTTCAATTTAGAGACCACATAGCTTTTATAGGTTATGAAAAAGCGTTTGATAGAGTTAATCGTGAACTTCTCTGGCAGATTCTTCGAAATTTGGGCTATCCTTACCACTTGATAGAAGTTATTGAATCCCTCTATCACAAAACAAGTATTAATTTACAAGTTCAGAACAAAATGTTGGAAGAGTTAGAAGTAAACAGAGGTGTAAGACAAGGGTGTAGCTTGTCCCCCACATTGTTTAATATTTATATTGACAACATTCTAAGAGAATGGAAAAGTTTAAATAAACCAAGTATTTGGATAAACCCAAATACACCTCTACAATCACTTCTGTATGCTGACGATCATATAATTATAGAAGAGAACGAAATAAGTCTGCAAAAGTCCTTGTACCAGCTAAATAGAATATGCAAACCATTTGTCTCTCAATATCTGTCTCTAAAACAAAAGTGATGGCATTCAGAGGCAAGTATCCTATCAGAACTAAAATAATAATAGAAGAGAAAGTAATAGAGCAAGTGAAACATTTTAATTATTTAGGCTGTGATATCACATACGATTATGATATAAAAGCAAAATTACAACGTTTCCAACATACTTGTGGAACAATAAACAAATATCTTCGCAATAAGACTAGAAAAGAGACACTGTTAAAATATTATAAAGTCATGGCAGTACCACAACTGCTTTACGGGTGTGAATCATGGACATTAAGAAAACAAGATAAAATGAAGATACAAGCCTCGGAAATGAAATTCCTCCGGAGAGAGTAAAACGCTGCACCCTAATGGACAAAATAAAAAACGAAGATATAAGAAAGGAACTTAATATATTTTCTATCAATGAAAAAGTAAATGAATACAGATCACGGTGGGTACAGCACTTAGGAAGGCTGTACTCGTGGCTCATTGCAAAGTCGCAAGCCTTTCACCACTGAGATCCGGGTTCGATTCCCGTCGAATCTCATGTGAAATTTGTTCCAACAAAACGAGTTCGGCTGCTTCACAAGGGTAGACGCAACAAATTAAAAAAAAAGAATATCTCACGAAAGGATCCCCCAACATGCCTTTCTGTACAGACCAGAGGAAGAAGGGACATTGGCCGTCCACGACAGAGATGGTGTAATGAAGCCGGAACAGGGAATTTCCCTAATCGAAGAAGAAGAAGAAGAAGAATTACTAGTGAATTTGGTCCTTGTTTATAAGACGAAGGAGATGCGAACACTACTACAACAGCTACTCGCATAAAGATACTACTCGCAAAAACACCGACTCAGCGCCTCGGTCGGAAGGATCACGGGTTCGAGTCCCGCCGTGGGCATGATTGTTTGTCCCTTGTCTTTCATGTATGTGTGATGTCGCGGAAGACCTTACTGACCCCAGACCGAGGAGCCCGCAAGTGAATCTCTAGTGTGAAGGTTAATTCGAGAGGCATTCAATAATTAAAGAGATAAATTGGCCAGGAGAAATAAACGATTATTTTTTTACAAAACACGACTTTTCCTACTTTTTAATATAATCCTCACCAACATTTACGCACTTGACCTAACGGATTGCCAGCTATTTTATTAAGGCTGAAAAGAACTCTTTGTCTTGGTGTTTGAATCAAATTCTCACACATTTTTTGACAGCCTTGTTATAATGAAATTTCTTCCCACGTAATGGCTCCTTTAGTGGACCAAATGGAAATCAGATGGTGCTAAATCGGGGCTGTAAAGTGTGCCATTGTCAGTGGCGGATTTACACATGGGGTGTCCCTAGGCACCACACTCCGTGCCGCTCGTTTTTCTTTCTCGCTACCGCTTACGCAGTAGAGAGAAAGTTACATGTACAAGTATTGTATGTAATGCTGCGGGGGAAAAAGGCGAATTTTCGACAAAAAAAAACTCTTATTGCCGAGCCCTGGTAACAAAAAACGGTTAAATCCAGTCGCTAAATTGGGGACTCTAACATGTGGTGTTGCCCGAATCTATTACAGGTCTTTGATACCGACAGATTGATTCACGGCAAAACGTGTGTCCGTCAACCCGTCCGTTTGCCGTCCGTGAATAACGCTAGCGGCTAAACTGATCAGCCGATTTTCTCCAAAATTGATATTCCTCATTCGTTCTGGCTGATATCACGACCCTTTGAATTTCAAAACCAATGTTTTACTTTTGGGCTACTTTACATGAATTTCATGACATTTCAAAATTTTCAAAAACATTGGCTCCAATTTTTTTTATTAAATTTTGTTGTTAGATAGTGTGAAGGCCGTTTAAAAGAATGGTGCAGGGCACATTTTAGTTGAAAACCCTTAGTTTTCGAAAACTGCAAAAATTCACAATTTTTTCGGCGTCTTCCTTTAATTGAAATATTAAAGATCGAGATTTCTTCCCTTAATGAAATGTTCCTTAAAGACAGATTTTGAAATAAGGTCATGTACAATTTTTCGAAATTATGAGAACTTTTTGCGTGAAATCTAGGTAATTTTTAATTTTGTTTAAATAATTTTTTTCCTCAAAAACGGCACCAAATTTTTTGATTAAATTTTTACTTCGGAGAGCGTATAGGACGCGTATGGGACTTGATTTAGCTGTATGAAACTCGGTTTTAATAGTGGAATTTTTGTTGATATTTGCTTGAAAATATTTAGTTTTCGTACCGAATGTTCTACGATTCTAAATTTAACCAAATTTTCGTTTTTATTCTGAGGTGGCCCAGAATTACGAAGAGTCTCTCTAATATACTCGTATTATTTTTGAGTTCCTATGATCATTATTAGAGCCCGAATTTTAATGACAAGTCATCTATTTTTTCTGAACCTTCGGGTGAATTTTAAAACCATTTATACACGAATCCAGGTATTGTCGATTAGAAAAACGTATTTTTATTGTGCATATAAAGTCATATTTACACAGTTTTTAGTAAAAGGTCATATTTGGGCCAAATTGCCATAAATGCATATATTTGTCATATTTTTAAGGTTCATACATATTTTTAAGGACACAAGAATAAAAGGCTTGAAAATGTGTCTCCCATGACAATGTATCTGATGATATTGTCACAAATAAATTCAAAAATTATACTACAAAGGATTATTTGAAAAAGAAGGACTATTTTAAACAAGAAGTATGCATTAGTAAACAAGTCGTTTGGTTTGATGGGTTTTATTGTACAGTACTTGATTTGTTTTACAGACACAAGCAATTTTCTTTAAATGCTAGTTCCAAAGACTGCAAGCCTTATGTTCCGTACTCACAATCTGTTCTTGAGAGAAATTTGTATTTGTTATACCTAAAAAATTAACAGGAATTTTTCAAAAATAAACTTGTACAACGTCATATTTTATTTTTAAGGTGATATTTATATAGGTTTTAGGTCATAAATGCTTGCATATTTCGCTGCTTATTAGGCCATTAAAATCCGGGCCCTAGTCATTATAAATAAAAGCGATTAAATACTAATGGTTTAATACTTACCGAGATTTCACTCACGTTTGAAAGTTCTGGTATGAGTGACGGTAGTCACCACCTCCTAGAGTTAGGAGGAGGACTCTAGGAGGTGGTGCGGTAGTCCTATAAGTTCTACCCACTAACGCGATCTACTTTATCAAAAGCATTTCAATAGAATAAAATGACGTTCCAGTCGCGTCCTGATCGCCGAGGTGGTCAGACGCTCCGTCCGCTCCAGGCGAAATCACGTTGTGCGTACGTTTACTGACTCAGTGTTTGTCAGTTTTATGTAAAACGTGGTAGAAGTGGCGTTATTACGTGAAGTGATATTGGTTAACTAAGTGAAAAGTTTGTGTTTTTTTCTTTCTTTTTTTTGTCACTACTATGGAGCCCTCTCAAGTTCATCAATCTTCAGGAGACCAGAACAGTAAGACTACCAGAATTAATTATGCCAAAGTTACTATGCAATCTATGTTTCCCAAGAAAGAAAATGCTGTAATCATAGACTCAGCAAATAGTGCACCAATTGTAGAATTTATTGAAAAGTTATCAACTAAAGTTAATCCCTCTATATTAAGTTTGCTCTAAAATTTCGAACAACAGACTGTGTGTGTACCTATCCAGCAAGGAAATCGCAGATCTAGTGTACAACCATAAGAACATTGTTGTGTCTAATCAAGTTTTCCCCATAAGGCCACTTATATCTAGGAACAAAAGAATTATTCTTTCAAATGTGTGCCCAAGTATTCCACATGAAGTGATTGAAGAAAAATTATTAACATTCGGTGTCAAAATTAACTAACCCCTGAATCTTTCGGTTTTATAGATAATGTCCCCCATTGGATATATGTAACCCCTGATGTTCCAATTTGTTTTTGTGTAAAAATCAAGGTCACATAGCTAAAAACTGCCCAAATCCATGTAACTCCCAATTAACTAATACCCTACCTCTCCCTACAGAAGTAGATATTACAGAATCAACTAATGAGATTTGTGATAATTCTAATAATGTTTCTCCCAAAGCATTTGAATGTATGCTTCCTGAAAGCGATAAGGTGAACCAAAGTTCTAGCCTTAACCTTGCCCTTGACAGCTTCCCCCCTCTGCCAATTACCCCTACTCTTGAGCCGGCCGCGAGCAACCAAGTTACTTCAAAAGAAAACTCAATGGACGTTGACCTTTCGTGCAACCCCGTCAGATTAAAGAGACCGTTATCTACTGTAAGCTCGAATACAGAACTGATTAGCAACCAATCAGATAGCGAGAATGAACTCCCAGATACTGACTCGGAAAACTCTAACATGGATGATAAAACTACTGAAAATAAAGGAAACAATAAGAAACATCCCTCCAAAATTAAGAAAAAAGCAAAACCTCTTCTGAAAATGTTGACGATCAGTCATGGTCCAATACTAAAACTATCTTAGAATCTTCCAATGTTCATTACCCACAAAACTTGCTTCAACTCCAAAGTTTCTTTGACAGAACGAAGGGCAATAACTGTACTGTAACAATTGCCAGAGAATTCACAGATGATTTTGAAGCTTTTATAGCAATGTTAAAAGCTGTTCACCAAACCTTGCCAAACCGTGGTGTGAAAAATAGGTGCTCGAGAATTATCAAAAAACTTGATGCAGATATGAATTAAAAAGTGAAGACTAAGGAACAGGATTCAGAAGAACAGTGATCCAACCCTCTCCCTTCTTGCAACCTTGCTTAAGTTAGAAAACCCTTCTTCAAGCTTCTAATTCAAGCGTCTACATTGTAATACTACACCCATATATTTTTCTGTATTTTCTCATGGATATTATTCAATGGAATTGCAATGGCTTCTACCCCCGAATGCCTTTCTTAAATATTCTCGTCAATGATTTCAGTCCTCAAGTTTTCTGCCTACAAGAAACCAACTTTAAAGGCAGTACATGTGCTCAGTTACGTGGATATAAAAGAGTATTCTGTAACAGAAGAGACTCTCTAATTGCAAGTGAGGGTGTAGCGACTTTTGTGAAACAAGATATTTTTCGTCATAATATTCCTCTTCAAACTCCCTTAGAAGCCGTGGCCGTATCGATTAAGCTTAATATAGTTGTGACTATATGCAATATTTACTTACCGAATAGCCAAATGTTGAATATTCTCGAACTTGACAATATCATAATACAACTTCCTAAACCATTTATTATAGTGGGTGATTTCAATAGCCATAACATCATGTGGGGCGCTCAAAGAACTGACAGAAGGGGCAAATCTATAGAAGAATGGCTCGATAAATATGATGACCTAATAATCCTGAACAACGGAAGTGCTACAAGATTTAACGCAAGCAATGGTACTGAGAGTGCAATAGATTTAAGTCTGGTGACTAGTAATATTGCTACTAAATGTACTTGGTGCACTTTTGATCAACTTTATGACAGTGACCATTACCCCATCTCCATCAATTTCTCCGACCGACAATTGGCGAAGAATCTCAAAACCCACCCTAAATGGTTGATTAACCGTGCTAATTGGTTACAATACCAGCACACCATAAATAATAATGTCGACAACATTCCTAAACCGGACTCGTCTCCTCCTCATATAAATAAAACAGTTCAGGACTTCACTAATATGTTGACATTAGCCTAGTTCATCCACCCAAGTTTGGAAAATAAGGAAACCCAGGTTCCTTGGCAAGGAAAAGAAAAGATATTTCCGAAAATACAAGAAGAATAAAACAATTGAAAACTGAATCCTCTTTAGAAAAACTAGTGCCAAAGTCCGCTTATTATTAAAAACAACAAGACTTCAATCCTGGAATAATTTTACATCTTCAATAACTAGACAAACCCCCTCCTCTTTGTTATGGCAAAAAATCAAGTCCATTAGTGGCGCACCGATGAACTCCACCCCATTCATGGTAATGGACTTAAACGGTAATAAATACTCACAACCTCAAGACATCAGCAATTTACTTGCTGTATCCTTTGCTAAGAATTCCAGCAACTGCAACTATGATCCAGCGCTTTTTAAAACTCTTGAAACGAAATTTCTTATGTCTCAAGACCTTATTTCTTCCTTGGTAGGTTCCAACGATGACCATTATAACAGAATTTTCAACTTGGACGAACTTCTGTATGTGTTGAAGAAAAGTAACAACTCGGCTCCGGGCCCTGACAACGTCCCCAACAGTTTTCTTAAAAACCTACCAGTGAATGCCCTGGAACACCTTCTTCAGATATATAATGTTATATGGTCAACTCAGACCTTTCCGGACCAATGGAAAGAAGCTATAGTTATACCTATTCTTAAGCCTAATAAGGACAGATGCAATCCATCTAGTTATCCCCATATCTTTAACGTGCAATCTTTGTAAGCTTCTTGAGAAGATGGTATGCAACCGTTTAAGATGGTTACTAGAATCAAAAAGCCTCTTGTCCCCTTTCCAAAGTGGATTCAGAACTTTTCGCTCCACCAATGACCACTTAGTCGGAATTGATTCAGAAATCTGTGATGCCCTTAGCATGCACCACCATGCGATGGTCGTTTCGCTTGATCTCGAGAAGGCCTACGAAATGGTTCAAAAATCCAGACTTCTATCTATCATTTTTACATTGCCAATCAAGGGGAATATGTTTGCTTTCATAAAGAACTTCATTGAACACAGATTTCTTCAGGTCCGTATTCAAGATAAGACGTCACAGCACGTTGAGATGTCAAATGGCCTTCCTCAAGGATCAGTGTTAAGTGTGATATTATTTCTCATTGCCATAAATGAAGTGAGTAATATTGTAAAAACCCCAGTGAAAATATTTCTGTTTGCTGATGATATCACCCTCCTCTGTAGCGGCAAAGATATTTATCTAATCACAACTATTATGCAAGAATCCCTCAATAAAATTAACGAATGGTCCAAGTCGTCAGGATTCATCTTGTCAAAAACGAAATCAGAATTTATGGTTTTATCGAGATCTCGGAAAGTTTTGAACTGGTCTTCAGTAGTCTTGAAAATTGGTGACCATAATCTAAGAAGAACAAATACCAGCAAAATTTTGGGTTTAACATTCGACCATAAGCAGTCGTGGAAATTACACATTTCTACCCTCAAAGCTGATTGCTCTGTTAGACTCAACATAATCAAAATGTTATCTTCACACAAGTGGGGATCAGACGCTATTTCCCTAATCAATTGTTACAAGTCGTTGATACAACTAAAGTTAGATTATGGAGTAGTAGCTTATAGTTCAGCCAGCAACCACTTGCTAAAAACTTTGGACCCTATAAGCAACTCTGCATGCCGCGTAAGTTTGGGTGCCTTCAGGACCAGCCCATGTACTAGCCTACTAGTTGAAGCGGGCCTCCTTCCTTTAGACCTCCGTAGAAAGTTCCTGTGCTTAAAATTTGCTTATTCGATTCATTGCTGTCCCCCTAATCCCACACTTAATTATATCTGTAACCTTTCCAAGTCCCTCCACTATGCAAATCATCCTATCCTAAACCGCTAAGTATTAGACTTGCTAAGTACCGGGATGAACTTGGCATTGAGTCTCAGGATATCATGAAGAGGAAACTCAACCCTCTTCCCCCTTGGGAACATTTCTCTTTGTCAATCGATAGGGAAGCTACCAAATTTACAAATCCTGATATCCCAAAACATATTATTAAGCAACTAACCTTGTAGTTCCAGCACAAATTTGCTAATCATAGCCAATTTTTCACGGATGGATCCAAGCAACAATCAAGATCTAGTGCAGCTGTTATTTCCATTATCCCACCCCTTACGAATCTTTATCGCCTCCCGGATTTCTATTCCATATTCTCATGTGAAGCGTGGGCTATTATCAAAGCTATTGACATTAGCATCCTAAGATCATGTAACCCAGATATTGTTATTTTTTCTGACTCACTAGCAGTTCTATCCTCCATTCGAAACCGACATTCCTTAAATCCACTGGTCCAAGAAATCCAAGAAAAGCTTTATCACTCCTTCCTTAAAGGATATCGCGTTACAATAGCTTGGCTTCCTTCTCACATAGTTATCCAGGGAAATGAAGAAGCGGATGCAGCTGCGAATGCAGCAATCTCTCTTCCCGAAATTGATACTGAAGCTGGCGGCACACTCCCCCGACTTTAAAAACTACCTCTTACTTGTTGTAAATAAGCTTTGGGACCGGAACTGGAAAATGTTGCCTTCCAAATTACAAGCAGTTAGGAAGAATATCGAGGAATCTCCCATCTCTTCCATTAGACTTAGCAGAAGACATCAAGTGGTTATAACCAGACTCCGTATAGGACATTTTAAACTCAGTCACAGCTACCTAATTAAAAAGGCTACTCCTGATCCTTGCCCAAATTGCGGACTACCAGTTTCCACGAAGCATATTATAGTTGACTACCACGTGATGGCGACTGTGAGAACAAACCTTAACATAAATGATAATCTCTACTGTATATTCAATTCTTATTCCGGTCAAAAGAAAATTATAGAACTCCTCACCAAATTTAATATGCTAAATAGTATTTAGCTAGTGACTATACATTGTCTGTCCTATGTATAACATCTAGATTTAGGATTTGTGTATGTGTATCCCATGAAAATGTGTAACTAGTATGTGAATTTGTAAATACTGAATTTTTGTAACTGTGGTCGCCAATGACCTAGCTGTTTATAAGGCGACCTTAAATAAATAATTTTAAAAAAATGACGTTCGTTATTTTCTTCTTGATAATAATAATAAACTCGAAGAAGAAAAAACCGTAACTAGTAGTAAACGTACTACTACGACGCGATATTATTTTTATAAAAGGATATTATGGAGATTATTATTTACAACAAATTTTGGAATCTTAAATCTCGGCCCCGCCGTATCCCCTGTATTGCTACTAATAGCGCTTCTACATCGGTGCTATATCGCCCGTTTCCCTCTCGACTCTCTTAGAACGGGAGGTTCGCAATAAACGTTATCAATATATAATGTATAGGTATGTATATCGGGAGTGTGTTTGATATATGAAGGGAGTTTGGACGAAGGTGAAGTGGTTGTAGTGAAAAACAAATGGTGGTGTCAATTCAAAAATAGTTCTTGTGAGATCATGTGACTATTACTAAACCTTGTCATCCGAAGTATAGTAACCCAAAATTGATTTCTGCATCAACTTGAAAGGAAAGTGAGCATCTCAGCTAGGTATTTTAACAGTTCTTAGACAGTGGCGAAACTGAAGGGTAATCTGTGAGCCTCAGAATACCCAAATTATTTTTCAATAAAATCTGTCGTTAAGTGTGCCATTTTTCAATTTTTTTTTTTTACTGAATCGTTGAAGAATATGTTTTCGGCTCATTTTCTCCGCTTAAGAGCGAGGGAATTAGCAGGGCTGCAGAGTTATACTCTTTGGGGCCGGGAGCTGAGCGAGGAGCCTGCCACTAGGTATACTTAGGTTTTTCTAACGTGGCGGCTGAGGGTAGAATCTCCAAGATGGAATTCAGCACGACTTTTTGAGTTATTCTCAGTCCAGTCGCTAGATTCGCTTGATCTACAGCACTACTTGATGCGGTCGTGATCATGCGACTTCTGGCGGCAGGACTGAGAATGACTTAAAAAGTCGTGCCGAATTCCATCTTGGAAATACTACCCTCAGCCGCCACGTTAGAAAAACTCAAGTATAGACACCGGCTGGCACTGCCGCGCATGCGCGCAAGAGGGGGCGCGCTATTTCCCTCTCACTCGCACTCACTGGGCAGCCATGGCTCCCGAGAGGCAAGGACTTGTACTGCGATGCACGTCCACGTCTCGGTCAGGCAAATTCACTCTATCACCTGACGTTGTGGAACAGTAGAGTTGTTTGAGTGATTTTTGTTCGTGTTGTCTTTAAGAAACAATTAATGAAGCTAAAGATTTAGTGTTATAGAGAATGTCCCACTGATTATGCGCCGGTCCCATAACTTCTCAACGATATCGAAATATAATTTTCGCTCAACATTGTGAAATTATGAGGGAAGTAATATGCCGTAGAGATTGAAATAATGTAGATAAATAGTAATAAACGGTGCTAGATATGAAGAGACTATTGAAATCTGCATCAAAGCAGACTTGACTATGAATGAACTTTCAGAATCAGAATTACTTCAAAGATACAAACTTTTTTCTTTTAAAATTATTGATATAGAAGTGACTCAGATAGACTACGTTTCAAGATTTTGAAAACTTTCATTTTATTGAATTTTTCGACGAAAAGCAGTTTTCCACCAACAAAGCGTCCTTTCGTTCAGAAAATTTTTCTTTCCTAATAAAACAATATTCTTTCTTTGACAATGAGCAGCTTCAAAATGAACTGACAAATATATACATTGATAATGCAAAATACATGGGTGCAGATTTCTTGCTGAAGAATTTGTTAGACAAATTGGTCTAGAAAAATGTATCAAGAGACGGTTCGGTTGACAACTCTGTCACACTTTCCCTTTATCTACAACATTATGTGAAAGGAATATTATTACATTCAAGAGAGCAAATACATTCCTAAGAAATTCCATGGGAAAATCTGAAGTGTATACTAAATGAACTGTGCACGTGCGTGAAACGACAGCTTTAATGAATAAATTATCAACGTTTTTTGATAAATGAAAAAAATGATGAATCTAATTTACAATGGAATTTATGGAATCACAAAAAGAACTGTCCTATATACGGAAATTGAATACCCACAATTATGAAGTTTTCCTAGATATCTATAATCAATGAAGCTGAAAACCGTCAATATGAGTGAAATCAGCAAATAATATGCATTGCTGACAACAATTTGGTCGTAGAAGAAGCTCGATTGTAGATTGGGGAATTATTGGGATTATTACTCCAAAGGCATGAAAAGTACTAGACCATTCAAGTCGTTCGCATTATGATCTGCGTTCTCAAAAATGAACTGACAGAATGCTTCATTATTTAGTTTCGAGTATTCACCAGAACGTAAGGCGCTTCAATGAAGTTTCGAAGTACATTGCAGCAAATTGAATAGATAAGATCAAACTTCCAAATTTGATCCAAATCTTATGTGCGTCTGTAAGACTGAGATGTGCATCTCCGATGTATTATTTATTGCTTCATTACCAGCAGTCGTTTAATATTTTGTACTCAACGTTTCGAAAATATACAACAGATGTTCTGCTTGCTGTTATCAATATGTCTTCTCTAGACTTTTGAAGGAGGCATGATTACACTGTGCGGTTATCGGGTCGCTGATCTCCCCGTATTCGACCATAAAGTCATCAATAAGAAAGTGGTATTCATCAGAGTTGCCTTCAGGGTAAGAATACATGGACTGCATGGTTTCTTTAACATAATGGGTTAAGCGAACTCCCTTTCCCTTCTCCTTCTTGTCGGCCTGCACAATTTCTTTTGTCAGGAAAGGTGGTACCATGCTTCTACGATGACCAAATCCTCGTTATTATCCGCGTATTATTTTCCGACCCCATTCATATTGACGGTTTTCATCCACATTGTTGATGGTTCACGGAAAATTTCTTTGTGGATAGGGCAGTCTTTATTATTATATGAATAATAATATTTATAATAATTAATAAAATAAATTATAATAATTATGATTATTATAAAAAGAAACGGACATCATTTTACTCTATGGATATGCTTTTGATGTATGTAAATTGGGTTAGTGAGCAGAACATATTGAAATAATTTACGCAAATTTATAACAAATTCAGCCCCAGTTGGCGCGCCATTTTTGAAATAAACTGCAATTTGTCATAAATTTATAACAAATTCAGCCCCAGTTGGCGCGCCATTTTGAAATAAACTGAATATATTTACGATATATCCCAACGTAATCCGTTCCGAATTTGTATAAATGAGCGCCAGGAAAAGATTACGCTGAGACTATTATACACGTCAACCTTCAACTCTAATTATAATAAATTAGTTTCCGGCTATCTGGGTCGATGGGTTTCATAGAAATAATCACTATTGTATGCTAATAGATGATTATCCGATCTGCCATCTATACAGAGTGGTCGAGGAACCTGAAAAGCAAATATATTTCTATCTTGCTACTTCATTGCTAGAATTGGCTCAATGAGAATCGTGTATTCATTTCACAAAAACAAGGGAATTTATGAAACAATTTACGTATTTCATAATTTTATCCAATATGAAACAAAAACCCTGGTCATGACCGTTTCCAACCTTATAATGTCTTCGCGCGCCTTTGGACCATCTTTATTCATCTCCGACGTCGCCGTCCTCAGGTCCAGACACCATCTTCTCTCTTCCCTTCTCGGAAGCACATTTCAATCACCGTTCATCAGATCAACAAACCATTTGCTGCTAGCATTCCAGTCCAATTACTGACAACCTCGCCCAAGCCCTCAATGTCCCTCCAACTCGTTCACTTGAAATATTTTAAGTTTCACTGTCACACTTAGTATTCAAATTCAATACTCTATCAATATATATTCCCTAGTAGAAGCCTACAAGTCCAAAAACAAAAACTCCTAACATTAATTGGAGCACGATCCGTTCAAGACCACGGCATCAGTCAGAATGAATGCCTCCCGTATTCTTTCAGCCCTGCAAAGCTCGGTCCATTTTTTCGATTGTTTATTTGCAGATAACACTTGATGTACCTTCGTACCTAGCCAATCCCTAAATTTCTTGCAAAACGAACTAGCCGTCTTCATGAATGTCACTGCTTTTTCGGCCAATCCCTGAATTCTATACAAAATTAACTAGCAGTCTCCGCGATTGTCACTGCATGAAGATGTTGACCTTGACGACGGCTCGCTTACCGTTGCTATGCTAGCATATTCACATATATTTATCCCCTATAATTTATGCCATTTATAATAAATATTGTACCACATTCAGTCACATATTGGTATGTCACAATATAGGCCTACTCTCAATCTATTAAAAACATTAGTATTTAATCTCTTTTTATTTATAACGACCCTAAGACTTCAAAAATACTACATTGGAGACTATTAATTTTGGGCAACTTCAGAATAAAAAGAAAAACTTGGTTAAATTTTAAACTCTCGAAGCTCGGTTACTATTAACTAGAGAAAAATCATTTACGGAGGTGGTCCCAGAAGTACCCGACCCAACAAAGAAAAAACAAAACTTTTGGAAAAATAATGTTTATTTTTCAACATAATCTCCTTTTAGCTCTATACACTTTTTCCAGCGATGTTCAATAAGTTCGATACCCTTTTTATAATAAGAACTGTCTTGCTCCTCAAAATAGCCATTAACTACCGACATCACTTCTTAATTGTTGGAAAATCTTTGACCACTGAGCCATTTTTTCAAGTTTGGGAACAGAAAATAATCAGAGGGGGCTAAATCTGGCGAATAGGGTGCATGAGGTAGCAATTCAAATTTTAATTCATTAATTTTGGCCATTGCAATAACGGATTTGTGAGCTGGTGCATTGTCCTGATGAAACAACACTTTCTTCTTAGCCAAGTGTGGCCGTTTTTGCTTGATTTCTTCGCTCAAACGTTGCAAAAAGTTCGCATAATACTCGCCGTTGATAGTTTTTCCTTTTTCAAGATAGTCAATGAAAATTATCCCACGAGCATCCCAAAAAAACCGATCCCATGACCTTGCCTGCAGATGGAACGGTCTTCGCCTTCTTTGGTGCGCGTTCTCTCTTTTCAGCCCATTGTTTTGATTGTTGTTTTCTCTCTGGGGTGAAGTGGTGGACCCATGTTTCATCCATGGTTATTAAACGGCGCAAAAATTCTGATTTGTTGCGGTGAAACTTCGCTAAGCACTCAATTGAAACATCTTCACGACACTGTTTTTGCTCGAGTGTGAGCAAATGCGGCACCCATCTTTCTCATGTCTAAATTTTCAGATAATATGCGATGTACCGCACTTTTCGAAATGCCTACTATGTCTGCTAGCTCGCACCACTTTCAGTCGACGATCACCCAGTACCGCTTTGTGGATTTTCTTTACCATTTCTGGAGTAATCACCTCATTTGGTCGACCACTGTAATGCTCGTCTTGGCAGCTCGTACGGCCTCGTTTAAACTCTGCTACCCAATATTTTACTGTAGTAAACGAAGGCGCAGACTCACCCAGAGTAGAATCTAGTTCAGTTTTTATACTGGTTGGGCTGAGGCCTTTCAAATTAAAGTATTGGATCACATAACGATGACCAATTTTCTCCATTTTTACAAATTCACTCACAACGTTCACTATTGATTGTTGCCAAACAAATACTAAACAACGTAGCGACTTTAAACTTGAAACATATCCTTCATAGATTGTCTACTTTCTAATACAGTGATATTTTTCGAAAAACTACCGCGATCTCTAGGTCAGGCAGGGTACTTCTGGGACCACCCTCGTATAAAGCCAATTTGTAGAGAATTTTATGACCTTTAAAATTCTACATAACTAATTTTTGCGGTAAGACCAACATAAAAAGTAATTACGCAAAACAAAAAAATGCCCGATTTTTTTTGGGGGGGGGGCTTAACTTTTGGGGTAACTTAACTTTTCCCGAAGTATTTCGAGGTAGAAAACTTAGGGGTTTCTTACTAAAAATATAAACAAAATAAAACCTCCTACCTCACCTTTTGCAAGGTAAAATGACTTATCGACTACACTACATGAAGGGCATGCAGTTCCGGCAGCGTGTAAGCGACTGACAGTTCTCTCGCCACGTGCTGTGGTATTATCATCTGGAGTCGAGATAGAAATATTCTCTCAATTATTATGAATAAAAAAGAAACAATTGACGTTATTCTCTCTAATTTTTATATTTCAGAAAAAGAAAACTAAATGACAGACATAGAGAAAGGAAATCATGAGGAAAACGAAGACGGTTTTTCGAGCAGCTCAATCGGTGATGATTGATTGATTGATTTTAATTGTTTGAATTTAAGGGGACGGCCAAGTTATTCTATTAGTAAAGAGAATTTGAGTAAATTTTCTTAGAGGTGAAAATGTATTGAGAGCATTTAGCCTTACATGTTCAGACAAGGAGTAACGTGTATTTCGTGTTAAAACAAGCATATTTTGTTGATATTACAATACTGTAGTATTTAATAATTACTATTATATTTTTTCGATCTATTTGCATATTATTTACCAACACTGAGTGTTACTACCTTGTAAAATGAACACGCTAACTGTACGGTGCTGCTTTAAAGCAGCGCTGACAACACGCTGTAGCGTAAGCCGCTGCCAGAGCGTATTATTTATTAACTTCTAATATTATACGTAAGCACTGTGCTTACGTATAATAATTAGAAGGTTAAAATACGCATCGGATATGTTCATAAATAAACAGAAAACCATATACATTGAATTCAACGCCAGAAATATATTTTCATTTAAAGTTTTGAATAAAAAAAAATCTGTCACGCTTAGTTAATTTATGAGATAAAGTGATATTTGAAGTGTAAGAAGGCAGAAATAGTGATATTACATACCATTACATTGCAAGAAAGTATGTGCTTTTGTAGCATCTCTAGTTTTCACTCATAGTAAAACATTGGCTAATTGTTTTAAAAACAAAATAACTTGGAGCTATAATGTATAAATTGCAATAAATGGAAATATTTTTTTACCAATTTTTTGAATTTGTAAGATTATGAAGAAAATATTCAAAACTGATCAGTAGTATGTTTTAGAATCCACTTAAGTTGGTGCAGTACTCTGACCCAAGAATCATCCACAACATATGTACTGCTCATCAGAAATTTTCACATCTATTCATCCATTTCTTCACTCAAACGTTCCCCCCAATCTTATTATAAATTTTAAAAAGGTAACACACACAATTAATACAAATTGTTTTTACTGTGCTAGAATTTATTTTCACTTCTTGTAAATGGTAGAGGGAATGTCATGTTACCAAAGGGGGGGGGGGGGTCAAGCATGTGTGACTGTTGCATTGCAAGCAGGGAGATTCAAAATACTCAATCTGTGTTATGTAATTTATGGTCGGCCTCTTACGTAGCGAGTTTGGATTCCGCCGCCAACACAGTGAGGCGAGGTGGATGCTCATCTTCCTTTACCTCCTAGCCATTAAGTTTCCAGAATGGCATCACAAATTACCAAGACGTAAGAGATGCTTTTTTTCTCTTACTTTTCACTTTAATCATGGTCCTTCACAATTGGCTGAAATCATCTGTGGCGAGTCTAATTCATAATTTCAACACACTATTTAAAAGGCACGTGTCAAACACCCAAAAGAGTGCCAACAGACTGTCAGGGATATATACAACAAAATGATTAACAACTTTTATTAAATAAATTATTTTAATATTATGAAAATGTTGATAACACACCAAAATACTTCGATTTTCCTTTCTAGTACAAAAATAACTTGTCTGTTCCAGAACAGAAAAATGTAAGAGAAATCATAGCAAAAACTATCCCAGACACTTTGTAATTGGTTATCGAGTTTTTTCAACAAATATTATTTTAAATGAATAGCAACCATCATTAGAAATTTAAATAGAATGGTTTTGGAAATTTATACCAATTATTCGTTAAACTACAGCGGCATGCTATTTCAAAATAGCAATTTTTAAACTCAAGAATAATGGGATGAACTTATGTCAGTTAATAACTACGTAGTTTAAATTTGAGAATTTATTTTTGTTACACTTACATATCTCATAATGTAAAAATTCTTATTTTGAACATTTTCAAACATTTTTTTATGCCTGCATCCACCCGTATTCTCTGCACATAATTTCATCTACACTCTAAAACACGATAGATTTTCTTCAGTCACTGTAAAGGTATAATTTATTACATTTGTTATTAAAGAGGCAAGTGCAGTACATCAAATAATTTCTGAGAATTTAATTTAATCACTGTCTACTTGGAACTAAGGGTGATATGAACTGTTTCTCTCATTTTTAACTTTTGCACCACATGTGACTGGATCTTTAATAGGAGGATGGCAAGGTTCAAGTACTTTAAGACTTAATACTTCTCTCTCTTTAAAAAGCAACAAGCAAATTATGTCTTAATGTCAAAACACTGCAATAAATGCATTAAACTTAGATCTTAACTACCTGTTCTAATGATCTTTTACTACCCAAGGCAATACAAATTGATCTTTTACTACCCAAGGCAACACAAATTGAAATTTTATATCTCTAATATTCTCTCAGAAATCTAACTTTCTTGAACTGAAGCTTGTTATTACATTCATACTATGTTATGTCATAAAAAACACAAATCACATAACAAAATAATTTAAAAGAGAGGTTAAATTTCACAGCAAACATACTAATGAGTTCATGAAGTTATTATCAGAGAGATGGAAAAAGATTATTCGAAGACGAATCATTTACTTCAAATGAAATTCAAACTCTGTGATGAGTTTGTTAAACAAACAAGATTTAATACAGTAGAAAAAGTGACAATCAACATCAACACATGTACTATGGATACCAGTTCACAAATTTTGCAACAAATAACAGCAGATACAAACAAGAACCAACATCACTTATATACATGAAGAGATTCAAATGACTAAACAAAGAAAAGAAGGGTTAAGTATTTCTCTTAAAACTGCAATTAGGAAGACAGTGTTGATTTCAGAAAACGAACAACCACAAGCCTCTGTTTTTCTCAACACTGCAAACTTGCACTCTGCTGTTCCCTCAGACTGCAATCCAATTGCACAATTTTATCACTAATCCCAATTTTCAGATGGTGTTTGGTTCATGTACGAATCCAATTCTTTGTCAAGATGTGACTTCGTGTTTGCCATGTACTGATCCAATTGGAGGTCAAGTTCTTCCTTTGAGGGGAGTTTCTGCTGCCGCCCTCTAGCACCACCACGCCGACCTCGGCCTCGCACTCCCCCACTCCTGCCCCTTCTAAAACAGTGAATATATGGAAATAAAAACGTTAAAAATAAAATTAAAAAAATAATCCATGTGGTCAAGTCAGCATTCTCTGTACTCACCGAAATGAAGAACCGTAGCCACGTAAAGTGGTTGTTCCTCTCTGACTAGTATTGCCACCACGAGTGTATCTTGCTCCTCTCAACCCACGAGTGGGTACACCTAGAATAAAACAAAGCTTTACAAAAGGGCAATTATGACAAAATTCTGCCAACATAGTCACCTCTGAAATAAATGACAAAAAATGATTTAAATTGAAGGTGTACCTTTGATTTGAAAATCATGGTACTTAAACTTGAAAGTGGAAGGAATTCAGTGAAACTTACAAGAAAAGTGTTTGATTGTAAACATTTTATTGTAAGTTTCTGACTTTAATAAACTGAAATTTCATATTTACCTCTCTTAAATGGACGTCGGCTGGATGATTGGAATGCACGTCCTTGACCCCTTCGAAACCTTGTAGAAGTGCCATCGCCAAGGTTCAGTGACATGCTCCTCCCTGAACAAGCCAAATACATACAATTAAATACAATTACAAATACATACTACTTCACATTGTGTTCAATGTGTAACCTTTCCGCAATAACTGAAATCGAGTTCAACGCGAAGTGAAATTTGGAATCTGCCAATGCTGGACATGATATAGCCTTCTATTTCCAATAAATATATATTGGGGGAGAGAAAGATAGTGAGGCTACATTTACATTCAGCATTTTCATTCATGAAACAAAAAACAAAAGATGCAGTGTAACATATTCCTCCATATCCTTTGTAGAGTTAATACGAATGCGATTCAGATAGTAATCACCACTGATGGATAGCTTGAGCAGGGGATCAGCGCTACTGTTATACATGTGCATGCAGTGTCTCTATATGCTTCCACCGGCGCTAAGTTTAATGTTGTCCTGCTGATTGTTTGCACTAAAACACAAATGTTGCACTAGAAAATCCCACCAAAAGCAAAGTGCAGGGTGTAATATATGCACGACTGCTTTTGCAAAAATGTTGTTTGCAAATAATATCGTTCTTGAATTGTGTGTGGTTTACGACTCAAACTTGAGTGAAGGAACTGTATGTCAGCAGGAACATTTTAAAATTGAAAGAAGCAATTTCATGACGATGAGAACAGTAGTAGGTCTTCTGAAGTCAGCAATGAGAAAACTGAAGCAAAAGTTTGTGATCATGATCTCAGATTTTCCAAACACTTCCCTCGAATTTCTCAGGTTGTTTTGAATGAAGTAGTCACTGAAGAGTGAAGCTACCAGAAGTTTTGTGCTTGTTGAGTTCCAAAACTGCTGACCAAGATCTTCAAAACCAAACAAATGGGCTTAGCCCATGGACTTCCTTTTGCGTTACATACAGGAAGGTGAAGAATTTTTTAATAGAACTGTGACTGGTGATGAGAATTAGAAGGGTACATTACACGAAGACAAAACAATAGTAATTAATGTGGGTTCATATTGGTTCTCAATTCAATAAATGGGGCAAGTATAAAAAAAAAACTGTCGAAGCCTTCAGACAAGCAAAAAACCAGTCAAACTTTATCAGCAAGGAAAGTAATAATAGCATAATCCGCATGTCCCTCTGAGCTACAATTCCAACAGGTAACACCAGGCAGTGTGTGCACAGATATTAGAAACAAAATGGAAATAAAAATAAAATCCCCTTACCGTTAATTCCCACTTTTTCCCTATTTGGAATTCAAATATAGTTTATCTGTACAGATAAAATGAGTTATATATTATGATTCACAAACAATGGATAAATGATCATGTAATTTCTGTAGCATTAAGAAAGAATTATGCAATAAATGAAATGTTTGAAATTAATATATAATAAAATTAACAACAGTAACAAGAAAGGCCAATATAGAAACAAATCAGGATTCCATTTATTCAAACTACTGCCTAGGGCAGCAAACGGGGAAAATCTGCAGGGGTAGGGGCCTTAGAGTTATTAAAAGTGTTTGACATGCAAATCTAATTTATTACATACCTGGATGCTTTGCACACACTGCCATGAAATTATCCCAAGCCACTAGTATCAGAAAACAGGACTTGAAAAATTGACCAGTCGCACTGAAGTACATATGAATTTCCATGCTTCTCTTACCCAAAGTTAGTCATACTCTCACATCCCTCAATCTATCATTGATTTTAATCACTAACTTTAACAAGGACTACGGCAGGCACAGACCATTTCAGTTCTTCAGATGTGTACTTCGGTTTCCTACTTTGTTTTCCACCTATTATTTCAGTTTTTGCTATTCTGTTAATGCCTGTTCAATTGCAAGTCAATTATGAAATGTTAATTGTCTTCATGTAAAAATAGTCACCATTTTGCAAAAATGGAGGTGTAAAATGTGATACTATTTAGTATATGTTGTATTTAAAGAATGTGTAACATGAAAGCTGTGGCGTTACTGTCTCCCCTATTTGTAATTTTTGCAATTTTCGAAAATTCAGGGAGTTCAATGAAAATAAAACCTGCACCATTTTGTTGTGTGTACTTTGCTCTATCTGAAAAAAAGATTAATCCCAAAACTTGGAGCCATTTTTGAGAAAATTTTGTTATGGATTCACGCAAAATACCCCCAAAAAAATCAAACTATCCATCTTTAATTGGCAGGGCCTCATGCTCAGACAGAACAATCAGGAATATAAATTTTCAAGAAAAAATCGTCTAAATGCTTTAGGTGCTAGCATTGACTACACACTGACAAACACAGACGTTTTTATGAATACTAATTTTTCAGTATCAAGGACCCACAAAACATGGATTCAGTCTACACAAGTTAGAGGAAGTAGTTTATTACATTTAGGAACAAGATTTATCCATTTTTCCACAAGTTTCTCTGACAAAAATATCACCAATTTCTGCTCCAGCTTACAATACTTTCTCTTTACTACATAAGTATGCAGTATGGCAGAATCTCTTAGCTTTTCATCCTTGTTGTATACCCTGGTGATGTTCTAGAATATTTAAACAACTGTGTGTTGTGATTGCTACAGGATTATATTTAATGTCATCTAAAACTTTCTTCAATTCTTTATTGAAACAAACCTTCACTGAAATCTGAAGTGGTATAGTTTTTGTAAAAGGTATGACTAACAAAACAAAAGATCTCTTTATGACTGCAATAATCAGACTCTCATGTTTTTTTGTGGATAAAACAGGTGGTTACTTAGATTTTTGGAATTTCCAACTAATTCTTCGATTTTTTTTCTTCATAAGGGCCATGACCACCACTGCCATGATTCCACAAATACATCTTAATGAAATGGTTAAGGTTCAAGTAATGCAAGATCCCACTCACCTCTTCCACGTAATGCTCCACGTCCAGGGCCACGTCCCCGTCCACGTATGTGACTGCCACCTTGTGCAGGGAGAGTAAGTCTTTCCTTAACATTGCTTACAACAGGCTGACCCAATCGCTGCCGAAGACTCCACTGAAATGCCAAATTTTTTTACTTTTAATGAGGGCATATCCTTTGAAAAAACTACTTCAAATGTTTTTGCTGAGCAACAGAAAACAATACCATGAAGCAATAACAAAATACTAGGGAGATTTAATGGCTTATGACCAGTTGCCAATTTTACCTCAATATTTAATACATTATAAGACTACACATGATGTAATAATAACCCTCATGTCATACAATTTTCAAGAAGTTGCCTTCTTTCTCAGCACTGACAGCAAGTCAAATAAGATGACAGAAAGAGAGAGAGAAAAAATTATACGAATGCCAAATCAGAGTAAATATATCTATTGCTCATGGTATCGTAATATCTTGCCTATTAATATTAAAATTATGTCAACATACCTTTTTGAGCTTTAATGCAGCCATTACTGCAGGTCGACGTTCCATCTGCTGAGCCAATCGTCGATTTTTCGCTGAAGCCTGCTGCTGCAAAGCATTGCTCTCCCGGATTGCGTGTATACCGTGATCATAGTTGCCCCGGAGGTATGTGAAACTGTGCCAGTAACAAATGACCACTGTCTGGTTAGCTGCTGTAGTGCTTTTATTCATTTTTGTTCCATGTATATTTATGACAAGAAATGTACAATTCCAGATATACTAATAGTGCCCGTTATTTCCATTTTTATTCCATTTCTACAAATTTAAATTCAACTTGGCGAATCTTTCTTTTATACCTAAAAGTGGTACTTATTGCATGTTCTGTAATAGGACCAGCTGTTCTATTCACTACATCTGCTGGCCTTCCACAAAGCAGACGAGTCAAGTACAGGGCAAGTAAATACCAATTCTCCATTTTTATTTCTCTTTGAAAATGCCACTGTAAAACTCCTGCACAGCTATATGTAGTGGTCATCTTATAATTTCTACCTCTCACATGTGTTCTGAGTTTGGGCTTTGCACGGTTGCTGGCATAACATGCATGTATATAATGTGCTACTTACTAGCCTGTACAGCAGGCAGAATATGCATCTCAGTGATTTCACTGTTTACAATTATATAATACTTTATAGGAATTCTGCTTATTCCTCCAATTCTGTTGCAATATATCCATCTCTTAGACCCAGATGCTAGCTGCCCAGGAAGCACTTTTCCTTCCAGAACGTATATGCAAACAATCGAGCAGAAAACCAGGCCTCCCTGGCTTATGCTCCAGCTCTACAGGGCCATGGGTATACAGGAAACAAGCACAAATACAAGGGCACAAATCACAACTTACAATGCCAAAACTCAGGTTTGCATTTTCTCATTAAGAAGTTGGCAAGACTCTCAACCGTGCATTCTATAAGTGTATGCCCTACCACCATCACGGTGCTGGTATCTTGAATTTCAAAAATTGGAGATTAGTTGTGCTTTATTTATTTTCAAATGTGTAGAGAAATCCAACGTTCCATCAAGAGCAACATCTGTTTCACTGGTACCTAAACACATGTATATGGCTGATGACAGAAGAAAATTAATTCATGTCTCAAAGAAGCTAAATTCCAATTTTGTTTCATGCACACTGCAGACAGAGTATGTATTATGCAGCTATGCAGCTTGAACTTGTAAGATCTGAAACACTACATTATTCTTCAATGGTAATTCTTTTTTTTTTGAGCTTGTTTGGTAAAGCAACTTCATTTACAAAAAATGGGTAGTAACTGCACTTGTACATACACTTCAATGTGATAGTTTTTAATTCTCATTTAGCACAGACATTTTATCTGTAACAGCTGCATTAGACCACTATACAGGAGAAAATTTTAAACATATTTCACAAAGCAAAGTAAATACCCACTTTTCATACTTCAGAGATGAAACTTGACATCGTTATCGAATATAATGTAAATGTACATATTTCATGAAAATTTTAATTTGCATCAATTTCCTATCGAAAAAACCAATGTGCTAATCATACATGATAAACTTAAAAAAAGACTGCTTTTTACTATAGGGGGAAAATTTTCCATTGCATTTTATTGAATAGGGATGCAATTCATCCTAAAAATTTTCCTCTCATTCCTATTTGCAACGTCTCTCAATGCATTCAGGGATTCATCAAAGTTCAAAAGATAAAATATAATCACAAAAATGGTAAATTATGTTGCACACAAGAAGAGCAATATCAGAGCTATAATAAATACAAATAACAATTTTCAATTACAAAACTTATTTGGAAACCAAGGTAAAAATAAAATCCTTTCCTCTAATTTTAGTCTACAGGAATATATATATATATACCGCCAAAGAGTATGCAATGTTTACTTCATGATTCAGCAGCATTTCCTGATCTGGATGACACATTCCAAAACAAATGGAAAACATCTTTAAAATATTAACAATACTATTCTACACTACATATGAATTATAAAAAAAAAACCTACTGGACTAGTACACTAAATAAAACACATTTTTTTTTATAATCAAGGCATTAAATTATCCAAGCCATGTGCCTGTAAGTTGGTCCTCGTCTATTTTAATTGAAGACTTTCTACTTGTAAAGTGAAAACCCAACCAGTGAATATTTTTTTTATTACCCTTTGTTGAATTTTCATTTGAAATTTTCCACCTACAGTACCATCAATTGTCCATGTCTGACATTTCAACATCCTGCTGCATAACATTACCTTCCACTGCACACAGTAGATAATTGAAATCGCTCATTAACCCCTACCACCTACCTTGAAGTCAGGTTCACAGCCTCTGTTGCAGCCATACCTTATGGTACAACTGGCCTGTCAAGCATTGGTGAGAGACATTTTATTTGAATTTAAACTACTGATTTGTGCCTTCTAGGTGATACAATGTCAAGTGACCAGCACTGTTGATCTGTAGCTGAGGCAACATAAACATATTCTCACACATATTGATTTAAAGCATATGATATAGCACTGTATGTGATGAGAGAAATGTCAGACACATAGCATTGATGGAACTATAGTTCTGAATGGCCAACCATTTTTTTCTTTGTACACAAAAATGACATGTATGATATATTACAGGACTTTATTTTTAAAATTAATTCCGTTCATCGTTTCTTCCTAACATTGCCTACATTTGTAATCTTAATCTAGATGATAACAAGAATTCAGAAATCTCTTTACTTGTGGGAGTCATATTAAACAAGTTTCTCAAAAAATCTTCAGTTCATTTACTTCATTAACAGAAATTTCAAAGCAGAGTATGGAATGTTGACACGCTCACGAGTAAGTAGACAACATCAAATGAATTTCAGCTAATTTTCAATTGCAAATTAACTTTTCAAAATTTTTACCTTATTTTGCTCAAAGTTACGACGAATTCCAGGTGGTGTCAATGAAAGAACTATCTCAAGCCAGGTAGACTTGGTAAACTCAAAACATTAACTATGACTAGCAAATTGAGACTTTTTGGCACTAGACAAGGAATATCAAAATATTATCGGTTGACAATCAAGATTTTAAAGCTGAAGGAGCTTAAGAAATTGGTCCAAATCACAAATTAACAAAAGCCAAGTAAATCCAGTAGAAAGTGTAATCACAGTGTCACCTGTCAGGCATAACGGCTTTTGGCCAATACTTAAAAACTTTATTTAAAGAAATAAAAAAATAATGAAGAAATCATTTTGCAGAAACGATTAATTGGCCATATCCCAGATAGATACAGCCTATACCGAGAGCTGTAGAACTCTTTAATACTTGTTGCATCATCTCTTAAAGCAACATAATTATATATTATGCATATAATTTAAATAGAAATTGTTCACAATAGATGCTTTCTCACCGTTCATTAAGCGACATCACTGTCGTGCTTTTCAGAACTATTTTCTTGAACGACATTTTTCACCTGTAAAACAAATAAAAGGTATGATTAAATAAGTGTAATATTACGAATTATAAAAACCGTATCAACACGAATAACCACTTCCGAAAAATACCACTGCAAGAAGAGCATAAAAATAGCAATAAGAAAACTTAATACTGCAGCTATTAAAATTTTGATTTCAAAAATTTCCAAGCAGCAGACGTCTATGAATCGATTGCATTATTGTTAGCACAAAACTACAGCAAATCTAAATAACTAATACCACATATCACAAGAAATTTATGCATATTCCTTCTACACAAAACCATAACAAATACACACTTGACAAGCTGCCGCAGAAATAATCTGTAATACCATATCATGTATATTCACCACCTCTCTGCTCTCTCCCTGCTAAAAGTTCCTTAGCTTGTTTATTCCCTGTTGCACCCGTTGACGCCGGTTGATTGGTGCACAGATGTTACAGTGTACTGAGTCAATTATCGCACTCTTTCAGTCATATTGCCATCATTGGTCATTCTTTTCAACTATTAAAATTGAATGAACCCATTAATTATTAATTGTTAACAATAAGAAACTTCTTTTCCATTCTATTTCAGCTGCCACAATTCACCGTTTGCAGTGATGGAGAATGTCGCCAAATTCAAATAGCAGGTATGTCTCCGCACATCCCAAAAGCCTCACAAGATCGTTAAAAACGCAGGCACGAAGACTTATGTAGAAAAGACAGTTATTCCCCAGAATGCGTATCAATAGTTATTCGCAACCACCATCTTGAACCGATTTGACGACTGCATTGTGTAGTAAACACGATGCCTTTCTGAGTTATTATTTAATAATACTGTTAAAACAGTTAATTTGCAGTGCAGTACAAAAGTGTTATAGAGTTTAGAGTAATTAAACATCAATGTGTACTGTTCATACGAAAAAGGTAGACAAATTCAATTTAAAGTATTTAATTAATTACGCATAATTCATTATTTTAAAAATAGTTTAAATACTGTTTGGGAAAAGTCCAAGCTGTGCACGTTTTCTTGAGCTACTCAGCTGATGAACTCAGGCTGCAACCGTATGGCGAACTTCGAGTTCACGTGGTGACCACGGACGGACAGGGTTGGGCAGTATTTAAACACTTGTATTTGAAATACGTATTTTAATTAAATTTTGTATTTAAATAACTGTATTTTTGTTTTTTGTACATGTATTATATATATATATATATATATATATATATATATATATATATATATATATATATAAAAAGCAGGTGTATTTAAAAAAGGAAATACTTCCAATACAGTTGAAGATAACGAGGATAGTTTCTTTTTGTTTGATTCTGCTAGTGAATGAACCTCATTGGAAAAAAAAATAAAAGCCCCTTTCAGCTGTTGAATTTGAATTCTCTTCATTTTTAAATTATAAATCTAAATCATTAAAAATGCTGAACATTTATCAGACAAAAAAAATGCGTTTATTGCTTATGACAATGCCCTTTTTGCCTATTTTATTTCTTTGAATGTATTTTTAAGGTTACTTATCCATTATCAATGTTTACCTCAGAAATGACTTTTGCGAGGGTTTTATAATGCCCATAAATGCCTATTTTTAGAGATAATTGCCTACTAGAATTAAGAGCCCATACGGGCCTATATCGAATTTCCGCATTTTTCATATTTTTTGTTCACTATATTTTGTTTTCTAAAATCATTTTTTGAGAAATCACTAATGAGTAATTTTTTACAAAACAAGTAACAACCGCGTAAAATCTGCTAGGGCGTTCTCCGATCGAGAAACTCTATGCCCTTTGTGTTCTTAACTGTAATGCGACGAGCAGGGACACAGCTTAAAGACGTGTGAGAATTTCACACCGTGTAGGTTACCTTATCTACTAGTACTTCGCGGAAGTCCGTCAAGGCGCTCCAGAGAACAGGAAATTGCACTTGTCTTTCCGATCTCCCCAATGATTAGTGAGTTATTTGTTCCTTACAAAGAACACAACTGTCTTCAAAAATAGAGCTCCCAGCATCTTTCGCGTTTAGATGGTAGAATTACACAAGATGGGCGGAGTTTTCTTCGATAATTTTGTATTGGTTTCTGAGTTTGGTGCATGTCAGATCAGTAAATTTGCTGTTCCTGTTAAGAATGCTTGCTACAATGCCAAAAGAGAAAGTTTCAAGTAGTGCATTGCTAAAAGAATGGATTTATGAAAAAAATTCACGGCGGACTGGAATTATATTTTGTAACCAGTATTGGGAAAGATGTTAAACTGTGCCAAAAATATTTCTTACAACATGAAAACACTGCAACTCTTGCAAAATATGCGAAAAAAGTAAGAAAAACTGTTCAAACTTTCTTCAGCAAGTGCAGCCAGAAGATGAAGACAAGAAAGAATTTCAACAGACTTGTACCACGTCGCAAACATTTCATTTTCAAAACTTGAAAATCCAACATTTAACCAATTTAACTAACAAAAAATACAAAATATAGAATACCACACGAGTCAACTCTTAGGAAATATCTAACTCCGCAATATGTTTTGACAATCGAATAAATTCGATTTGTTTGTAGAGAATTGTGTTCATCCTTTATGTAGTACGTATAAATTGCGTATTGCGTATAAATTGATATGTTGTTCAACCATAAATGCTATTTGTCTATCTTCAACCTTTTTAGTGCCTACATGTTCGAGCTCTTCTTATAACTCTACGTTCATCAGCGCCAATTGAATGTCCTTTGTGGGTTTTTACATTCGGGGTTTTTCGGTCCACTTCAAAACCCTTTTTTTTTTTAAATCTGTAAATGTACAATCTGTTCAAAACAAGTAAATATGATGTTAGAAAATACAGCTTGCATGGAAAGGTCACCCCTTCCTTTATCATATTACACATTATCACTATTGTCATTTTAAAATCTATTTGGCAAATCCAATGGTTTGAACTTTTTCAGTCTTTTGACTTCTAAACTATTGTCCAGTAAGTTTATGGCTAGTACATTTTTATGGTTTTCTAGTTTGCTGACATATTTATGGCTAAAATTTCTAATTTCTTGTTGTATTGTTGGCTTGTTAAAATCATTATGTAGCACATCGTTTCGGACGTACCAGGGAGCACTAGCAATGTCTCTCAGAACCTTGGATTGGAATCTCTGTATGGTTTGAATATTTCACCTGCAGGTAGAGCCCCATGCAGTATGTCCAGATTGGTTTCAAGAATAACTTGTATATTAAAAGTTTATTGTCTGTAGCCAGCACAGATTTTCTTCCTAGTAACCAGTATAGTTGTTTGTATTTATTGGTAGTTCCTTGCGTTTGTGTAGAATATGTGCTTTCCATGTGAGTTTTTGGCCTAGGTATTTGACAGTGGTTTCTTGCGATAGATCATGATGATTTAGTTGTACAGGAGGACAAGTTCTCTTATTCACAGTGAAAATGATTTGTTTCGATTTCATTTCATTTACTTTTATTCGCCAAGTATTGAGCCATAGTTGTAGTTTGTCCAGATGAGCTTGCAATAGTAATGATGCTTCTTCTGGTTCGTTGTCAGTTGCCATTATGGAAGTGTCATCGGCAATGTAGCCGTTACAGTATTCTCAGTGATAGGTAGATCATATGTGTATAGTACATACAGAACTGGACCCAATACACTTCCTTGAGGGACGCCGGATTTTATTGGGTAGTGATGGGAATATTCATTCTTGTTTCACTTCAAACGATCGATTGCTTAGATAAGACTTTAGGAGGACATAATAGGGATATTCAAGCATGTTCTTCAGCTTGTATAGCAATCCTTCATGCCATACCTTGTCGAATGCCTGGCTTATGTCCAGGAAAGCTGCCGAACAGTATTCTTTCCTTCCAAGGTCCTGTTGATAACATCCACCACTCTATGGACTTGTTCGACTGTGGAGTGCATTTTTCGAAAGCCAAATTGGTGATCAGGAATCCACTTTTCAGTTAAGGGTTGTAGTTTAGCAAGGAATAATTTTTCAAATGCTTTAGAGAGTATAGGTAATAGACTAATTGGCCTGTAGGATGATGTTTCGTGTGGTGGTTTGCCAGGCTTCAGGATGAGGATAATCTGTGCGTGTTTCCATGATTTTGCGAAGTGCCCTAGTCGAATTATTGCATTGAATATTGAAGTAAGAAGCGATATTGCTTTTCTAGGCAGATTTTGTAGAGTTTTCCCAGTTATTAAATCATGACCAGAAGCTTTGTTAGGATGAAGATTTTTCAGAGTCGCTCTTACATCTTTGGATGAGAATGGGGGAATTTGCGGGGACATCTGCAGTGGTGAATTCAGCTGGGTGGCGATTTTTTCTTCGTCAACTAACTTTTCCAGGGTATTATCAGACGGAAAAGGTTTGAACACGTTCGATAAGTGCTGAGCGAAACATTCAGCCTTCTCCTGATCAGTCTTAGCCCACTGTCCGGCGCACCTAATCGGAGGAACATGTTCCCTTGATCTCTTCAATCTTCTTGTAGCTCTCCAGAGTGAGTATTCATTTCCTGCTTGTGGAGTGATTTTGCTTACATAATTTTTAAAATTGTTAGAATTGTACTCTTGTAATAGTCTCTTTAGTTTTTGTGCAGCATTATTTAATTTATTTTTGTTTTCTGGGGTTCGGTTATTTTGCCAAATTGTCTTAATCTTCTCTTTTGTTCCTTGTTGAATAGTGGGTAATTAACAGTTTTATAGCAATGCTGAATTTTAGGAGTTGAATTTCGAGATGCCTCTTCGATACATTCAGTAATATATTCTACAGCATAATCTATATCGTCGTTAGTCTTTAATGGTATATTGGCTGAAATATTTTTGTTTAACCAATGTTGAAATGCATTCCAATTTGTATGTATATTAGTCAGGACAGGACTTGTAATGTTTTCGATGATACCCGCTCCAAACATCATGATCTCAGGAGAGTGGTCAGAGCTCAGATCTAAACATTGTTCAACTTTGATGTTGGATTGTGTCATACCTTTGCTGATAAATATATCTAGTACGTCAGGAATTTTATTCATGTCTGTCGGCCAATATGTTGGTTTCCCACTGGATAGCGCACTATAAGCCTCTTCCATGACAGCTTCAAGAAGTACTTTTCCTCTAGGTGAGTTTAAACGGGAACCCCAGTGCTGATGTTTCGCGTTAAAATCACCTCCTGCTATGAATCTTGTTCCTAGTTGGCGAAAGAATTTTAGGAAGTCTTCTTTTATTATTCGATGTCTTGGTGGACAGTATACTGCTGATACTGTAACAGTACAAAGCTATCTTCAATCTGCACAGAGGTTGCTTGTAGATAACTTTCTTTAAATTCACAAAGAATGTTATATTGAATTGTGTTTTTTATTATAATAGCTGTGCCGTGCCGTCTGGAGAACACATCGTATTTAGGTATGCGTAAATGAGATTTTTCAGTAAATAAGATATAATGCTAATATCAGTGTTTCTGATATTAGCATTATATCTATTCTTTCAGTTATTAGGAAGGTGCATAATTCTTGGCGATGCCGCGCCAATCCGTTGGCGTTCCAAATTGCAATTCTATATGCATTTAGTCTCATTATTTGGAAAGCAGTTTTGACATTAGATTTATTAATATGCTAATTTGCTCTGATTGTTTCTTAAATAGTTGTTCAAACCTTTCAAATGATTGTTGAATCATAGTTACTAGTTCAATAGTGGATGACTGTTGTGCTTCTCTAATATTTTGGTTGTTACAGTATTTGACAGCTCGTGAGTAATTGCTTCTGTTTGCAAAACATGTTTGAATTTCAGGGTTACCTATAGCTGGAAGTCTTCTTTTTTTTTACGTTGATGATGAAAATATTGTTGATGTTGGCTGCGCTCAGAATGTTGACTTCTGTTCCATTGATATTTACTATCCGACCGGTTGAATTTCAAAGCATATTCACGTTGATAAGCTGAGCAGCCTTTGTAGTTAGCAGGGTGATCTTCAACGCACAGAACACATTCAGGTTTTGTGGATTTGCCCTTTTTTGAGCACTGTTTTGTAGAATGATTTCCCGCACATTTGACACAACGAGGGGGAAGAAAACAACACGTATTTTGCTGAGCATTTATACGCCACAAAAGTGAGCCTTGGCGGTCTAGGTCAAGAATGAATTTTAGAGGACGATTACCATGACAACGTGTAGTGAACAATCCAATCTACAAATGGCTGTTGACACATTGGCAAAGAATATAATTTTTTGAATACAGAATGTTTTAACTTATTTATTGTTAACATTTATATTAAAACACAATTGATATATTCTAAAATATTATACCTGGAACTGTTAAGTCTTCCGGTACATGTACGTGTTACGTGCAATTTCTACTCGCTTTAACAATTGTGACTACTGAGAACTTCAGAGGCGATAATGGAAGAACATCTGCATCTATACGACGAAACCGCAAGGTATAAATAAGACCTCTCTAAAAATTCAAACCTAAAATTGGGAGGTGATTATACGAAAAATAGTTGTATGCACCTCGACCGAAATTAAATGATTTTGGACTCGAGTAAGTTTACCAACCTCAGCTCCGCCTCGGTTGGTAAACACCTAATTCAAAATCATTCATTTTTCGCCTTGAGACATAAATAACTATTGTTGTGTGATTTGTTTGAAAATCTGGTCGCTTTAAAAGGAAATTCGCTTATTAAGTTATTGTTCAGAAATGTGACTGTCAATTAGTAATTTATTGTAATTGACAAGTACAATAAATTGCTGCAATGAAACAGTAATAATAAAAAATATTGTATATACTGGATTTTGAGTTTTTGAAGCTTTTTAAATACGTATGTATTTAGCTGTTCAAAACTTAATGTATTTTGAGTATGTATTTAAATACTTATTTACGAAATATTTTGGCGAAGTATTTAAATACTAAATTTAAAGTATTTTGCCCAACACTGCGGACGGAGGTGGTATTGGAGAATCGTCGTGCAGTGTAATATAGCTGCTGGATAGCCGTATTTTTATGTGTGTAAATTGCATCGATAGTCAAAGTTCTTTATCAAACTCCGCGAAGTCACGGAAGTTCAGCAGTTCCAGCAGCCGATTCCTTGATGGGTGACCGTCTGGGAACTCTGGATGCTAACGGCGCTGAACCCCTGGCCGGAAGTGATAAAAGGAAATTACTTATGATTTGACTTGATGTATGAGTGTTCAAGGTGAATTTGTGCCGACGCTAAAAAGGTTAGGAATGTTGTTACGCAAATAACACTGGCGTGAGCACCTCAGGTATGGATACCTCTGTTTGGAGAAGAATCCTATGCATCTTTTATTTAAGTCAAGAGTCTGTATAGACAACAATGACAATGCAAATATTTTAAATGATACAATATCTTAACCAGAGAGTGTATGATCTTAACCGTCTATATGATGTAGATGTCTCTGACGATAGTAGATTACCAGGACGAGCGCCCACGCATCAGCTGATTTGCTCGCTGGATGAAGGTCCCGTCCGTCTGTCGAATTCCTGGGCATGGCTTGGCTCACTCAGGCGGCCGTACATCGTTGCTACTTGTCGATGATTAGTGGAGTGTATCTCGTTCGCAACGTTTATTGGGCATCTCACGCATGTAAAACACGAGCGCGGCCGTCAAAGGTCACCGACGCTTGGTACCGGCTCAAGGCATCGATTGATATCACTGCAGTGCCTCTTGACAGGAGCTCCTAGGGTTCCCGTCCCGCCAGTGTTAGGATTTTCGACGCTAACTTTGTAGCTAAGTCGGATTCAGCCTCCATCTGGAGGAGAATTCTAGCGGTCGGCTGTTCTGATCGCTAGTTTTTCGTGGTTCGATCAACTCCGGGTGAAGACCGGAGTAGCTCTAACACAGGGGCCACGGACCGCGCGCATAACATTTTATTTTCAAAATTACTTTCATATGGATTTCGTCATATTTTTCTAGATTGTTTATTCGTACTTTAAACAACGATCTCAGAGAGTAGAAAAACTGTTGTGGAATGATGGGACATTATTTACTCACTTTTCCGATTCATAGTCAATTGTACATGAGGTCTCCCAGGCGTCGATTTTATTCTCTTCCTACTACATGTAAACGAAATGCGTTCATTTCGGATTTAAAACGGAAGAACAGTTTTCTTTGCAGAAGAATTATACAAATTTTATTTGCAATAAAGAACAGTTAATAATACCATATCAGATGTTTCAAAAAGGTTTTGTTATAAATTAATAGTAAACGAACGGAAAACGGTTTCAATGTAGTTTTTCATTTCAAATAAAGAATTGTATACGGCACGCCTTTGAAAAAAAAAACAATTGACTGATGTGAAGGTAGCAAAAAAAATTGTATTTCTCAATACAATCAAACCTCAAATGGAAGGTTTGACTGTATGTTCAATTAATTTCAATGAATTGAACACAAAATTACGTTCATTACGATACGCGTTCAGAATACTTTCAAATTCAGGAAGTGTTCACGCAGTTCGTCCTGTATATTTCGCGAATGTTCATTTCCATCTGAGATACGGCATAATAATCTGGGGAAACACATCCTATAGCTCCCAGACTTTTAGATTAGAAAAGAATTGTACAAATAATAAACATATCTCACCAACGTGATTCTTGTAAGTCTCTTTGTTAAGTTACGAATTCCGCCGTTTATTGTCTCGTGATTTACGAAGCAGTGTTTTTTGTGAAAAACTTCCTGAGGGGTGGAAACATTTTTTCAACCAATACAGATATTTAACTAAGACACGACGAGTGGTAATCACCTCGTCGGTATCAAGCGCAATAAAAACACATACAATATGCGTACATTATTTGACACCAAATTGTCAGATGACTAAATGATTCAAATCGATCAGGCCGTATCAGGTTCAAGGCCATCAAACTTGAAAAATGCTATAGTTCTTGTGGTTTGACTACTTCTATTTTTACAGTTACATGCCGAACTGTAAAAATAACTCTTAATTCAAAATACTGAAGGTATTGTGAATGTTCTTTTTCTAATCACTAATACAAATCAAATACAGTAAAGCAAAAAGATAACAATATAGAAATAGGATCTGATACAAACAACACATCGATTCAGTTCAACAGTTCTACACGCCACCATCAGACACCTCTCATGTTTTGATTGCAAAAAACATGGCGGCCTCTAGTTCTGCAAGTGATATATATATATATATATAATTTTCGTTCTCGGCGTGAATTCAGGTTTTGCATGTTTAATAAAAACATAGAAATGAACTTAAAACACATTTAATTAACTTAAGGTGATGATGATGAGAGCATGCAAAATGATTCTTACACAAGTTTTACAAACATTTAGTAATATGACTGTGGCTTCCTATTTTAATTAGAATTTTTTTAAACAAGCAAACAAATACAATTAGCCTCTGCAATAACCAGACTATCGGCATTCACGCTCCCAGTTTCGTTTATTAGAGTCCTTCCGCACCTCGGCGAGAAAATAAAGTCATGAATGAGCGTCATCAGATTACATGCCATTTATAACTTATGGTACCGACGTGATGACTTCGTCCTCACGGCGGGATGTCGGCGGTGAGCTTTCCTCAGCACAGCGGCGGTGGCCCAGTCAGCACAGCAGCGCAGATCCAGTTTCCCCCGTTCTGCAGCAAGGCGGATTGACAGACGACAGCGCGCCACCGTCGGACCCACTGTGATATTTTGGCGTCGCAGATGTACACGTGATAACTGCCAGTTGTTTCCCACTCAAGTTCATTGCCGAGATGATAATAAATGCCTCCTTAATGTTTTAGTGGTCCCACTTTTTATGGCTCAGTGGTCCCACGTTCAAAGCGCAAGTCAGAAATCCTAACTTATGCAAGCTCGTAAGCGTAAAATGCCTCGAGCGGCGAGTCGGAGATTGGAACGGCAATATTGAAGTGGCGAGTTGAAATATTAAAATCTTGATAATTTTCAAAGTGTTACACTGGAGTAACAATTCCGACGTCGTAAGTTGAAAGATGCGAATCTGAGTAATGAAGTCAAGCTACGTGATTTTGAGGCCTCGCGCGCGTCCAGACGATGGCTTCGATCTCTCACCTCTGATCGGAATGCTTTACGTGATTCGCTTAGCATTAGCCATCGGGAGTGGTGGCGGGGGCGGCACTCGTGCCAATAGTTCGCGAGCTCATGTGATACAAAGAAGAAATTTCCGTTGCATTTTTGGCGTGAAAGTTAGCTGCTCGGTCCCTGCGGTGTGGGTACGCCACGGCCGGAGGAATGCAGTGCAGCTAGTCTTTATCTTCTTAAAATTATTTAATGGCCAGATAACCCTTGGCCGGCGCGCACGTGCGCATAGCGAATCGCTAGCCCCTGCAATGTTTTGAAAGGGTCGATGGGTTGCTCCTTCTCACGTGCGTCCATGGCGAATCGCGTAGCGTTTCACGACATCACGCCTCGCGCAAATTCAAAGGGGCGGCGGTCCGTTACTCCGTATCTGTCCCCAGTACATAATACGTTTCTTTTTTTTTAATGCTGACGCTGGGCGGGGTGGGTCTGTCTTAAGTGAAATAAAACGTTGCTCCTTTTGTCATTCCGAGGGCTGTGCGACGTGGCACGCGCTCGTCACCTCGAGCATGAGTTACAACAGATTTCTGCGGAGTCGTAAATCCATGTTCGTTTTGCCAAGTGGCCGGGGGGAGAAAGGACGGCGGCGTTTGGTCGGCTGTCGGCGTCGGCCGGCTGCCTGTCCCGAGGAGGCGGGGGCGGTCGGGGGCTTTGACCGTGCCAGGTCGCGCGGTTTTTGAAGAAATAATTCTAATCGCGGGTGGGATTCTAATTCTCGTTCACAGAGAGTGTGACGTTACAATATATATATATATATATATATATATATATATATATATTGTGACGTTTGCGGCATCGCCACAAACCCCACAACGCCCACGCAGCGTCGGCGGAGACGTGGAGAGCGAAGATATAACACAACGTCGGTGACTGATCAAAAAAGGCGCTACCTGTTAGTTGCGGCCTGAAGCGCGGCGGCGGTGCACTTCCGCAATATGGGCAGCGCAATTGGGTTGTACTGTGACGTCACAGCAACATTTAAACGGCGGAGCAGCGAGGAAAAGGCCCCTTCTTGTGTGAGACGCCGACGTGAGAAGTCGAGTAAGGTAGCGGAATAGTTGAGGGAGAGAAGCGGTAGTTCTGGAGTGTTAGGAAGTGGGAAATGATAGAGTAGCGAGGCTACGTGGTGTAAGGAGAACATTATAGGAGATTGCAGTAAGAACTGTGAAATTTAGAACGAATCAGAATAGTGGCTGTGGTTGCGGAACTGTGAGAGTTTTGTAAAGCATTAGTGAGGCGACACGCTAACTAGCACACGCGGAGAGACTGGGCATACGCGTACTCGTGTCGCAAGAAGGCGGGCGAAGGTAGACGAGACGTGGATCTGGTGGTGGGCGTTAAGAAGACTGGACCGTGGATCTGGTGGTGGGCGTTAAGAAGACTGGTCCCTGGATCTGGTGGCAGGCGCAAAGGAGACCGAGTGGCCTTCGGAGTGGCATTGAAGCGGGCTACGTTGCAAGAACGCAAGTGGCGGCACGGCTGAATTTCCAAATTTGCATAAAACTGAGGTGGGAGACAGGAACTAGCAAGGTAGTGTTGGCACCAGAAACCAGAATACTATAATTTGCATGTTCGCCTTAAAATTGAGTAACGGCGAAGTATTTCATAACCTCGTACGCCGGTAGTACATTTCATTCCGAAGCTGTATTAAAGATAATTAATTTGTGTTCCTCATTTTGTATTAATTGACGAGGAAATTTCGTATGTGAATTGCAGTAAGACCTGTAATGTGTGCTGGTAAATTAATTCAGGGAGTGTAAAAAAAAGTTAATTAAATTTCATTCACTAGTATTCGCCAAGCAAGGACTCCGTGCACGGGTGTTATAAGGAAAATTATCGCTAGCTAGGCGAAGAGTGAAACCATGAGCAAATATTTCTTTTTGAAATTTCTCTAAGAGGTCTTACCATCAGTGGTTTGCATGCGTTCAAACGCGCAGTCAGCAATTGGGTATTTTTTTTGTTCTCTTATTTTGTGACATTGTAAAAGGGTTGATTTGTGCAATATTTTAAGAATATATTACTGTTTTACCTAATTCTGTGTCTGGGTGTGTCTTTCTCACACCCTTAAGATCCTGCCCCCTGAAATATTCAAAGCTCGAAAGAGCATTCTTTCCGACGACTGATATAATGACCTACGGTCATTTGGTCGTCAAATAGAAAAAGAACGGAGATTGCCAATTCAAATCTGGCGCGTATAAGAGCGTAAGTCGATGTCTTAGGGGAACGATTCCAGGGAACGAATCACACAACAAGAAACTATTAAGTGACGTGAAAGCACGTGGTGCAGCGGTGTACATGGGTTATAAACTATTAGGGTAAGGAGAAATCAACGGCTTCGAGCAAGTACATCGCCATAAGTGGACCGAATTCGTGCCTGGACTTTGGAAATGTATAGTTAAATAGCAGAATGCTGGGTACGGCACGTCGACCACGCGGACAGCACGCAGTCGGCGACACGGGTGATTATCACAGCTCGGCTGCTACAAGGACATTAGCAGAGGCGGCTACATTCCCACGACAGGACTGCGGGACCCTCAGATAAGTAACGAAGCTCGTAATATTCGTGAAAGTCGGGTTAAATTATTGTAATCATAAGCTTCAGAGTGTGCAATGTGGAGAAAGGACATAATGATGAACAATCACACATATTCACAGAGGGAGGGTAGATTGTAACTGGTTAATGTTAGGTAATAATAATACTGAAGGTAAAAATGTAGGATATAGAATATTGGTATTTTATTATTGCATAAGAGTGCGGGAGCTCCCGGATGGTTAGATATTTCAAACAGTATTGATTGGTAATGATGTTAAACACGTTAACAGCATGCGGTTATGTAATAAAGATTTGTCTAGTTGTTAAACATATTCATTTTTTGTGAATATTTTTGTGTGGCACGGAAAAAACAATTCCCTGTCCAATTTCTTTTCTTTCTTCAAGAAAGACTCATGCTCCTTTAACATGTCAACTGTTTGATGCAGTTGTGTCACAGCAAAGAATTTGTACATTGTCTTCGATACCCCAGTGTCTTAACATATTCCAAACAGTATAGTGTGCTCTTTACCAGAAGAATTCTAGTTTTGGAAACCCGAGAAGCTGCTGACTGCACCCAAATGTAATAATTGGAAGTTGTTCTTCTTTTGGGTCCCTGATATTTAATGCAGGCAACAGTTTACTATCATAATGAACTGCAAGAACTTCAGATAAATTACTCTTAACTCCATTTAATTGTTTCTTAACGTTCTCTTCTCTTGTGTCTGATTTGAAGAATAGAAGATTTGTTAATAGAGAATTCTTCGGAGTATTGTGACCAAGTCCCTATGTTGTCGCCTGAAGGATGTATGCAGAATCTCTTATCAGCTGACATCTATCTAAATCATTAGTTTAGGGATAATGAAAAGTTTGGTGCCACACCTTGCAGCGTTCTGTATTTATGTACTCTCGAAAATTCACCAATGTAGATTTCATTTAAACTTGGAAGTTCATTATCTGAATCGTCAGACGATGAAAGAAGTACAACAGATGGACACTTCATGCTGTTGTTTCTCTTTCTTTTTCTCTTCTTGTAAGGCTCTTTGACTTGCCTTTTCTTCTTTATCTGCGAGATTTTGTCCACTCGTGCAAGTTAGCTTTTCCGTTCTGTATCTCTCGGCCGAAGTAAAAACGTACTGTTTTCATCTAATGTAGGTCTAATGATTTGCAAAGTATTTAGATGTGCAATATCAAAGAGATTTTATAGATTAGGGCATTCATAACCAAATCGTATCCCTAAGGAACACGAAAATCTTATTTTAAAGCTCTAAATGCAACGTTTCCGAATTATGCTCGATAATTGTGTGCTGTAGCGTGTTGCGCATTACATCTACCCATTAACTTTCTTCTTTTTCTCTTTCTTCGTTTTCTTCTAGGACACTAAATCTATACATCTAGGGCTCATGCACACAAGCGTTGCGTTAACGGGCGTCGCAGAATAACACTGTATCATGTGAAATAGAACATGAGCGCTTTGGGCGTTCCGCATAAGATACGGCGTGAATCTTCGAAGCGCGTTACCGGAAGCGGTAGCTCAGTGCATCAACTGATGTCACTGCAGCGCCTCTGACCGGGAGGTCCTAGGTTCGAGTCCTGACGGCGGCAGGATTTTCGACACTAGCTTTTCAGCTAGGTCGAATTCAGTCTCTGTCTGGTGGAGAATTCTAGCGGCCGGCTGCTCTGATCGGTAGTTTTCCGTGGTTTCTCCTATCAACACCAGGCGAATGCCGGAGCAGTACCTTATCAAACGGGCCACGGACCGCGCGCGATCTGTCCTTCCTCTTCCTATCGTCACATTGTACACACACTCACACTAACATGCACCACACTACCACATATTCTGGGAGAGCGGTCGGAAGCTTGTAGCTTGTTCTGGCTGGGGCGGTGCTCCGCTGGAGGGAGATTCCTGGTTAGGGAAACCCCACTAGCCGACGGTAGGTCGGCGCCGGATCTCGTCATCCAGCAGGGGAAGATCGTGGCCATCTCCCGAGAAAAACATACATTACACTAACGGGACTAATGACCAAAGCAGTTGTCGCGCCCGGAAACACGAAAAAATCAATCAATCGAAGCGCGTTACTCCGTGTGCACAATATGCTTAAAAAGGAGTACCTGCAAAGTTTTCTCTTCACGCTTTGGTGTTTAGATGTCTTCTGAAAAACTCAATCGGTTTCACACAAAAGACTGACAATGGGCATGATTGCTCAATCGAGCTTGCCGATTAGGCATGTTTCATTTTAGCCATTATTAGATTTATTTACCAGTCTCTGTAAAATCTACACATTTACTTTCAATTCACATAATTTGTACTGAATCCTTATGAACAAATCCTCATTTAAAATAACTGGTTATTTCTGATTCATATCATAAGCCATTCAAGTGTGGTACATACTAAGGTATTCAATATGAGTTTTGATGCTATTTGTTTGATAAGAAGAATGTTTCCGAGAGTATGCCTATTTTTACTTTCTCACGCTAAAGAAAGAACTTTAGAAGAGAATGTTATGTCATGCTGCGCGAGAAAAGGTGAATTTTCGGCAGAAAAACTCTCATTACAAGGCACTGATAACAAAAATCTGGATAAATCCATTTGCTAAATTCAGAAAAATAATCCTCTAACACCTGGTGTAGCTAGAATCCATGTTTTGTGGGTCCTTGATACCGAAAAATCGAAAGACGACAAAAGTATGTTTGTTCGTCTGTGAACAACGCTAGCGGCTAAACCGTTCAGCCGATTTTCTCCAAAATTGATCGATTGAACTGTCGATCTGGCACTTTTTTTTCTTAATGAAATGTGTTCATCAAAAATATATCTTCAAATAAGGTCATGTTGAATTTTTCAAAAAATATGAGAATTTTTTAATAATTGGGAGTAAAACTTAGTCGCTCGCTCCGAAAATCGTGTTAATTCGGAGAAAAATTGTGATAAAAATAGTAGTTTCATAACCAATACTAAGGGCGAGAAAGTATGTACTGTTTTAGCACCACTAGTTTTGTTAATGAAATTTGTTCATCAAAAACATATCTTCAAATAAGGTCATGTCGAATTTTTCGAAAATACGAGTATTTTAGACTAATTGGGCCTCAAACTTAGTCGCTCGCTCTGAATATCGCGTGCTTCGTGATCGTAATTTTAGAAGTGTTTGGTGGCAGTTGTACGTAGGCAGCTATGGAGGTTAAAATGTGTATATTATTTCATATTTCTTTGTTTCTTACATTGGAGCTTTTGTTATACGTTTACAAATTAATTTTTTAGCAATTATTTAAAACCTATTTGAAATAAATATGAAATAAAGATTGCTAGCCTTTAGTCGCCCGCTGCCAATTTATGCAGTTGGATGCTACACAAGTTAGAATTTGTGTTAAATGTGAAAACGAATAATGAGTGGTCATTGTTGTAAAGCCGCACTGACAACAGAAGACGATAATGATGGCTATCTTTCGTTCGCGATAATATAAACTAATATTTTTATATATTTGTAGAATATTATAATACCAGACTTTTAGATTACAAAAACGAATTGTACGAATAATAACCAAATTCCAACCACGTGATTCATGTAAGCCTCTCTTCATTAGCACGTCATACGCAGTTTTTAACTATTTTTTTGACGTATAATAAATAATAAATAAATAAATCTAGGAATTTTACCATTACCTTGTCTGTTTAATTACGAATCAGTGGCTTTTGTCAAAAATGACTTGCTTAAGGGCGGGAATATATTTTCAAAAAATGCCGATGTCTATTACTATAACACTCGACGTAGAAATCATATTCATCAGGTGACAGTATCAACAGCTCATTAAAAAAAATTCACATACAATACATGTACATTATTTTACAACACTTTGCCAGATGACATTAAACGATTAAATTCAATAGAAAAGTTTAAATCCCAAGAGAAATCGTTTCTGCTGCATAACTATTTCTATACAATTAGACTATACTGACCATCACAAGAAAAGTAACATTAATTTTAACAATGATACGTAATGCATTATTTACCATTAGAACTGTATAAATGTGTACAAACAACCTGTAACAAGTATTGTGTTGCAGCCTCCGGGTCAATGACCCCCATCTCGATCAGGTTTTTCGTCCAGTTTCCCTGATCCATTGAGCAAATGCTGAGATGGCCCCTTGTTTTGCTTCTGGACATAAATGTAACTTCATTTACTGTGCACGTCTTCTAGAATTCAGTGGGAAATACAATTATTCAAATTCTCGTTTCCATGTTGTCACAGCAGGAAGTATTATTCCGAAGGACAACATGGATAAGAGCCAAAATTTATTGCTTTTTTATCCTTGGAAATAGATTTTATTACATGGGAGCTTTTTTTTCCAAAATTTTAACAGTATATGACTTAGTGTAGAGGGACCACAGAAGTTTGAAAATGTGCACTCAATTCACTTTTCCCCATAGCACGTCATACGCAGTTTTAACTGTTTTTGGACGTAAAATAAATAAATAAATCCAAAATGTTCATATTTTAGGTGAATGAATTCATTGTATAAGGTGTAGTGCTTTGACAGAAATATATTTTCATTTAAAGTTTTGATTACAAATTCAACTGCATGAAACTATTTAATTTTCCCTTGAAACTAATTTCCATTACTACTGACGAAAAAGTATGTGCTGTTTTAGCACCACTTAATTTTCTTAACATTCACAAACAGAAAGATGCAATAAAACATTATGAAATATTACTGTACATGGTTCCAAAATAGTCAGATTTAGGAATGAAGCTTCTGTGCGATAGAAAAAAACGCAATTTTTCTTCCATTTCCTATTGGTATATTATTTGAATAGGAATGAAAAAACTTTGCTACTACAGCGCAGTCTGTTATTACAAATCTAGTCATACACATTTTTTTGATACTTTCCAGAGCCCAGTTCAGCATGGCTCAATCACATACCAGTATGTACATGTTAACACTTAAGGTTCTGATGATGCCAGACTAATCCTGACAATTAAGAAACAAAAGTGTAAACGTGGACGTACGAATTTGCCACTTTTATTGTGACATGAATGCCCAACGGCCTAAGTTTTGAAGATTACTTATTTTGCTATATTTGCATGTTGTGAAAAAATAATATTTGTTTGAAAAATTATAAAAATTTTTTGACAGTTCAGTGACAGTGTAGTGTCTCATAAGCAATATATCTTAACAGCATTACATAATGATACATTGAGACAACAATGTTTTCAAAACGATGTGTTACAAAACAGTAGACCTCCTAGGAATACACAAATCCATTGCATAAAAAATGCGAAAAAGCTGTATTTCTGTGTGTCATCCAAAACACTGTGTCACAAAATAGTTTGCACTGAGATATTAAGACACTTCTTCTTATTTCTTGATATTAACAGCTCTTCTTATGGTATGTCATAGGATTGAATTTTGGAAGTGCAATGCAAAATATAATTGGAAGTGTTCCCTACATTTATTATCTGCAACTACACACAGTCAGGTAAACAAAAAAAGTTTATTAATTATATTTCTTCACAGGAAGCCAGATTGTATTGTGAGTCCTTGAAGACTATTTCAGTGAGAAATAATTGATCAAAAACCCAATTCTGGAGATGATATAAAAAGGAAATAAGCTATACACTTCTACAAACAGTTCAGTTAAACAAATTTGCTTCATCCTTTTTATTGTTATTGAATAAATCCACTAGAGGAATTTCAAGTTCGTAGTATTGCCTTCCTTACAAAAAGGATAGTGACCATTCTTTCATGAACACGATTGTGGGAAGAACCGACGGAAGGTTGGTAAGAGCAGCCATTGGCGTCATGGGAGTAGAGTCACACGCCAGTGGTTGCTCAAACCGACGTACCGTTACAGTAAGAAACATTTTTTAATAAGAAGTTCTAAATCCTGGGTTGTTTTCAACTATGGCGCGTCCATGGTATACTTTGCATGTGTTTTGTGTTGCGTTCATGTGTTGGTTGAATTAGTAGGCCCTGTATATTTTCACGTTTATAGTGGCGTTGAAATGGTGATTGCAAATGTTCCAGATGACGATTTCAAAATTTGGCATTGCATGATTTAATGATATCTGAAAGTAGTCTTAACTTTTTTCGATTTGTAGGCTACTATCTTAATCTGGCGAGTTATTGCAATATTTATTTTGTTGTAATCGATTTTTGGGAACATTAACGATCACTTCTAAAGTTGGGTTATTGCTCAGCATTCTCAAACACGGGAGTCATGCTACGCTACTGAAGATGACATAGAAACGAATTTCAGATTGTCTAAGATAATACGTTGTGTGATGGGAAGTATTGTATACGACACGCATTCTTGCGTTACAATTGAGTGTATTGGAAAAACTATATTTCACCAGAGTGATCGGGTGTACTAAGTAATTTGTAACGTGTAGGATGCATGCCACGATAATAGAAGAAGGTAGTACCTAACTGTGCTTACGAACGCCAAATTCCCATTATACTCTAGAGCATCGGGTAAGAGAACAGCTCTAGTGCAACAAATGCACAGACAATAGGAGGATGTGGTTTCATGGCAATTAAGCGTTAGCATCATATATTGCACACACAGTTCGGAAATTGTTCCATTTTCGTAGTCAGAACGAAAACGAGCAAAACTCCAACAACACTTAAAAGATATAAGTAGTAGTCTCTGGTTGGTCCAAGGTTGTCTCGGGGGAACATCATATCTGTCAACGATTGGCACTTTAAAAATTCTCGCCCTACTCCTTAGCGTGCCGAATGTAAAGGAATCGACTCGGTACCGAGCAAATAGCGTCAACGTGAGCCCATGGACGAACTGGCGTCGTACATCATCATATGATGTATTACTTCATGCTTATATATTAAGGGCCCAATTGAATCTTTGCAAAGCATGGGGACAAAGCTTCACTCTACATCGTGATTAACATTAAACAACCTTGAATCTGCACGACGCATGACAAAATATTGTCAAACAGTTTGTTAAAATAAAAACTATTCAATGAAACTGTTTTACAATGAAGGGCTGGAACTTGATACATCGCGGTTTCTTCCAAAATATTTTGAAAATAATCCTTTTGTAATTTGTTGGTGTGTTCACGTCAGGCACACAATTAAAGCACGCATATTCCAATTACGGAATATTTGATGTTAGTGCTTTCACGGGTTCCGGATACGCCACTTTCGGTCTCCGATCTTACAGCATCCGGAGTCGATTCGTTCGCAAGGGCACGGGAAAAGATAAGATCCAAACGCTCCAATGACAATAAAACATTACAAAGCCACAACGCAGCACATCGAAGTAGCACTTGAGGCGATGAAGCAAAAGACAACTACTGACACGTGCATTTTCCGAACAGCGCGATGTTTCATCGGTATCACGACTTAAGGTTGTGGCTGTTCTAAGAACCTATCTAGTAGTCTTTTACCCGAAAAATAGAGGAGACATTTGGATTCCTACTTTTTCGTTGTGTGTGTGTGTGTGTGTGTGTCAGTGGCGAATCCTAAACATTATTTTATGTATACCGCACTTTATGAAAGCTACCTCCACCGTTGTCTTTTATTTTGAGCTTTTCTGAAATTCCGTCATTAATAATTGTTATATGAGATAATTACATAAACTACTAACTTCTGGATCATTAACATAGTCCATTTTCACAAAAACTTGAAAGAAGCATAACTAACGACCAGAGAAGGACTGTCCACCGCAATATTGTGCGGTGCCTACCGACCGTCCAGATGCGCATCCTCCCCTTTCCCCGCCCTTGAAACATGAGGAGCCCTAGGTTATCGCGGTTGGCATGCAGTCCCTTCGCCTGCGCTAGCGAATTCTTTGGGCAACATTAAAAACTGTTTGAAACTTCTCACTCTACCGTACTTCATAGCGCTCTCGGATGTGGAAGACTGACTGGCTCTCGATAGCAAATCAGAGTAATTTTTTCGTATCTGTTTTAATGCTTTCAAAATTTCAATAACATTTTAGAGGATTACAATACTTACGAAATATTTCTTATACACTTTGAATCACTAAGTATACCGGCGGTATACGCGGTGTATCGGAGAATTCGCCACTAATGTGTGTGTGTATTACATCATTGAAGTATAACAATTTTTTGTTTGGAAAATGATGCTGATAATCTACATACAACAGTTTGAAAATTTAAAACGTGGATTAACAAACATGTCTGTAAGGCTTTCAAATGTAATCAAACTTCCTATGATTCAAAGTTCAATCCTTCATTCCCCCTCCTACATCCTCAGTTCCCCTCCCACTTTTCTTCACCGTCAACTATTTAATTACTATTATTATTATTATTAACATTTTTTTGTTGAAAGAGCAGGGTTGCGGGTGGTGGCTCAGACGCTGAGCAGCTTGCGCATGGCGTCCGTCTCGGCGACGTCCTTGGGGGCGCGGCCGCAGTTGCTGCGCAGCGCCCGGTCGGCGCCGGCGGCCAGCAGCGCGCGCGCCGCGTCCTCGCGCCCCCACTTGGCGGCGAAGTGCAGCGGCGTCCACTCGTCCTTGTCCCGCGCCGCCACCGACGCGCCCGCGCCCACCAGCGCGCCCACCAGCGCGCCACGCACTCCGCCTGCAGCACCGCACGCCCCATCAACAAATCACACTGATCACAAGATTGTTATCGTAGGCTTCCGCGGCCAGAGTTATGATCTGGGCTGGCCGGGTGACGCCGCGTCGAAGGCTGGGGTGCCGACGTTTCGACTGAGATATCGCGGTCCTCTTCAGGAGGACAGATCAGAGGACCGCGATATGTCGGTCGAAACGTCGGCACCCCAGCCTTCGACGCGGCGTCACCCGGACAGCCCAGATCACATTTAAGATTGTCTTTTTAACGTAGCATCTGAGGGTACTAGGGAGTTTTAGCGTCAGGCGTAAGAAGACATCCTTAAACTCTATTGATCACGTGACAAACGACTTTATACGGTCATAATGAACAACGTTCAGAAGAGGTTTAGCAATTGCGACATTGCGTCATGCATTATAACAAAAGAAACTGTTTCAAGCGTTAACCAAAGAAGTTGCATAATATACAGAGAGTCTAGGCTAGCGGTGAGACTTTTAAACCACGATACGAGACAGAAGTATAATAAATGTACATTGTGTTTAGATTTTGTGGCCCTCTGCGATGAGTATGCACTCTGGAATTTTGAATCGACTGATCTTGAGAACGTAGGAAATATTTTCAAACTGAGTTCATTATGAGAGTATGACTTATTTCAAAGGTATAAACCGGGAGCGGTAGCTCAGTGCATCAACTGATGTCACTGCAGCGCCTCTGACCGGGAGGTCCTAGGTTCGAGGCCTGACGGCGGCAAGATTTTGGACACTAGCTTTTCAGCTACGTCGAATTCAGTCGCTTTCTGGAGGAGAATTCTAGCGACCGGCTGCTCTGATCGGTAGTTTTCCGTGGTTTCTCCGATCAACACCAGGCGAATGCCGGAGCAGTGCCCTACCAAACGGGCCGCGGACCGCGCGCGATCTGTCCTTCCTCTTCCTTGTCCTATCCTCTCCTCTTACACACACACTTACACTAACATGCACTACACTACTACATATTCCGGGAGATCGGTTGGGAGCTTAGAGCTTAGAGCTGGGGCGGTGCCCCGCTGCTGGGAGAGTCCTGGTTAGGGGGAAACCCCACTAGCCGACGGTAGGTCGGCGCCGGATCTCGCCATCCAGCGGGGGAAGATCACCCGAGAAAAAACATGCAGTACACTAACGGGACTAATGACCAAAGCAGTTGACGCGCCTGGAAACACGAAAAAATCAATCAAAGATATGATCTCAACTTCTCTCTCGCGAACTTCTTTCCTATCACTTCTCCAAAATTTCCTGTTAATTCTTGCCAGCGTTGTGGAGTTAGTGAGGAATAATTGTACCTTGTACTGCCCCACATACAAGAATCGGTTGGTCAAAGATGGAAAAATCCCCGTTTCCTGTTTTTAGGCGGCCATTTTGCTACTTGTAAGGTGACCGTAGAGACTCCTATAGGCGTGCACTTTTTATGACGGTATAGGGTCGTACCTTAGGCCTAAGGCAAAACGTTATGACTTCAAGGTCCGTCACGACGTGACTGTTAGTGCATAACGTCGCCACCTTACACGTGGTGATAAAACTCCCTAATATCTTCAAGATCGAATGTCACGACTTTTTGCGTCATTCTTGGTCCTGCCGCAAGATTTCGCATGATCGCTACCTATCAAGCAGTGCTGCAGATCAAGCGACTCTAGCGGCACGACCGAGAAAGACGCGAAAAGCCTTGCCATATTCCATCTTGGAGATACTATCCTCAGATGCCTCGTTAGAACAACCCAAGAATATAAAGTATAAGTAGTAAAGTATAAAGTACAGTTTATAAAGTATTAATTCATCAACTTTTCGTGAACGATGGCTTGGAGATATGCGGGTAGAGTGAGGGTATTAGATATGACACCGGCCACTAGATTTTATGAAGCAATGCCAATCTCTGGAATTTCAGTCATGCCTTCGCAACTTTCTCGATAAATTAAGTTCTTATATTCCCAGGAGTTCCAGGTATCTCCTGCGATGGATCTGGATCTGCTTTGGTCATTTCCGTAGATACTTTTTAGAAAAATACCACCAGGAGTTCTCGGTTTCAACAATAAATATACTTTCTTTCGCGACAGATTAAGATGCGGCGGCGATGGTGTTCAAACCCGATCGAAGCCGTGGATTTTTAAGGGCGAAAAAATCCTTCGTACGCCTTCCTTCGGAGGGGAAGTAAAGCCGGCTGTCCCATGTTAGTACATTTACGGCATGTAAAAGATCCTCAAGCCTAAATGATGCCTCTGAGCTAAATTCAAATCGCCTGTTTCGTCGCCCAAGTAATACCTTCTTTCTCCCATGATTGGTGAAAGGAGTGTAACGGAATTTGCGTAGTCAGACGGAAGAGCAGGCCTCATGGCCTGAGTCTCGCCACGTAAAATAAGGCAAATTCAATTCAATTCAATTCAATTCAATTCAATTCAATTCAATGTGTTTGGGATGTCATCAGTGCTCGCTGCGAGCTTTGGTCTTCAACTGTTTATTGCTCTAGGGAGGGGGAAGCAAGGTCATCGTTCAAGAAAAGTTGCGCGGGTAATACATACAGTCGATTCCTAGGGTTGCCACATGTTCACTATTTGAGTGGACTGTTCACTATTTCTATTTCTGATTCACTAATTTAAAAAATAAAATTAGATCATACAAAAAGATCTTATCCGATGAAAAAATCTTATTGTATTAGTGAACAAGTGTTAGTAGAGCTTCTAGGGTTGATTACGGCAAGCTTTTAATTTCTATTAGAGCTGAATTTGCTCTGATGAAAATCCTGGCTATTGCGCAGGTGCACCCAACCAAGGGGTAATCGAAAAATATATCCAGTATTTTTCTGTCCAGTATTTTACCCTCCCCCTCGGTTCACTATTTTCTGAAAACATTTCTGGCAACCCAATCGACTCCGGCTGTAGTGAACTAAAGTCACTGGTCCTCTTTCAGTTACGTTACAAACAAGCATTAGAAGATTCGGTTATAGTAAATCTGAATCTCGGCTTCAGTGAACGTAGGAAATACAGCGTCCTGGAAATTAATTCCCTTGTGGAAAAGAATACATCGCCAAATTCCAACACCACACAGCTTGAAAACCATATAGTCGGCCAAAGGTCATAATCGAAGAAGTCTCTCCTGAAGCGAAGGTAGTGGACCTGGAATGGGGACCTTACTGATGCTTTTATACCACTCAGTTTCACAGCAGGAACAAAGGCCGTGTCCTGCGTGGGCGGCGGCGACGCGCAATTTCTACAGTTTCGAGCTTGGTGTCATATTCAAGCTCACGGACGGTCAGTGTTCATGGACAGTCAAGCTTGGTGACAAAGCGCGTTGTGTTCTACGTAGGCGCTAGGAAGCATTTCGTATGTTATTAGGCGAGTAAAAGGGTCTTCGAAGAGTGGGACGGTGTGCCAGCAGTGGAAGAGGCATTGTCAATGCTGCGTTTCGATACTTAGAGACAGTGGGCAATCCAGTCTCAAGTATGGAGAGAGCACGAACTCTGGAGAAACGATCTCTAAAGAACTTTAAAGGTCTAGAGAAATTACTAATGAAAAATGTACGAAGCAAAGAATTGAAAGTTACTGATTTTTTAAGGACAAATAAAGGTATTGAAATTTTCAGTTCGTGCTGTTAAAGTATTTTGTTTTATGTCTATATTAAAATCAATAATTGTGGAGAAATCCTATTTAATTTTGATATCATCGGATATAGTGAACCTCTGATGTAGTGTGATTACGTAGGCTTCCGCGGCCGGAGTATGTCTCTTGGCTGTCCGGGACAAGCCGCGTCGGTTTGATCGTCGCTGACGTTTCGGCCAACATATTGCGGCCTTCCTCAGAGCGTACAGCCAGCTTGTCCCGGACAGCCAAGAGACACTCTGATGTAGTGGACCAAAAGTGTTAGTCCCCAAAAGTTCACTATAACCGGAGTCGACTGTACATAGAGGAGGAGTCATTTCAGATTGATTATTTTGTGTTTCCGGGCGCCTAAGCAAGTAAGGGGTAGCACAGTTCCTCTACTTCTAGTAGCTCCAGGGATGCTTTTTGTAATGGGCGACGAGCTCCAACATCAGATCTTAGTGCGTTTCTTCATTCATACATCTACGGCCGAAGTGAAAAGAAACTCCGTGTACGTAAGTCTTTTTGGATTATGTACTTTCAGAATTTGAAAGAAACCAGCAAGCTCACTACAGGCATACGCAGCCTAAAACCAGAAGGGGAAAGTACATTTCTGGGCCCCTTTTTACATTAAATTTGACTAATATATGAAAAATGTTGTTTTAAAATGAATAAAACGTGCAAAAAAGGAGACGGCATTGCAACTTTAATGATCCAGCTAACAAAAATATTTAATTTTTTGTTGAATTATTTCCAGGATTGCCAGATGCCTTGTCCCCCAAAATCGTATAACAAGTTGCCAAAGCGACAGGTTAAGAAAAGGGGAAAATTAGGGCCTGAACATATTTACGTAAGGCTTCAGGGCCCCTTTTTAAAAAATGTCAAGGGGTCCGCATCTCTCCTATTCCTCCTATTGCACACGCCAATGAAGATCGCAGCTACAGACACAAACAAAAAGTAGTTCCCATTCGATCTGATTCCTGGGTTGTTTCACACAGCATAGTTCACCCCTTGCAGACTCCTTTGGAACAATAAGATTTCAAAATATTTATTTATTTATTATTTATTATTATTTATTATTATTTGTTATTATTTATTATTATTCATTATTATTTGTTATCATTCATTATTATTTGTTATCATTCATTATTATTTGTTATCATTCATTATTATTTGTTATCATTCATTATTATTTATTATTATTCATTATTATTTGTTATCATTCATTATTATTTGTTATCATTCATTATTATTTATTATTATTCATTATTATTGGTTGTTTTTTTTTTTTGGCGAGTGGAGCGTACCTGTCCGTGCTCGGCGGCGAGGTGCAGGGGCGTGCGGCCGCAGCGGTCGACGGCGGCGACGTTGGCGCCCCGCGCCAGCAGCGCCCGCGCGGCCTCGGTGCGCCCCGCCCACGCCGCCAGGTGCAGCGCCGTGTGCCCGTTGCGCTCCTTCCCCTCCGCCGACGCGCCGCCCTGCAGCCCATACACACATTTCAGTTACTCATTAAGGGGAAGTCCACCGAGGTTTATCGGAAGTTTATGATGGCACGGTTCTCTTTACGATTCGTTCTATCTCGTGACGTTTTCTTCGAAGTGAGGGAGGTTTGTGAAATTGAGTGAGCGAGTCCTGCTCGGAGACAGCGGAGGCTCGAACGAGGGCCTGAAGACCCTCGCGAGCGCAGCACGTTGAATACATCGCGGACCACTACGTGTCAAAATGCGTTGGTTGTAAAATTGTTTTGGTTATAAAATTATATTTCTAGCGTGAACAATGCGAACTGATATAATAAGTTAATTGATTCAAATGAATCAACGAATCGAAGGAACCGTGCCACCGTACATTTCCGATTTGTCGCCCACTTATTTTGACAAACAGGGAAGGATGGGAAACCATCATTCAAATGAAAAACAACAACAACAAAAAACGCAAGCGACATTAATCCTATTTTGTTTTTAAAGCTATCTTGGCATTGAATCCCAGACGCATTTCATAAAACTATTGTACAGCTACATCCAGCTATTGACGTCTCCTTTCGGTCCCTCATGTAACCGTTCCACTACGATAAACTATCGTGCTTCCCAAGAATTAAGAAATCGTTTCCCCAGGGAGTCATACAAAGCAATATTTCCTCTACCCTGATAACCCCTTTCCACCAACCCCAATCGATATAAACACAAATTAGTGGCCTGCAACAGCAAAAATGATACTCAACAAAACTACACAAAATGGTCTTTCAAAAAAGAGCAAGCAAAGTGAGGGACACTGCAATAATGTACAAAAAAACAGTCTTCACAAATTCTGCAATAGTATAGTACATACGGATGTTCACTACTACAGTTCTTTACATACCCAGAATATCAAAGAAGTTGCTGTTCATTTATGCAACACGAAAATAGCAAAAATTTATGAGCAGGCCGCCTGTTTCTCAGAACCTTACTGTCACATGACGTAAGCTATATCGTAAGTAGTGATGTACGGAGTACAAAGTTTCAGTCGGTACGCACAATATATACATTTTTCTGTCAAAATCAAAACCGTTTCATTATTTTTTGCAAGATGTAAACATTTGTGAAAAAATCTTGAGCAATCCCTTCGAGTTCATGGACAGTGTTCTAGCTTTCTGCTAAGCTGGTCCCGGGTTCAAATCCGGTCGGAGCAAAAATGAAGCTGTAGCTATCTAATACAAATCGTCTCAGTTTCCGCAGCTATGTGACGAAACAAAAGGCTTTGACAAATCATGTAAGCTAGGTACAGTTATGGAAATACGTCAGGCTCGTCACAAGTCTCTCTTACCCCGAAGCATAGATAATAAATAAAAAACACGGCTTCGGCTTGGAAACACCGCTAGCTGGGAAACGTCGTATTAATCGAACCCTAAAATGTCAAACACATACTTACATTTATACACACTTCTGAAACTACCATAAATAAAGCTTAATAGCTGATCAGTAGGGCTTAGATTCTCATGACATGTCATCATTTTATTGGTGCATTCTAGACGCAACTAACTTGTAAATTAATGTTTATCACATGTAGGTGATGGAAATGTATAGTCATATTTTGCCATCTTTCAATTTTTAGGTAATTTTTATTAAACTCTGCCTCAATGTTTAGATCATTTTGTCATGTTTACATATTTTATTATTCTTTTTCGTTTTTTTTTGTTACTGAATATTTTATGAATTTACACGATGTGAACCTAAAACACGAAGTTTCACTTCAATGATGCTAGTCAGATTCACCGACAAAATTTTTTCTACTTAAATCTGCAGTGGACTTTTAGTTTTTAGAACTCTCTAAAATTACTACGAGATCTTCAGTGTAACTTCACTCATGGCCTTTTTCTTCCTTGTTTGTGGCCTATTCTGCCTTTTTCGTTATTATGTCCCCTTTTCCCCCTCCTGGCACAACTCTATCAAGTTGAAAACATACCTGCTATCCTGGACAATGCGAAGGCACGGTCGTGAATTGTCTTTCTGTGGACGCGGAGGGTTCAGGGTTAGGTTGTGTAAAAAATCTAAAAGGGAAATGATATTGGTACTAGTGACGATTTTTGATATTTTTCAGTTATGCTTATAGACTTGTTTGCTCAAGAGAAATCTCATCCTAGGTTTCTGTATGGCCTCGGATCCCTTTTGAGGACAGAGCTGTCTGTACAGGACATTACACCCTTCTCAGTTCCTCCTTGTTCTCTCTTCCCCTCTGGCGATTACACAAGTGCGAAGAACGAAATTTATAATTTCGTTTTCACTTCTACCATTTCAAGATTCAAAAGAGAGTCCACAATAGCATAGCGTAGAGACTGGGTCGCGAGTAAAAAAAATCGTAGTCGTCAACAGGATGGTCAAGTGCGATCAAGATTAGAAAGAAAACGTAGTTTTCTTCCACGTTAGTGCTACTGTAAATTTTAGAGTTAAAATAAAAATGTGAATCATTTAATTATTATATTTTTACACTAATTCCTTTTTAAATGGTAATTTTTATGTGTCATGTGTTTTGCCTCTACTTTAGCCAGAATGAATGCCTTTTTGCATGCCTATGTAAAAAAAGCCTATTTGAGGTAAAATAAAAATGCCTGAACTCTAGCCATCACTGCCTCTCAAGGGGCCGCACCTGGAGCAGCGCGTCGACGCAGGCGGCGTGGCCGGCCTCGGCGGCCAGGTGCAGTGCCGTCTTGCCCTGGGCGTCCTGCGCGGCGTGGGCGGCGGCGCGGCGCAGCAGCTCGGCCACGCAGGGGGCGTGGCCCTGGCGCGCGGCCGCGTGCAGCGCGTGCGCCGTCCGCCGCCGTGTACGCCACGTCGGCGCCGTGCTGCGCCAGCGCCGCCACGCACTCGGCGTGGCCGCCGCCGCCGCCAGCAGCGCCTTCGTCTTCTTCGGGTCCGCGCCTGCGCAGTTGCACGCTTGCGTTGGCCAAGGATGGTTGGTTGATTGGTTTTGAGGTTGATTAACTTTTTGTGTTTTCGGGCACGTCAACTGCTCTCTTCATTAGTCCCCTTAGTGTAGTGCATGTTTTTTCTCGGGAGATGGCAGTGATCTTCCCTCGCTGCATGGCGAGATCCGGCGTCTACCTACCGTCGTCTACTGGGGTTTTCCCCCTAACCAGGACTCTCCCACCAGCGGGGCACCGCCCTAGTCGGGACAAGCTCTAAGCTCCCGACCGGTCTCCCGGAATGTGTGGCAGTGTAGTGCATGTTAGTGTAAGTGTGTGTGTGTGTGTAAGGGGAGGATAGGACAAGGAAGAGAAAGCTCAGATCGCGCGCGGTCCGTGGCCCGTTTGGCAGGGTACTGCTTCGCCTGGTGTTGATCGGAGAAACCGCGGAAAACTACCGATCAGAGCAACCGGCCGCTAGAGAATTCTCCTCCAGACAGCGACTGAATTCGACCTAGCTGAAAAGCTAGTGTCGAAAATCCTGTCGCCGTCAGGACTCGAAATAGAACCTCCCGGTCAGAGGCGCTGCAGTGACATCAGTTGATGCACTGAGCTACCGTTCCCGGAAACAAGGGTGGTCATTGAGGGCAATTAACGGTGTTATTTGAATGAATGAATGAATGAATGAATGCCTTATTTTACGTGGCGAGACTGAGGCCATGAAGCCTGCTCTCCCATATGAGCATGCAAATTTTGTTACGGACCTTTCACCTACTAGGGGAGAGAGAAGGTATTACTTGGGCGACGAAACAGGCAATTTGAATTTGGCTCAGAGGCTTCATTTAGGCTTGAGGATCTTTTAAATGCAGTAAATCCACTAACATAGGACAGCTGGCATTACTTCCCCTCCGACGGAAGGCGTACGAAGGATTTTTTCGCCCTAAAAAATCCACGGCTTTGATCGGGTTTGAACCCGCAAACTGGGGTATAGCAGCCCGATATTTCGTCTTCCTATGGCGCTACAGTCGACTTCTGCCGGATGTGATAGCTTACAGCCATCACGACGAGAAGGGCACTGCAGCATCCCTGACTGGGAGGTCGTAGGGTTCGAGTCTCGAGGAGAGCAGGTTTTCAACAATAGCTGAATGGCTGGGTCGAATTAAGCCTCTCTCTGGAGGATAATTCTTACCACCGGCTGCTCTGATCGGTAGTTTTCCGAGATTTCTCCGATCAACACCAGGCGACTGCCGGAACAGTACCCTCAAATAGGCCAGGGACAGCTCACGATCTTTCCTTCCCCTTTCTTGTCCTATCCTCACTCTTTACTTGCATACATTTATACTTACATGCACTACCCAATCACACATTTCGGGAGACGAGTCGAGAGCTTACAGTTTGTCCCGCCTCTCTTGGTAGGAATGTCTGGATGGAGAAAACCCCGCAAGTCGACATGAAAGTCGGCGCCAGATCTCACTATCCACCAGCGGAAGAATGTTGCCACCTCCCGTGATAAAAATATCCACTACGCTTACGGGACTAATAACCCTAGCAGTTGACGCACCCGGAAACACGATATAATCAATCAACAATAAAATTTCCACTGTTTTTATATCGGTCTTTGACAACGTTTACAAATGACCTAAGATGGCGCGCCTGGAGTCAGTATTCACCCCCTCCACCCGCCGCCACCATTAGAAGCTTTGGACCACATTCCATCTACTCTCACTTCAGCCAATGTCTTTCTATATCATGGGTGTCCAACTTGAAAGGTCTCAAGAGCCACAACGAAAACCTGTAATATGGTTGTTTTTTTTCCTAGGGCTATTATACAGCCGACAGCCGGTTGCCCTTTACGTCCCGAAGGGACGCATATTCGACCATACACTAGACAAACACTTGCGGGCTCCTCTGATCTGGGGTCAGCAGAACGCGAGGCCCTCCGCGACAACACACACACAAAGTCAAGGAACAAACGGCCATGCCCAAGGCGGGACTCGAACCCGCGACCCTTCGGACCGAAGCGCTGAGTCGGTACTCGCTCTTAGCCACCTCGGCCATCCAGGTTGGCTGTAATATGGTTGTGGGTCATGTTTCCATTACTCAGCGATCTACTTACCTGACTTTCCCGTTTATTTTTCACGACAGTTTGAACGGCTACTCTGAATCAGGAGGGGAAATGGACCCATGCGTGATATCAAGACGTACCATGCATAATGCGTTAGGGGTGATTTTGAATTTCTGAATTTACTACTCCCAAAAAATCCTTAAATCTAAACTTAATCTATTTTTACATTAAAGGGAGTTCTACCCGGCACGGCGCATGTGCTAGGCGAACAATGTTCTCGCCCGATGGATAAAAGGGACATTCACTTTTGACCTTTCGGGGGCTACGATAAATGGCACCGCGAGCTGCCAGTTGGACAACCCTGCTCTATATCATGAAGAATGGGTCATATGAGGAGGGAAGATCAACCACGAATAGGGACATAATGAAGGACGATGGATCATGAGCGGTTTGAAGCTGGCTGTTTGAGAGTGGGTGCAGAGGAGGAGGAGGAGGTCAAAGAATTGCTCGGGAGGATGTTGGCATACTTTTATTCTATGTTTTCGTGTCCAAGTTCTTAGTGGTGGATGTTCACGTGACATGAAACAGTCCTCTCCATTTTACTACACGGAGAGAATTTAGAAGTATCCAAATATTACATATAATCCTAATATTAAAACTAATAATGTAGCTACAATTTTGTTGCTTGTAGTAATTGGAGGATACTTACTAGGGGGCTTCCCGCCAGCGGAACCTTGCGCCGCTCCGTGGCCGCCCTGCGCTGGCTTCACTTCCTCTTTGCCCATGGTCCTCGCTAACCTGCAACTAGAGTGATGCAAACTCGCTTTACAATTCAAGCAATTACTGTACAAGAAGGTAACATGGTACTTACATCATCAAGAAAAACACGGCACTACAACGAAAGTCATGAAGACATCCCGTGTTATAGGTACTTTACAGGGGGGGGCGCAAATATGGCAGTCCATACCACCCGATTTATATGCTCCCTTTTCATGCACGATTCTGGAGATACAGCGAAAGCGGACATGCTCAGTGTTGCTCTTAGGGTTCCAGACGCTAATTCGCAAAATCTCTGGAATCGTTCTTCAAATGGAAGCGTGTTAAATTAGGTCATTGCGTCGCCTCACACACGGCACAATTTTCTAAACATTGTCAAACACATCTATGTCCTTGGAGCAATATAAAGCTTGAATAATCAAGCTAGTTCCTGCTTTAAATTGTTCATTAGTTAGTCTCCCGGAGTATTGGAGACATACGCGCCATACCGTCGCGGTGTCGCAAACAGTCCACCGTAATGATGAACAAGTTTCGTTTTTCTGCTTATGACTTTAGACATCGGATGCACCACGGGCATTATAATGGTTCTAATGACCGCGCAGCAACAATATGCCCGAGTGCCTATTGGCCCGATTACGAACCGAACGTTATTTCTTATTGCCTTCGACCGGGAGCGGTAGCTCAGTGCATCAACTGATGCCACTGCAGCGCCTCTGACCGGGAGGTCCTAGGTTCGAGTCCTGATGGCGGCTTTTCGGCTAGGTCGAATTCAGTCGCTGTCTGGAGGAGAATTCTCTAGTGGCCGGCTGCTCTGGTCGATAGTTTTCCGTGGTTTCTTCGATCAACATCAGGCGAAGCAGTACCCTGCCAAACGGGCCACGGACCGCGCGCTATCTGTCCTTCCTCTTCCCTGTCATATCCTCTCCCCTTACACACACACTTACACTAACACGCACTACACTACCACATATTCCGGGAGCCCGGTCGGGAGCTTAGAGCTTGTCCCGACTGGGGGCGTGCCCCGCTGGTGAGAGAGTCCTGGTTAGGGGGAAACCCCACTAGCCGACGGTAGGTCAGTGCCGGATCTCGCCATCCAGCGAGGGGAAAATCACAGCCATCTCCCGAGAAAAAAACAAGCACTACACTAACGGGACTAATGACCTAAGCAGTCGACGCGCCCGGAAACACGAAAAAATCAATCAATCAATCTTATTGCCTTCGATACGGCGTTCGATACACTGTGCATAACTTACGTGGATCGAGAGGATCGTGGTTACGAGAGAAATATGAAAACAAGTGAATGATGCGACATGTTTTCTCATGGAGGGAATTATAAAGAGGATTTATGGGAAGGAAATACGAAAAGACAAAACAGAGTTGTGTTATCATCTAGTTAATTAGTAAGTGCCCCCGAAAGCCTTTGGCTCTAGGGCTTTTTGTTGCCGTTCGATCATTTGAACCCTTATAACGTCCTTGGGGCATAGATAACTGTAATTTTATATAATGCAATATTTAAGGCTCGCCATATTTTTACAGAATATTAAATTATTAGAAGAAGGAAGATAGATCCTAGGCCCTAGGGGATATTTTATAGTACAATACAAATTCTATTTTCAAAAGAAAACACATTTTGTGTGTCCAACATAACGAAAAAGTCATTTTTTCTGTTTATAATACTAGAATTAATTTTATTATATTACACATACATGCAATTATATTATTGCTACATATTATTTTTCTTGAATAAGCAAAATTACTCTATAGTCATCCTTGATACCGAAAAAACGATTTTCCTATAGTCCTTTGGACTGCGAACCACACTAGAGCCTAAACCAGGTATGGCAAGGTCGCTGGCAAGGTAACTAGCTCATTAGAGTTCGCGGACACTGCATCCAGACCAACTACCGCCAGATTTAAAAATACGGAATGTACAATTGCTTCGGGATTGCGGTTCACCACTTGACCAAATGACAGTCTACTGGAGAAGTCAGTTCACAGTTATTGCCCCAAGTTTAGCTATATTAATTTCCATTTCCTCTATCAAAGCAAAGAAATGACTTATTAAAATTAAATTCTTCAGTCACATTTCAAATTGTAAATTGAGAAATTAAATGTTTTGAATTGAAAGGATCTCGATTTCGTAATCGCGATTACTTCAGAAAGCAATAATTGCATTAACTTCGTATGTTCAGTTTAGGAGATTTAACTGAGAAAGAGGGTTTGTTAAGAGATCTGTCCGCCAGACTGATCTGTACGACAGACTTGTTAATCTATTTCACGTTATTGATATACAGAGTGTCCCACCAACTGTGGGCCACCCCTATAACTTCTAAACGATTTGCAATATTTAAATGTAGATATCACTCATCAATGCAGAACCATGAAGCAAGTAATATTCTGTACAGATTTTGTTACTAATATTTTAGTTTTTGAAAAATTCAATCATCTTTGGTTTTTTAAATGGAAGGATATATTTTTCTCGCCAGCAATGGAAGATCATGAAAAGAGGAATCCAATGATGTATCATATGTGAGTATTTTGTACGAAATTTCAGTACAAAAATAGACTTTCTGCCATGAGATTTTAAATTAAACGGCCAATATATCTCTTGCAACTGTCGCCTTTGGGGAAGGTAGTCTTCGCGGCGCCGAGCCTGTTACGGAGGACGGCGCCGCGAAGCGAAGGCCATCTTCCCCAAAGGCGACAGTTGCAAGCGAATAATGTCCGTTTAATTTAAAATCACATGTCAGAAAACCTACTTTAATACTAAAGTTCCTATCAAAATACTAACATATGAAACATCATGAGTTTCCTCCTTTTATGATTTATCCACTGCTGGTAAGAAAAATATGTAGTTCCATAGTTTTGCTGTAGCTACGCCACAGGATTGGTTTGGTTTTGGTCTGTTCGTGTTTCCGGGCGCGTCAACTGCTTTGGTCATTAGTCCTGTTAGTGTACTGCATGTTTTTTCTCGGGAGATAGCGGTGATCTTCCATCGCTGGATGGCGAGATCCGGCGCAGACCTACCGTCGGCTAGCGGGGTTTCCCCCTAACCAGGACTCTCCCACCAGCGGGGCACCGCCCTAGTCGGGTCAAGCTCTAGGCTCCCGACCGGTCTCTCGGAATATGTGGTAGTGTAGTGTATGTTAGTGTAAGTGTGTGTGTAAGGAGGAGAGGATAGGACAAGGATGAGGAAGGATAGATCGCGCGCGGTCCGTGGCCCGTTTGGTAGGGTACTGCTCGGGCATTCGCCTGGAATTGATCGGAGAAACCACGGAAAACTACCGACCAGAGCAGCCGGCAGCTAGAATTCTCCTCCAGTCAGCAACTGAATTCGACCTAGCTGAAAAGCTAGTGTCGAAAATCCTGCCGCCGTCAGGACTCGAACCTAAGACCACCCGGTCATAGGCGCTGCAGTGACATCAGTTGATACACTGAGCTACCGCTCCCGGTACGCGGCAGGCCCCTGCACTTTGCCAGAGTGCCACAGCGGGGAACAGCGCAGCGGCGCGCGTCTCCCACCGCCCGTCCAAGGCCTCCCCGCGCCGTGTCGCACCGCGCCCACAAGCGCCCGTTCCGTTGCTGATGTAAGCGGCGCGGAGGGTCAGAGGTGCATGCCAGGCTGCGCACGGTGCCGCTATCGCATGTTTTGCTCGAAGCTTGCACTCGAATTCTACAGCAGACTGCGAATTGACAATTTTCTCCAGGTGAGGGGGCAATTGACGACTTGAGTGAAATGAAGACAGTCTTTGATTACGCAGTACAGACTACTAAAGGTATTTTGAGAATGCTCTTTGGAAAGTTTTGTTTTCCAAATTACTCGATTTGGATTCTTTGAACATTTCGAATTGTGAAAATCATGAATGAAACACTGTGTCCCTGGTAGGAACATGTTAATACTTTCCAAGACGGAGACATCGGACATCATACCCTGTAGGTGGGTATCCCTCATCAATTCACACCTTTCTAAAATGTGTTGAAATTCAAAGAGATTTTTTTCGGCACCTTGAACGTCAAATCTTACCAAAGGACGTTATCGGTAGGAGGTGTCTTTCCTTCGGACTATTTCCACATTTAATGTTACACATTTCGAATTGCTAAGAATTAGAAGATTGTACAAGCGGTGGTATTTTTCGTCCACCGAGGACTTCATTATTTTGCCACTTTCGAAATGATAGTATATGTACGCACCGGTCGAGCCTAAGGCCCTCTGGCTTTTTGTTGCCGCTGGATTATTAGAATCCTTAAATCGCCTTTGGAGCTTAAATAAGATGATTCAAAGTGGTCACCAAAGCTAATTATTGTTCATAATGAAAATTTAAAGTACGCGAGGTAAGTTTCACCATAAGAAGGTGTGGGGTATTTTCTCAAGGTCTCTTACGAGGTGACTGTCTCAATCTCTGGTGAGTAATCCTGTTCCGTTTCACCCTACGCATAAGTGAACCGGTTTGTCGCCCACGAATGTCTGAAGAAATATCTGTCTCGTTTTAGAGCCTATTGACTAAGGTGAGAACGTGATGATCTGGAGTTCAGAGACTCGAAAGCAAAACAAAAGAAAGTGTATCTGAGATGACGAAATGCGGCAATTTTAGCAGTGAGCGGCAAGGTCTCTCTTCGGTTGAGTATACTATAGTCGCATCATTATTTTGGATGTTTGGCGAACATATCACCTTGCGAGTGTAAATATATTCCTAAGGTGCTAGGCTGACGTAAACAAATCTTAACTTGTTGCTGACCATGCCTTGTCCAAAGTTTCGCGGAGGATTGTAAGATTAATAAACACGAAACATGAGTAGAACACACAAAATTGTGGACTGTGAAATACAAGTTACATACAATCTGAACTCACACACTACTATGGCCGATAGACAATTGGCTCAAGAGGAAGAATCAACATCAGTTTTTTTTTCAGAATGGTTAAAACTAGGAAGGATGGGTCCCTTTGAAGATGACGTTTTGAATACAGAAGATCAAGCCAAGGACGAAGCGCAGAGAGTCCAGAGAATAGCACTTCAATTTTACGGAGTTCAAGGCGCTTTATCATACGAATATTTAGAAAATCATAGCTATGGAACAGATTTTTATGCGATTGGATATTTCTTCTGTTTAGTCCTAGAAGTTCAGAGTTCGGTGTCCTTTCCGAATGTGCGTCTCTGGATGCTTTTTTCGAAGTTTTATTTAGAATATTTGAGCTACACTGCATAAAATTGGATATTGCAGGGTTATTCTACATTATCTTGCATAGCTTACGATCATTACTGCATAAAATTGCAAATATCAAGGATGATTAATAATTTTTCTCCTTTAGCTTGGTTCTTCTTTAGGTGAAAATCTGTTAATAGTGAAAATTAAGTTATTCAGATTATGACTTCTCTTGAATTCATTTCTTTTTCAAGATCTCCTTGAATACTAGACCTTGTGTTACAAAGTAACGATTCGCACACTTGAGTAACGATAATCGCGAACGCCGCCTTTTATCACAATCGTGTTTCCTGCTTAACTGAAAGAGGAGTCCGCTCAAATCATATTCTTCGAACATCGATTTTGTAGACTCACTCGCTTCTTATCAACTACTCTCTATCACTTGTCTTTCTCATTTTGCCACGAGCTTGCGATCAGTTGCAATCTGTTTGCCAACACAAAGCGTGAGAAATGCCCAAACTTTTTACGAATACATCCTCACAAATCGTCATAGATTTAATAAAAAACCTTGAAAAGTTTTTATTTGTTAATATAAATAATAAAATATTGCTAAAAACCTTATTTTTGTTATTTTATTACTTTATTTATTTGATAAATATGCATGTTAGTACATTTTTTTTCGCAACTTCTCACGATGTAATTTAATCCAAAAATAATTTCTATTTATGTTCCTGCATTCTCGATAAGGAAGATGGTGTTTCTAATTTTTGAAATGTTGATGAAACGTATAAAGGAGACGTCAGCGTCAGGGGACTTGAATCTTCCAATATTTTTGGGCTTATGGAGTACATAAAATATAATCATCCACGATAATGTGTTTCTAAGCTATTGAATCGCCAATATTATTCAACACTCGTGCAAAGTACGTCCGAAGTAGCCTACATCACTCACTGTACGTCATTCATCATGCGATGAAACCAAACCCAAGTGTGGATATGTTAAAAACTACAATATTGAAAATATATTGATTTAAGAAAAAAACTATTAGTTTAATAATGTAGTTGTTGGAGGGTGTCGAAAAAATTTTGAACTTCTGCCATTTTCGAAATTCCGAATATTTTAATTAAAATTGGATCTAGCCAATTTTTAAGCGAGTCCCAAATTTTCAAATAAATTCTATTAGAGGAAAAAACAGAAAATATTTGATTCCATTTCTAAGAAATTTTCGAAATGTCCTAGGGGCTTCATGTACACTACAACCCAGTTAAAAAATCCCTTCCAAGTTCCAATGTCGTCAGACTGAACGGGAAATATCAATTTTAATAAAAAATCTTAATGTGATTTAGGCGCTGGTCTTCGCAACCAGACAAACGGACAGACGTTTTTAGAAATATCTTAGTATTGAGGATCCCAAACAATGGATTTTGACTACACTAGGTACACGAAAAATAATATACTATTTGAAGATACAAAAAAAAATACAACTTTTTAATTCTAGGAATCCAGATGACTGTGTTTTCTATAAAAAAAAAACAACAACTGTTGTGTAACTTTCTCTGGTAAGGTATAAGAGAAAGAATAAGGGGTTATGTAGAGAGTCTGGAGATATTTTCGGCTTACTTTCAAATATCCTAATTAAACGATTAAATTGAACCAATCTCACTATGAAAGAATATGGTTAAAAAACAACTTTTAACTTAAGTTAAAGTTCCCGGTAATTATCGTAGATTCATTCTGCTTAGGTTATTATAAGGTGTAAGCTGCTAGAATGATTATCCCAGAAAGAGAATAGAAACTAGGTTGTTTTTTAACCATGTCGTGGGCTGCTTCTGGTCTCCGCAACTTGCGCTTGCGTTTCGTGCATGAGCAAACAGTGCGTATTCAGTTTATCAGTAAATTTCTGGAATGCGTTGTTTCTTAAATAGCGAGACAATCATGAGTAACAAGAGCCAAGCGTTTCTCAATGCCAACATATTATAAGAGGAATCACAAATTGGAACAAATATGCTAATTTAATGACCTACAATTATTTGTATCCGTATAATATTAAAAGTGTTACTGATATCGATAACGAAATTGAAAGATTCTCTAATGCCATCATTCACTCATTAGAACAATCCACCATACCTTTCCGACCAAAAATCAACTCATTACCCATAAACATTATTAATCTAATTAAATCCAAAAATAATTTGAGGCGTTACTGGCAAAAAGCTAGGAGGACGGACATTAAAAGGAAAGTTAATAAATTAACAAGACTCATTAAAACCCATTTTGATCAATTAAGATACTCCAAATACTTTTCCAAAAACCCCCAAAATTCAGACAAACAAACCAAAATTATAGCCAAACACCTGGAAGTTACGTTTAAACCCTACCCAGTGATAAACATTACTTTTAATGCCTAAATAACAGAATACTTAAATAATGAAATCCCAACCGCAGCGTCACCAATCAAATTTATATCACCCTCCGAGACAGCGTCAATAATCAAATGCCTTAAATTTAAAAAAGCCCCAGGAATTGACGGAATCAACCATGTTTGCGTTAAGATGTTAAATAAACAAAGTATTGCAGCATTAACGGCTATTTTTAAAGCTTCCCTACGTCTTAACTATTTCCCAACAGCATGGAAAAAGGCAATTATAATTCTATTTTGCAAACCCAATAACTGCAGGAGTACTACACAGATCTGTACTCTCCCGAACATTATTCAATATTTATGCCCATGACATACCAATTCACGCTGATTCTAATATTCAAATATCTGATACAAATTCCGATATCTTATTAGCGAAAGATTGCATACAAAATCAGCTCGATGAGTACATAAACTGGACACAGAATTGGAGTTAAAATTAACCCCAGATAAAAGTGTGGCAAAAATCTTCACCCTTTGTAGACCACGAACTCCAACTGAGCTATCAATTCTAGGAACGAAAATACCATGGGACTCCTCACCAGTAAAATACCTTGGCATTTTATTTGATAAAAGGTTAACATGGGAATCGCACATCAATGCGGTTGCAAATAAAGCAAAAGCAAAAATTTCAAAATTATTTCCAATATTAAACCGGCGCTCTACATTGAAAATCGAATGCCCACTGCTAATATTCAAATCGATAATCCTTCCTACTATAACCTATGGATGCCCAATCTGAGGAGGTGCAGCTCCTAGCAATATTAATAAAATCAAAGTAATTCAAAATATATTTCTAAGAAATACTCTAAATGCCCCCTGGTTCATTACAAATGAACAAATTAATCGAGAATTAAAAATTACAAAATTAGAAGAAACCATAGCTAATTTTTACAACAATCTGCATACCTCACCAAGTACCATCATTTTTGACATGGGGAAAAATGCGGTCCACCCACGCATAAAGTCAAGATTTCCCAAAGACAAATTCAAACCCCCGTAAACCACTATACCCTCAGCTCCTTAACATTATCATATTCCTTTCTCTTCTTAATTAACAATAATATTAAATCAATAATTTTGTCAGAGTTTAAACCTCACTTACCTTATGGATGGCCAATCCAAAATTGTCATATAATAATCTTATGTATTTTTAAAACCCTTGAAAGACTATATTGTGGAACAAGAAGAAATAAATTTTAAAAAGTGCCAACATGATTCATTTAACCTACAAAGTATATGATTTCATTTTATCAATTTCACAAAACGGAAATGAAACTAGAGCGGCATTTCAAAGCGTGTTACAACAGGGCTGCCATGCTACTAAAAATGAAAAATGTGAATGGAAAATTTCTCCACAGTAAGTGAGTAGTTATTTTTCCAAGCTACTGTCTGTATTATATCCTTTCCGGAAGTCTGATAATAATGCAGCTGACCTGAAAATATCTTCTCAGTTTTGAGCAATTTCCTTTTCCGTTGGAAGTAGAATGACATTGTTATTGACATGAAGTTATTAGAATAGAAATAAATATATACACCGACAACATTATTGAAATAAAGAAGACAGGTGTGCAGTCTAGAACGATAGTAAAATAAAAAAAAAAACAGCATTCATTTATTTAGCTCGTTTGAATGAGTTCAGTTATTTGGAGATCACTCTCAAGAATAAAGCATGTTAGCCTGAATCATCTAATGCATTGAAATGCAATGCAATGTAATGTTTAGAAAAGTAGACCTATCAGTCTTGTTAGTATTTCCCTCCCAAGTAAAACCATGACTATGCACTTACATTGTAGAGGGAATTTTAGCCCTTTCCTAGATTGAAAAGTTTCCTTCTGTTGGATCGTGGGGCTTTCGTCCACCCCATCCCGAAAATGCTCACTTAGACGGAATGTTAGATGCAAGACACCTTGGCGCTCATAAACGGTAAATGATTTACTAATGTTCTTTGGTTGGTGGTGTACGTATTGTTCACGTTAAGGGGTAGCGAGTGACGGGTTAGAAAGTCATCAGATTTGTATCGTCAGGAAAATAGCCATGGATGGCAGTAGACACTTCGGTCATCTGAATCATGAAATCGTAATTGAGTAGTGTAAAAGATACATTAGTGATTAACCAAAAAACACTTTGTAAAATTAATTGCTATATAAAGATAGTAATTAGATACGAATTTTCACGAATTATATGTGCGAGTACTAGATAAAGTAATAACATTAAATAAATGAAAAGAAATGAATTTAGTTCCGTTATTTTCAGTGATAAATAATGTAAGTACATAGACAAACTTGATAAATCAACCAAATGCACTAATCTATTACATTTAGTTAGAATAATGTAATCGTTAATCATAATATTCTTTCAGTTAGTCTAGAAGACGTTCGATCATTTATTTACAAAGTCTCTACATTTACTTACAAAATCTCTAGAAGACGAGAATGTGAAGATAACAATTCTTTAGTTAGAGATCGACAGTACACACCTCTCAACGTTGTCCTGTTATAATATTAACAATATCTATGAAATGTTAATGTAATGTAATGTAATTTTAAACCACTACGTTTCAATAGAATAGGAAAGAAAACTGCGAATGTCTAAATAAAATAAGACTTTGTTTAGAAACAAAAGTTTTTAATTGACAATTCGATGTCTAATAAAAACGACACATTATTTTTGTCTTAATAGAGACTTGTGGGAATGTTCTTGACAAATGAAATCGCATTTTTATTCCTCATGGTAAATTTTTTTATTACATAACTGAGAAACAAGGAATATTCCTGAAATTGCCCATTGCAAGAGCACTGCACTAACAAGACCACGAAGCCACTGAATTATCGTATTTCATTACATCATCTTCAGACGAGCGTCGAGCGAAGCACCAGACCAAAACAACACTGAGAAGGCAGGGTCAGTGAACTGGCGGTGCACTACGGTTACTCACCTCGTCCTCCTCCAAAATCGCGTGCCAAAACGGCGGGCGTGTGTTCAGGGTTTCCGGAGCGCAGGCGGCGCGGCGCAGGCAGCGGGCGGAGGCGAGCGGAGCGCAGCGGGCGGGCGCGCCCGTCCCAACTCCACCGGAGACAGCCAGACGGAGCACAGTGGCGACGTGGCTCGCAAGGGTGGGGACAAAATGCTCTGTTCAAATGTTATTTTAATTATTTTTAGTTTCCAGACGCGTCAACTCCTGAGGCCATTGGTCCCGTAAGACCATATGAGCCCATTGGTCCTATAATGAGTATGTTGAAAGATTTGAAATCACTGAGCACATGCGACAATTGTTTTACGTAACTAGCAAAGAAGTGTTTTTCGTTGTGTAGAAAAGTGTTTAAATTCTTCTATGAAGTGCTTCAGTCATACACTCATGTCAGAGAAATTTTGACCTTTGGCATTTTTAAGTAAAATGTAGAGTAAGTTGTACTAAAAATATAAAGTGAATCCACAATGTCGCTGTTGATAATTTCTCAGGAATTAGGGAATAAAAACAATGCTGATTCAAATTTAAACAATTGACTCTTAGATCGTTTAAATTCCACTTTATTTGTTTGTTTGTTTATTTCACTACTCCCCATAGCACGGCATACACTGTTTTTAACTTTTTTGACGTAAATAAATAAATAAATGTGTCCTACATGTTATGTACCTGAATGTGGCGGTGTTCCTCACCCTCCTGATCGTTATATCCGGCACCTTCCTACACGTCTGCTTGTGGGGTTCCCACTCCTGGTACTTCTCCATACGGCATAGCACACTGTATAGCTACGAGGGCCGGATTTAGTTGTCAAGGCTACTTCCCGGAAAAAAATACTCCAGATTTTCCTAAACTATTACTAGCTAAAAAGCTATATCAAACCGATTTACTAACTACTACTTTTTAGTACAGTAGAGTATTTTATTAACAGTTATTTTACAGGTACGAACATGATGTATGATTCTTTTAAATTCTGTATGATATCTTTTACGGGGTGCGGAACCCCCACTCCCGCCCCCTGGATGGCGCGTCTAAGTCATTGCTAATTTTGCTTGTAGGTAAAATCCAGCTCTAAGCGCTGGTCCTGGCTGGGGGGATCTCCCGACACTGGTCCCCGACATTTTGACTTTGAGACATGACTCATTTAAGATGGCTTTTGAAGTGAAATAAAAAGAACAAATTATAATTATACAGTGGAGAATCCTGAACATTATTTTAATTATGCCGCACTTTACGGAAGCTATCTCTATCGTTGTCTTTTATTTTGAGCTTTTCTGAAATCCCAACTGCGAAATTCCGTCCTTAATTTTTTTTCTATAATACAATTACACAAACCACTATCTTCTGGAGCACTAACACACTCCATTTTCACAAAATAATAATAATAATAATAATAAAATAATAATAATAATAATAATAATAATAATAATAATAATATTGTACAGTCTCCCCGCCCTTGAAACATGACGAGCCGTAGGTTATCGCGACTGGCATGCGGTGCCTTCTGCGCTAGCGAATTCTCTGGTCAGCATTAAGAGCTGTGTGGAACTTCTCACTAACGCACTTCATAGTATGAAGTGCGTTAGTGAGAAGTTTCACATGAAGTTCATAGCGCTTACGGTTGCGGAAGAGTGACTGGCTCTCGGTAGCAAAACAGAGTTATTTTTTCGTATCTGTTTTAAAGCTTTCAAAATCTCAATAACCTTTTAGGGGATTACCAAGCTTATGAAGTATTTCTTATACACTTCGAATTACTAGGTACCACTCGCGCAACTTTTCTTGACCGATAGATTGACGAAATGCGGGCGGAGTGGGGGTATTAGTTACAAAGACAGCCACTAGAGTATTTTCAGTAATGCCAACTTTTGGTAGATGAAACTCAAACCCGCTATGTGTGCGGGCAGGTCATCGCTCTGAGTAGGCAACAGCAGGGACAGTACATAGGAGTTTTAGGTGCCTTCCTTGAAGGTCCTGGACCTGCCTCAGATATTTCTTTAGATAATGGTAATAAAGCTGAACAGAAGTTCTCGACTATGAAAGCAACTAGCTTCTGTTTCGTGCCAACGAAGTTTTAATGCTGGGAATGTTGTCATCAGTGCTCGCTGCGATCTTTTGCCTTCAGCTGTTTATGGCTCCAGGGAGGGGGAAGCAAGGTCATCGGTCAAGAAAAGGTGCGCGCATGGTATACGGGCGGTCTACGCGGTGTATCGGAGAATTCACCACTTCAGAATTCACCACACTACAGAACAATACAGTTTCGTGTAAAATCTCCCCAATTCAAGTAAAAACATTGTTTGGCTTTAAAACAAGATAAATCACTTGAACATTTGTTATCGAATTTGTTTCAGTTATCTTTCTTTATTTGCTTATTGCTATTTTGACTTTTGTTTTGCATACAGTAAATAAAAATTTCGTGGAGTATTGCAGACACTCTTGCGATCTTTACACCTGTCCATTAATAGGTACTATTTAACCGTAATAATTTCGCCTTGAGAACAGTTCTGAAGAACCTCCCAAGGCTTGCAGGATTGTCCAGTATCATCAAACTCTCGATTCAAAATTTTCTTTTCGGGAGATCGATTCTAAGGTTAACCTTTTCTGTTTAAATTGACAATAAAGCGCTTTTTAATCTACGAAATAAACTCTTTGTTAAATACCAACGCCTTTGCTTCATCCAATTAGCATCATTCTCGTGGCGTTTGCTCAGGACTGTCATCTTTGCTCACACTTGCTCTCTCTAGGATCTTGTTTGTCATCGCCCCATTGATCATGCTCGAAAGCAATCTGGAAATAATTCGCGCGCTTTTTGTCTTGACTGTCTTGCTCCCCTTTCTCCAAGTCTTCGAGTTGCTGGTTGGCTAACATCATTGTGTCTCTCAATGCCCCGCCACCGCCAAATGCGACCATTTAATAACAATACAAGTACGCTATTGTAAATAAATACTATTATTTTATACATGAAATTAATGTGGTTACATTAAAATTAATGAGTTTAAATTTTCGCATAAATTGGCAATATGGTTAGTTTTCGGAGATAACGTTGAATGAAAAGTTTATATTTGATTCTAACAGGAAATTTCTGGTTGTCATTTGAGACAGAATTTGACTTTCGGTTCCTATTTTGCGCACCCATCCCACTGCGCAGCGCAGTGCCTCCACGCGCCGCCGATCGATGCAAGAGGGAGAGGGGAGGCCAGGGGAAGGGGGTGCGCGCGCGCGGAGGGGGACGGGGGAGGACGTGACGGCGGAAGCTCAGGCGGTGGCGGCGAGGCGACAACACCGAAAACCGCGCCGGCGATAGCGCACTTAACGGAGCTTTTCAAATGATTGTTATCAATTTCCGGGCACTTGTCTGTCCTTGGATACTCTACTGCGCTGGCAAGAAAACCCAACATGAATTCCTGAAATTGCTGAAAGGAAAACGCATTCTCGCGATGAAAGTGATTGGCGATATGGGAGAATGCCGATTTCAGTTATTTTTCCAAAACAATGCACTAACGGGGCTGTGGGGATTCGCCTGTGGCTAGCGACGAAAACTCAATGGCGGGGGCGGCGTAGTAATGGAGGGGCGCCAAGCCAGTGACCCTAGGAGCGCTGGTGCCCACGTGTCGACTCGCCGGGCGGGAGGGAAGGGAGGGTAGGGGAGAGGGGAAGCGACCTTCCGTGCCCTACAGCGGCACTTCCGGAGAGGTTGCTGCTGTAAACTGCAGCCTGCAGCGCATTCCGACGGAGTGAGGGAGACGTAGTGAACCTTGCGTGAGAGTGGCCCTGACCTAAATTGACACTCATTGACGGAGCATAATATCAGTGAACGGTCTCGAAAAAAATGTTCTTGCTGAAGAACGGTTTTAGTCTTACAGTCAGCGTAATCGTTTAATTCGCGTGTGAAGACAATGTGATGTGCTATTACAACCGGCTGCTTTGTGACATACCCGTACGGTCATTTCCTTAGAAAAAATACAACGTTTTTGAAATATATTAGTTCTTCACTTGTATGAAAATCATGTATGTGGTGTTACAAAAATGACGATTTTCCAGATATGTCACTTTTTTTGCACGCCGACGATGCCTCACCTTAAGAGCTAATAAATATAAGGGGGAAAAAAACCAATACTTGACTACCGTTCATCTGTCATCACACACAACTCAGCTTCTCTGACCTTTTGCACATTATTCAATAATGTACGAGACCATTATGGATGTAAAAAATATCAAGAGCGTCCAAAGACATAATATTTTCAATTGAAATTACAGGAATGATTTTACTCATGTGTAAGTGCATGTCCTATTTGATTATAGTTTTGAAAATGGCCATGCAACAAAGATTTTGTGTTGGTTATATAATTTGACACTGCGAAAAGTCGATAACTATTCACCTGCAATAATGTAGACAGTTTTTACAATAGTGTGAACGAGAAATCATAGACAGGCACCCATACCCCTGTATAGAGGTAGCATCGTTGGTGGAGAAATCAGGGAACTTGCAATAATGAAAGCAGTGGAATAATGAGAGTGGATAGACTTGCTATTTTTACTATGACACAAGTCTATAATGGATTATGTCATAAAAATGAATAATTATATAATGTAATGAATGTACATTAAAATAACGGAACAAAACAATTGTTAAAAGGTGTAAAATGGTTCCGTTAATCTGGTTTATTACAACTGTACTCAGTGGCGGAACTACCATTGGTGCAGCCGATGCAATGCACGGGGGCCTACGGCTCGCAAGGGCCTCGGAGACAACCTAAAAATGTTCTTGGTTTCAAGTTTTTTATTTAATAGATTTCAACTTACAATTGATTGAAGTAAAAAAATAACAAAATTGAGAAAAACTGTGGTTCCGTTTTCTCTATTTTTCCGTAACTTCTTTTTTTGTCTAAAATTTATATTAAAAGGTAAATAAAAAATTGCAGACAATGAATAAGTAAAAGTATATTATTGCCAAGGGCGCCTCTACGCCGGAGGCTTTTACGATGTTTTATATTCCAAAGGAGCGTACTGAAAGTTGAACAATAGGGAAATAATGCATTATTTTCCTCGTCAGAAGATCCCGCTTGTTTTGTTCGTTCTCCGAGGTGCATAAAATAATTCTATTTAATACATAATTATCAAACGTATATCGGCGATAACTGTCGACGCTAGGCCAACATTTTTTACAGCGACCGCTATGGACCATAAATGGAATTAACGTTTAAATTGAATTAAAAACATTTATTTTTAACAACAAAAAATGTTTCCTTTCAAAAAAAAAGGCATAAACGGTTTATAATAATTATTAATATTTTTATTTTTAATACTTTAAAAATATTAATTAAAATTGAAAACAACGAAATCTCAAATCAACAAAACATCTTTGTAAATATGATTATTATTTAAAGACATTTAGATACTTTTAGTGTTTTTTTATGGAAAACATCTTAATATGAGATTTTTTGTATCTTTTATAATAAAAGGTTCTTCAAATAAGACAGTTTTTTAGAGTGAGGATTGTCGTAGAGTGATCCTGATGATCTTGTTACCAGGGTCCTTGGAAAGATAGTACCACCACTGACTGTACTTAATTTTGTTATTTCTTCTTTGATACAAGATTGCGTTTTGTGAATATACACTGCAGCAAGTACCAAGTTGGCAAATAATATGTAAGACTTTTTTTCACAGAAAGGATGTGACATCAATATCGATTTTTTCAAAACATCGATGTTAAATCATGAATGTATTTAACGTCGATTTATTCAAAGCGATTGTTTTTTTAAATCCATGTTTTCTGCTCGGTGTTTTTATCTGGTTGATATTTTATCTTTGAATTGAAAAAGTATCATCATAAAACAATCAGATATTTATAAATTGAAGATTCTTCGGACCAAACAGACGAATGGCGAAAAAAAAATCGTTCAATTTTCGTCGATAAATGTAACATACTTTTTGTATTATCCAATCACATAATGAACATTTTGTCAACTGTTCGGGTTTTGACTTTTTGTCATCATGTGATCATCAGTGAAATCTTAATAATAAATTAATAATGACCACCATATCATTAAATTCCCTCGTGTGAACGTTAATTTAAGATATTACTCAGCCAGTTTTCATAACAACAAGGATTCAAAACCTCGATTTTGAAGGGACGTTTTAATTATATTGATGACTTCCTTTTGAACATTGATGCTTCTTTGGCGAATTCGAATCCCTATTTCACAGAAACTACGTGTATTCTGAATTTATAAACTTCAATAAGACGATATTTCTATAATACTTTGGATGAAGTCCGCTTGCATGCTGAACTACTTTTGTGGAAGCGAAGGGTCTGAGGCCCTTAATAGCAGCACCCGGAGCCCCGTCTAGTGTCCAGAAATAGTCCTGCGTTTCCGGAAATACATTTCGGTCCGAGCGTAGAGTAAACGTTGCCCGTTGTACAAAAGTGTGTGTTTACTAACAACATTTTTCTGCCAGTCACCCTTTTTCACTTTTCGATGTCTTGATTTTCTTTCATATGTTAGAGAAATATCAATAGAAGGGTACTTAGTATCTAAAAAAACGTTGAGAAAGCGCCAACAATCTCAGTTATCTGGATATATTTTCTTTTACCTTGCAAAAGTAGAGAAGCATGTAGGATGTAAAAGGTAAGCCACCCCATACGTCATCATTGCATTCCATCAAGTGTTCAAAGTTGCATGGAAGTGCAAAATATTAATCGAGTCTCTTGGTCGCTTAAAATGTTCAAAAGAACTCCCATTGAAATTGAAACTCATTGCAGCATTTTTATGACCATGGTCTTTCAATGCATTGAATGAACTCATTAGAATTCAGAGAAAGATTAGAGAACAAAATATTCAATTCCTCTATCAGAAATTTTATACTTTATTTTGATACGAAAACTTTTCAGCTCCTTTATTTACGCTCCCGTGTCCTGCACTTTTCCATAATAAAGAGACATAAGAAATGGTCTACAAAAATTCATTACCAAAACCATTGCGTACGAATATACGAGAATTCGTCCTCACCATATTTCCCTGGCGGAAACCAGAGCAGTTGATTCTAGATGCCTGGAATTCAATACTCGTTATGCTAAATAAGTTGCATGGTATCGTATTCGGGGGGGGGCTTTTTTCTGTGTGGTCATGGCAAGATGTGACGAATATACGGGCTCATCTTTCTGATGTTACTTATTCGAAATATTTTTCGTTAGATTTTCTGTCTTTTACTCACTCAAATCTCATTTCCTGGTATAATTTCTCCACTTTCTTTTTAATAAATCTTCAGAACACCTGCAAACAGGTGTGACACGGTGATTGCATTTCTCGTACTGTTAGTCTCAGGGCTGAATCAGCGGCGGGTGGACTTGTCCGTCACGCGACTTCGCGCACGGGTTAGTCGGCCCGGGTTAGAATGCTCCGATCTCAACAAAATTTTGTATAGGCATGTTTTAAGTTCATTCGAACAAAATTGGAGGGTGAACGTTCAAATATTTCGAAGTCGGAAAATAAGGGACACCCTAAAGGAGAGTTTCGCCAGGTATTGTCGGAAATTGCCGAACAGCCGAGGTTCTCCGAACGCAGAGATGAGTAGGAATGCTTATCGCTGTCCAATAGGATACGAACCGCTGCGACTGCTTGAGTCAGTGTGCGGGCGGCGCCAGTTATCAATTTGCGCTATTAGCGATTCCTTCGCCATATCGCTGTATAATGGCTATTTCTCGTTTTTGTAACTAGTTTTGTTTAAATTATATGCTTATTCGCTAAATTATGTGCTTATATTATATTCGTTTAAATAACCAATTCTTGCCCAAATTATTTAAAAAGTAATATTTTTATTATTTTGCTTGGTCATCCCCTTATATATCGATGACCTAACATCTCGCCTCTGATTGCATTATCGTGTCTTGGCTTCTAGTCCTATTGCATACAGGGCGGGATTTAAGAGTATATTGCCTGTAGGCTAAAGTCCAGTTGCCGCCTCCTCTATTGTTCATAGTTGCTTAATACATTTGTTTTATACAACAAACGGTAGAGTTCCATCTTGTTTTCATCTTTTTAAACATTAATTTTTAACATTTTCTGTATTTTTGCCTGCAGACAATTGTAAGCGCCGACCATATTTGAAGCATTATTGTGAGATTGGCCTCTCAGTCATCAATGTTTATTTGCATAATCTCTAGCTCATTCATAACACTTAAACATTCCTTCTGAACTATGATCAGCTGATGGAATAAAGGTAATAAATTTTTCACAGGGCACACCGTAACTTGAAACATACCTAACGGCAAGGACTAACTGGCCAACATGTGACATGTCTGGGGTCGAGTCTATGATAAAAGAAATGTATTTAGATTGTTTCAACTTTTCGCAAGTTACTTGCCTAACATTTTGAACTATTAACTCAAGTGTCTCATAGCATGTCTTTGAAGAGAGAAAATTTGTATTGCTACTACCACAATTAGGGGAGAGTAAGATTAACTGGACCGGTTATGTTAAGTGGTCCATCCTTTTAAATATTGGTGGGAAGTGATTCCTGCTTTTTCCTCTGAATAGCATTCGTAGAATGATAGGACTGATAATCTAAGTCACTTTCATTAGTTGCAGGCCTTCATTGTTGAGTACTGTGCGGCATTTTTTTTTTTTTTCTGAAAGGTTAGAAGTGTTTTCTACCACTCATCTGCTTTGCAATTTTATTGAGATTGAATAACAACTACAAGAATAATTTTCACACTAAATTAATTGTTAGTATTTATTTTTTATTGAATATTTACATGCGTTAGCCTGTGAGGCTTTTGGCACAAGGTTAAGAAAATATACAATTTGTTTTCGATTATAAGAGTTGAAGGAAAAACAAAATGTAGCTAATGCATCATTCGAAAAATAATTCAAAATAATTTCCTATAGGTGAGATTTACTGTTGATGAGAAATGCTAACACGCTAGATTGTTGGTATTTCTGTTTTATAATTGTGTGTTTTGTTTTGAATAATACATCGCGGCTTGTATGTTTTCGGGCATATAAAGAAAATATGTGCTGTGGAGTTAACTGGACCGCCGGGGCGTTAGGTTAAGTGGACCGGTCGAATGCCCCCTTTATTTTTTTTTCGAAAGTAGTATTTGCAGATTTGCAGTTAACAGTGACATCAGTCGATACCCTGACAAACCAAAATGCTTTGGTTTCAACAGTAGATATTGTTACTAAGTTTCCATGCACGCTGAAGGACGGCAGGGAAATATTTAAAGTAATGATTTAGTTGAATGTGAATTTGGAAGAGTACAATCTTCACTAAGCATTTTCTTCATTTTTGTGTAAAAAATGGTTATAGTAATGTGTAGAAGAATGTTTTTTTTTTCATTAAAACGTCAGTCACAGTTTATTTAAATATCCGGTCCACTTAACCTTACCGGTTAGGTTAACTGGTCCTATTACAAATGTATAAAACATTCCATATTTCACAAGAACTGTAGGCACAATGATGATGTTTATTCCCACAATATAACGAGAAAGCTTCACTGAAATATGCGAAATTTCACTATATAGGTAAGTAAAGAACGTTTTAAAGCAAATAAAAAAAGTGGAACAGTTAACCTAACTCTTCCCTACCGCTTTTTTTTTATGTATGTCGCTAAGAATGGATCGAACTCGGATATCAGCGCTCCCTCAAGAATCGGATCTGTGGCAACCGCTGCGTTCTCGACTATTCTTGCCAAAATCGGAGGCAGATGTCGCCGCCCTTACCTTTCTGGAAGAACATCTGGGTCTGTGAGAAATCAATGACGGAAGTCGGGGTCATCGACTTACCCCCTTAGATCCGAGTGATGTTTTCATTACAAATTTGAGCCCAGTGCTCATTCATGACCGACTCACTGGCCACCTACGACCCATCGTTTTTATTTTCTTTGTGTGAAGAAATGGGAATAAAGCGAGCTTTTGGTATCTAAAGATACAGAACACCAAATTAAAAAAAAAAGGACATCCTCGGTCCAGAATAGACAAAAATAGAGGTTCGATGCCGAAAGACTGGAATTAGTAAAAGTAAAAATGATTTAAACATTAATTTTGAACCAAGATTATAAGAACAAGAAATAAGTTTACGAAAAAAGCATAGAAAGTTAAATATGCTTTAAAATACATTTACGTGAAAATAGGCACGTAATATTCGTCAGAATTGTTACTTTTTCATTATTTTTCATATACGTTTTGACAAAAGCCTAAGCATATCTACAAAAACTATAGGTAACGCTAGGTTGCTTACGCATTGGTCAACGTACAAATCTGGCAAATCGCAAAAGCAATTTGCGTCATTCAACAGGAGCCGCCAATTCATGCCGCGAGACCGTCTCGAGTTTGAGCGATAATCGATGACAATAGATCCATTGACACCTCCAGCATTCTTTGGACGCGGTCGACTCATCCTTGTAACCGGACAAGTTTTGGTATCGTTAGTTCTCAATAATGGCAGCGCCGGAACTAGCGATGATTGGTCCCTGCGCTTGCGCCTTGCGCCATGCAGTGTTGTCAAATCAAATTAGATTACACCAGTGGCGGCTCGTGCTTAGGTTGCACGGTTGCACAATCACCAGAAAATGACCAAAGATCTCATCTTAGGAATATACATTTTCCTTTTAAAACATTCAATATTAAAGATAATGCAGCAATATCGATGTTTATGAAATCGTTTTGAAACCAAAGAGCGTCTAACTGGCGCTCTCTCCGGTGTCTGGTGCCTTGCCAGGAATTGCACCATGCTCTTGGCTGTAGTAATAGGTTTACTTTTTTTTTCTTTGGCCCTTCGATTTAATACGGGGAACATACGGCCTGTTGGTGCAGCAACCAGCTAGTGGCGCTGCCTAGCGTTGTGCGGCGACAGAGGGAATCTCAGGGGAATACCCACCCATATTATGTCTTCGTCTGACTCACTGCAACCTAATTTAATGATTTTCGCATGTTATTGAAAGTACACAAGTTCAGTCAATTATTGACGATATTCAATGCATTGTTGATGATATTTGGAGAATTTGTTTTCATTTGATATTAGGTATGTTGATTCAAAACGTACATTTGATGAGTTCTTTGTGTAAAGGCGGCCGTTCTGGATGGAAGTTCCTTAGTGTCTTGGGGAAGCCAATGTAGCTGAAATTGGTCAGCGGTTTGCGAACGTTCTTGTAAATACGAAGGTGTGTCGAATATCTTTCATTATTGCCAAATATACCAGGGTAGTGAAGTTTTCGAAATTATATAATTTTATTTGTGTGAAACGTGTCGAAGCAGTAATGCTTATTGCAATGTGCTGGAGTCGAATTTAAGTGCCCAGTGGAAATCATAGCCAGAACCATGTGCGCGGGAAGTGTATATGTAAGTATAAGTGTATATGCCTTACGCGGACGAATAAAATTAAATAAGTAGTGTTTCAATATAGACTTTAATTTAGTTTTAATTGCGTACATTTTTATTACATATATTCGTATTTTGAATTTTGGAAATTACATTTCCGTCATTCGTTGGAGGTGCAACCTCCAGTCTGTTGAGGTATCAGACGCCACTGGCTTACTCTACAAGAAAGTTATATTACAAGATTAGGTGCTGTGAATTTGTTTTTAGTTATAGGTTTAGAAAGTATGTAGAAAGATTAAAACTTGTTTTTTGTTTTTAAATTTGTACGGAAAATATTATTAACGAAAAATATTTATTTTTAACTTTTAAAAAAATTGCCAAACTGCCGCTCCTAAAACTTTCCCGCTCTAGGCTGCAGCCTATTTATAAATTCGGCCCTGATTGCAAAAACTTGCCTTGTTCATCGTGAATAACTGTTTTCTCAATCTTCAGAGAAGTTTTGAGTTAATGTTCGCTCGCTTTGTTCGTGAGGTGCAAATGCAGTTTGAGTTGCACACGCACAGAGGTTCAAAAGCGGAATACGCTACGATGCTTCACGATGCACAAAAAGTCTCTATTTATTGAAAGAAACAAAATCCATAGATTGGTACCCATTGGCATAGGTTTCCACCAAGAAGGCAGTCGTACCTTCGGTCACTCAATTACCTTATACCTCTAGCTACCTATAAATGTTAATAATAATAATATTAATATTAATAATAATAGAGAAGGTTTTTATAAAAATTTTAACTTTGTGAACACAAAGGGACTGACGCTCAACTTAGATAAAACAATGTACTGGGCATTAAATAGTAATAGTGATTACATAGCCATGGGCACAGAATTCAAAATTAAGAAAACTGAAGAAATAAAATATTTAGGAGTAAATACGAGGAAGATGGGGCATTATGAGATAAAGGTTTTGGAACGGATCACACAAGGCAGAAAACTCATCGGTTCCCTGAATTCTATCCTATGGGACAATAATATAAGTAATAGAACATGACTAATGATATATATAGTAATAATCCAAAGTGTTGTACTGTATAGTGCTGAGAAAGCTGAGGGTCATGGAAATGGATTTTCTTAGAATATCCACTGGCCTCTCAAGAAGAGAGAAATGCGAAATGAAATAATTAAAGAAATGATGGGCGTGAAGCATAATATACTGCACGAAATTGAAAGGAAACAACCGATATGGTTTGGACACGTGCAGAGGATGCAGAGCAATAGACTTCCAAAGAAGCTTTTGGATTGGCAACAGCAAGAAAGAAGTTAGACGCCGTAAGATCCACCTGAGGGTCAACCAAACGGCTAAGAAGAATAAGAATAAGAATAAAAGAACATTGTGTTTCTATATTTCTAGTTCTTATAGATGATGAATGATAAGTAACGAAAAGGATAAGTTCATTCAGAAGCGGATTTATGTAATTTGCCGCTCTAAGGAAATATTTTTGGCGCCCCCGGTTAATTTAATGAATTTTGATTTTAATGTTGAATTTTGATTACAGTTGACTTTACTCCGATGTCAATCCTGGCTATTGCGCAGGTCCAAACAGTTGTACATCGCAAGCGAGCACAGGAGCTCGAGTATACGATACTCGAGTCTGAAATGCTCGAGCGAGTACGAGCGAGCAAACCTTGCAGATCTCTTGGCACGCCTTGCAGATCTCTAGTATAAAAGATTTATTCCATTTTATCCAAAAGCAAAGCTCAACTTCACACTTGGCTGTGTTTAAAATAAAAAAGAGAATGAATCATTATAATTCAAAGATGCCCTCCTCCGGTTCACTTTTTCTCAAAACACTTCTGGCAACCTAAGTTTAAACATATACAGGAAAAGCAGTAAGGATGGCAGTATGGACATTTGGAAATAATGTGAAAAGTTCAGTTCTTCGAAGAAACTGGAGGTGTCTAGGTTTGATTCTTCATACATCTGCCCCTGAACCCATTCAAGTATAAGAAAATCCCAGCCTCTTCACAAGCAATGAGTATCTGGGTGTGTCACAGTCAGAAATCCCTGAAAATACCAATAACCGCCTCATCATTGGATAACAAAATTCAATAGAACTATAACGCTACAGTCAGTTGAGGAATGTTCTCAAAAGCTGGATAGCGAAATGTGATGGAAGATGGACGAAAGTGAAAGGAATTGTCGGACATCCGAAAATAAATCAATTTAAAACTCAAGCATTTAGAAAAACAAACTCGTGGCCAAATTGAAAGCAAGAGCTTAGGTGAAACTCAGAAAAGCTTCTGCTAAAGAAGATAATGTACCAAGTAAACAAGAAATTATTCGAAACTGGCTGAAGTTCTTTATGTAAAACTTCTGTTTTAGAGTAAATTTGCATGTTTTTCTTTATGGAGAAATCATGAATTCTATGTTTTTCTAATTCCTAGTTCAGAATAAATTGTGTGACTCGAGGAATAGGTGACCCAAAGAACGAAGTATCTTAGAACCTTAAATTAAATATTAGTTTAAAATCAAACATTTAAATTGAAATATGAAGTAGAAAATTACGCAACATTTTATTCAATGATATTATTACCAAGACAAAAACATAATAATTGGAATTGCCCATAGAGCACAAATTTCATATAACAAAGTAAGAAAACATGCCAATGAATGAAAGGGCGGTAAAAATACCCAACAGTACATTTGGGGATGCATTTTAAAACTTATACGCTGAATTTATGTAACAGCTAGTACATTGCAAGACGTCTCACGCTTCTATAGTCAATAGCAATAAAATAGATTCCTCTGAGAAGCTTACGTAAAACAAGTATGATTTTCATTATTGTAATACGTGATTTTAAATAAATTTCAATGTACAGTTACGATACATAAAATCCCCGGTACTTGATGCTGATATATTTATAACCCGTGATTTTCATTAACAAAATCTATATTTTTTTGTATACTTGCTACCTATTCAATTGCATTACAAATTTTCAGAGAGTTGAATATAATACTACTACATAACGTAGAGGTGTGATGCCAACATTTAATTGACAAGTAAATTTTACTAAAGTGTTATCACTAACTTTAATTAGGTAATTGAAAAATAATTATGAAAACCAAAAATAGAAATAAAGTAAGTGTTTACGGAGAATGAAAAATATCTTTCGGAAAACGTGATTGGATTCGAGGGCGAGGAATATAATTTTGACCTATATAAAATGGGTGAAGTTGATAATTTGTTATACAAATTTTTAGTGAAGTTAAGTGTAAACGATTGGAAAGAATCAATTTTAAGTTCCCCATGAATTCGTTTATTTGATATAAACCAGGGAGCATTTACAATTCTGCAAAGGAATTTATTTTGCGTTGTTTGAAATTCGTGAACATTGGTAGTAGAGGCATTACACCAAACATGCATATCAATGCAATGCATATGAAAGAAGGCCTAATGATAGTTTTATATAATAAGATTATATATTATTAATAAAGACGCAATGTATGGAGGGTTCACAATAACAAGAATGACAACTTTTAATTCCGGGAGAGGGATTTGGTATATTTCCTCATTTAAATGTACTAGTTGCTGGTTTTAGGGGAAGAATTGTATAAAAAGCATAATGGTACATTTTAATTCTTTGTTTTAATTGATCTACTAAAAAAGCGGAAAATTGTTTTTAAAAAGAAATCGACAATACCACACGTCTTTTGTTTCTTTCACAAGCCCCTCTGGATGCGTTGACAGAAGTTACTACCAGCTAACATGGTGGTTCATAAAATTGGCGTAAGGGAGCAGCACATGCTTATCCACGCGCTGCTTGCGCTTTTACGGCAACATTGAGAACTACGAGTGCTGGTGTATCCGGTCCTCATATCGCGGGAAAGTATGAACATGGAGGAACACTCCTTAACTTATTCCTTCGTGGTATTAAATCACAAGTTGAACAGCAATAAAAGAAAAATCAAACAAATGTACTTGAAAAACATTGACAACGAGGAACCTGTGGGATTCCCTTATTTCTATTTTTACAAGAATGAATGTAATTGAATTATGAATGTAATATTTATTTAAGCTTTAGGTTGTATTACATTTTCTTTTTTGTTATTGAAGTTACATTTGAAATGCAACAATCCTTGTAAAGTAAAGTTGCTGGTCTACGGAAAAAATAAATATATAAAAATATTTTCGATATAACTTTATCACTCTTCTAATCAAACGCAAGCAGTTGACACATTCGGATTTCCTGTCAGACACCGCACTCTTCAGAATGTCGATCGACTACATGTGAATTGATTTTGAAAGATATGTACTTTACTTGTATCGTACTAATTAGGGTTATTAGAGGACTAGAAAACTATTGTGGCTGGAATGACAAACGCTTGCAGTCGAATGGAGGATAAGGAAACGGATTATAGTGGAGGCTATAATTTAATTTGGCTCTCTCCAATTCCCAATACCATGGTCGCTCACCACCAGATCTTCCTCATCTCGCAGATGGAGCCACGCGAAAAACTAGTGGTTCTATAACAGAACATACTTTCTCGTATTATTTGTAACATATAAACAAGACTATAATTTTGCAATATTTCAGCAATCTCTTGAAAAACTCTTCACCAGTAGAAGCGCGAAGAAAAGAAAAAACAAACAAACACATACCATTAAGTTTTGAAAATTCAAAAGTTTGGAATTGAAATGGCACTTTCTCAAGAGAATACTGTGTACTGTACTTTATCCTAACAAAATTTTGAAAAAAAAATTGGGTCGTTTCTGAGAGAGTCTTGCTTACAAATTTGTGGGAAATTTTCTCGAATTCACTGAAAATGACTGAAAATCACTGAAAATGAAAAAACACTCATTTTCAAAAATTTACATGAAATTATTTAAAGATTTACTTTTGAAGATAAAATTTCATTGAGAAAAAATATCCAAGTCTTAAATAATTTTGTCAAAGACGAAGAACCAACCAGATTTTGCCTTTTTCGAAAATTCAGAAGTTTTTATGAAAATTGGGTCTGCCACACTTTTATAAGCGTACTTTACTCTATTCAAGCCAAAAAAGGTACCATTTGAGATTATTTTTAAAATATACAGAAGGGCAGAAAGAAATTTTGTAAAATGCCACTTTTTCGGTGACACGTTCAAAATGAGTATATCGGTCAAAACCTCAACATAAATTTTTTGAAGCTTTACATAACTTAGGTATACGAAAAAACAAAAGATTTTAGAGTTAAAGTTGTTTACTACTGAACAAGACGTTTTTGAAACCAGCTATTTCAGTTAAATCAAACTTCAAACTTGCACTTTCTTCAAAATCATGAGATTGGATAACCGCATTATGCAAAAAGTAAGAAAATTCGGAGAGTCACTGAGTACGAAAACTACTTTTTTATTCGTTGAAAGTAAACAACAGCTTAATATCAGTGTTGTTCTCTTAGTTTCAGAGTCAAAGCGCGGTTTGATGCACCACGCAGCTGGACCTTCCGAGTGTTGCCGCGCCTAACATTTTTCCTCCCTACCATGATGTAAATATAATGGAGAGGAGTGTATTTAGAAAGGGGTCAGCCACTGACATTATTAAGTATTACAACTAGTCCCATTAGAATTAAATATTATGTAATATTTTAACATAATGATATAATAGTTCACTATTATAACGTAATATTATACAGACATTTCTGAACAACGTGTGACCTGTGTTTTAATACCTAATAATGTGCTAGAAATGCCGAGGGCAGTGAACTGTCTCTGTAGAAATGTATGGAAGACAGTCACATTTACACGAACGGTTATGTTCTGTGCGACTTTAAATATAAACCTTATTTATCGCAAAGTTATCTTCAATTTCAGCTAAGTAGTCAGATCTTCTCTCAAAATTCTGTCTTGCTTTCGACATCTTCTTAAGCCGTCCCAAAAGATTTGAAACTTAGGTCGGTATTGACAGGTAGGTTGTCATTGCGCTCCCGCTATAGACAAAAAAATAGCGCCGCGAACGTCGAAATGTGGGACGAAAAGCGACTTTCTTCCTATATTTCTTTTCTTCCCACATTTGGTCATTCGCTGCGCCTTTTGTTGTCTGTGGCGGGGAGCGCAAAGACGACCTGCCTGTCCTCGCTTTGGAGAGGCTTAATCAACGATGTCCCAGCCATAGACTTTTTTCCATTAAAGTTACTCCTCGTATGTTTAGCTCGCTGCTACTGTCCTGGCGAGACATCCAGTATTATTATATTTGAGTAGGGAAATCACGGCTGAACTAAATATAGAATGGACTATCTGATTTTAAGAGCGCAAAAACGTTGCGGCAATTAATATTAAGAATTCTTCCTCTCTGTTTCAATATTCGCCCTACAAATATAAAAATAAGACATTCTTAATGTTCTTGTAATTAGAAAAAACCGAGTTTCACTCCTAATATCACTTTTTTTCTCCAACACAATTTTGTTTGGTATATTTCATATTAAACAAATGTTAAAATTAAATAAAACAGCGAACAGATGATTCATATTAAAATATCAAAACTTTTGAGAAGAAATCAGGAAAGTCGGGACAGAGTGTTATGTATGGAAATCAGCAAATTAACAATAACAAGATTTTTATTACAGCTTCGCCGGCTTTACAAAAAGTTGCACCAAAAATGCAAAGAGAGTAAACCTATATAACATAGCCGAGTCACCAAATGTTCCATAGAAGTCCAAGTTCAAAGCCGAGTTCACCACCGTTAATCAGAAGAAATCACCTAGTACACTGCCGGGTCGCAATCACAATACTCAACACAATCAAAGCTCAAATTACACTCGGTACACTGTTCTGCCACTACCCCGGCGGCTCCCGTTATATCTTGCTGCGCGTCGAAGATTCGTCTCCTCGTAGAGGCTTCGCGCGCCGGCCGTTCCGTCCTCATTGGCCGGCTCCTTCTTTGCTCGGCTGCCCAGTTCACGATCGCTGACGTCACGGCGTGCCGACTCCGCGGCGCGCTTTTTGGTGTAGCGGACACCGCCGCAACACAAGAGTCCACAAATTACGACATGTCCTGATAAATCAGGATGTCTGGCATCGCTAGATAGCTGCTGCCCGCTCAGTAGACACGAATGTCGCACGCTGGCGGTGCCCAGCTGAGAGCTGCGAGGACCTCCCAGCTCTGACTGGGAGGTCCTCGGTTCAAGTCCCGGCAGTGCACATTTTTAGACATTAGCTTGACAGCTAGGTTGAATTCAATCGCTGCCTGGAAGAAAATTCTAGCGGCTGGCTGCTCTGATCGGTACTTTTCCGTGGTTTCTCCTATCAACACCAGGCGAATGCCGGAGCAGTATCTAACAAACGGACCACGGACCGCGCGCGATGTTTCCATCCTCTTCCTTGTCTTGTTCTCACCACTTACTCCCACTTACATTCACATGCACTACTCTATCTCACATGCCGGGAGACCGGTCGGGATCTTAGAGCTTGTCCCGGCTGGGGCGGTGACCCGCTGGTGGGAGATCCCTGATTGGGAAAAACACCTCTAGCCGAGAGTGGATCGGCGCCGGATCTCGCCATTCAGCGGGGGACCATTGCCACAGCAAAAAATGCACTACACTTACGGGACTGATGACCTTAGCTGTTGACGAACTCGAAATCACTAACAAGCAACCAACCCTTCCGCAGCTGCCAGACCCAAGAGGGGGCGTAATCTGGTCCCCGAGCAAGGTCCTCCAGGCGCCACGGTAGAAGTAGATTCGCTCGAAGAGGATTTTCGTAGAGAATACGTTATACATTAATTAATGGAAATTCGTATTGTAGTCCAAAATGCAATAGAACACCTCAGAGCTTCTGTCAACACGGAAAATTAATTTGTTTCAATTGTCCACGGTGGAACGTGTGCTAACACTATTCTTCAAAAATGTGTTAGATGGTTTCAAAACGTCTATTTTTTTAATTTTCGCCATAAGAAACATAACTCGTATTTTAAAGGGGTCTTTAGGCGCCATTTCCGCGTTATAAACAATGTTATCAGGAAGTTTTAGCTCCACGCGAAAGGTAGCGAAGGTATGTACTAATAGTCACGTGACCGACCTTGAACTCATAACGTCTTACCTTAGGCCTGAGATAGGACCTTATAGTTTCATAAATAGTGCACGCTTATAGGAGTATTTTCAGTCACCTTACAAATGGATAAGTGGCCGCCTAAAAACAGTAAAGGTTGCATTTTTCCATCTCTGATACACTGATTCTCGTATGTGAGGCAGTTAATCATTTCTTATCCATTCCACAACTCTGGCAAGTAATAACGGAAAATACTGGAAATGTGACAGGTAAGAAATTAGCGAAAAGGAAGTTAAAATCACATCTTCGTGTTGTCGTATCTTCATTCTATATCTTACGATCATTAAGAACTCTGTAATTACATATTCCCTACATTCTTAAGAAAAGTAGATTGAAAATCCCAGACTGCATATTCATCGCAACGGGCCAGAAAATCTAAAACCTCTTGCATAATGGAGATTTGTTTTAATCTTGAATGGCACAGTGGTTCAAATGTCTCAGCACTTCCCTACACTTCTTGATGTATTACGCAACTTCTTTGTTCAAGCTTTAAATGCTTCTTTTGCAATAATTAGAGACCAGAAAAATATGTAGTATGAAACATCGAAATATGAACACAAATATGTAATTAAAATAGCAAGAATGTGTAATAAATATGTAAAATCGGATATAATACGTAATATTAAAATAATTAACTATAAAATACATTTACATAATACCAAATTACATTTATAAAAAGTTTCCTAATTAAAGTTTAAATATAATGCAAACGTTTTAAAAATCTTTTGGAAAGCACAAGTTGATGCACACATTGCACCATACAACTTTCCCGTCAGTAGTAAAAGCTTCATCTATTGCTATCCAGGAGTGAATTTTAGGAGCCAAACTAGGCGCAATAGAATCCATCGCAGAAACTGGCGACATAAATTCGATCAGCAAATAATCGCTGCAGCGTGCCTCATCGAAGTGTAATACGTCGGCGATCGCCAAAGTTCTTCTGAAAATAAGGTTAATGGTCACGAAACGCGATCAGTCGCTGACGCGCGCACTATCTGTCACTGAGAAAACTCTAGCAGGTGCGATGGACTATGAAAACATCCGACCGCGTATTAACGTAGAGTACCTCGAATAGACAGCACGTCGCAATAAAGTAGGAAATGCTGAATTTTTAAAAAACTTTTCATAAAAAATTCTAATAAAATTGAAGAAAATTGATGGAATAAAAAAGTATTTTTTGAAAAAAGCAAAATATGTAAAATATGTAATAGAGCACTAAATATGTAAAATATGTAACGAAAAATCGGATACTGTGTTAGATCTGCGACGATTCGCCAAAATTACAATTTTGAGAACAGTAAGTAGAAAGACAAAAAAATGTAATTACATTAAAATTCAGTCTCCAGTTATAATACATAACGCAATGTCGCATTGCTAAAGTTCTTCTGAACGTTGTAGCCTTACGAACGTATAATGTTGTTAGTCACGTCATCAGTAGAGTTTAAGCATGTCAACGCCTGGCGCTAAAACTCCCTATTGCATGACGAGGAGGAAACGTTTGTTATGGGTTGCATGTGCGGGAGCCTTATGTTCTTTCCTTACAAGAAAGACATTCCATATGTTTCGTCTTAAATCGGTTTGATGCTCCCCTGGCTGGCAATCCCCTATCCAGTAGCAGCACCCCTTTTGTATCGATGATGTCTTTTACGGTTAACCCATTATTAGGTGACCACTGTTGGATCCGTGAAAAAAAGTCTTTTAAAGGGGTGGTCGTTTAATAGGAAGGCTCACGAAAAATGAAATATTTTGACCAACATTGGTATTCTACCGCACCAGATGTTCTTTCCGAAAGGTATGCAAGGCTCTGTTAATTCAAAGAATTAAACGTATGTTAGATAATTTTCATCTCCACCATATCATTAAAACAAATGAAACTGAAAATGGAGCGAGCGGATATGATATCATTTCAGTTGTAAGCTGTTTATCGTGGCTTGATTTCCAGATCCCCACCTTCTGATTTTCTTGAGAGTGAAGTTGATGCAATGCTCTTTATAACGTCGCCAATGTTCATTTGAAAATTCGGTGTATGTTTACTTACAATTTTCCTGAAAGTGGTCTCTTAAAAGGGATAAATTACGAAAATTGCTATTAAGGGGCTGGTAGGTGTTCGGAGAGAGGGGTGGTCTGTTAACAGGGGTAAAATTTGCATAAAATATAATATATTGTATGCAAATATTTTACACATACCGATACATATAATGTTTCGGTGTTCCTTCCAAGAAAAAAATCGTTCGTTGAGAGGGGTGGCCAATTAACGGGGGTGGCCTTTCAGAAAGGTTTCACTATATATTAAATAAAACTATCATATTCCCTTTGAGAATTTTCTCTAAATGTGAAATATAGAGATATTTGCAAAGGTAGGGCAGGTTATTTAATAACATTGTGAGATAAGACCAGTCAACATCCATCCAACATCCAACATTCATTCATGTGCTCTTTCATATTAAACAGCATGTTTGCTTTGGATCCATCATCTTTTTTGCCACTTGCTTCCGTTTCCCCTTCCTCTCGTTTTCAAGGCAGACTGACCTAGTGGAAGCGCTCGATATTTTGTGACGGTCATCGGTATCGAGCGCCACCAACGACGCTTCAAGCGACAGTAAAGACGGTGGGAGTAAAAAAACGATAGAGGAAAGAAAACTTCGTTAACTCTTGTATTAATTTTTAATTAGATAGTTGGCAATATGAATTGAATTGAGCATTAAGTAGAAAAGGGTATTGTACAAAAATGAACTGGAACGATCAGTTCTAGTTCTATTATTTAAAAGATTTCTCAGCACTTCATGTTTATGTTTTCTAAGCGTTACGAATATTGAAGCAAATTTGAGAAGCTTCTTCAAATTCTTAGAAACCATCCTTTATATACTTCTAAATATTTTATTTATTATCGCTATTATTAGTAATGTTATTTGGATCTTATTGTATTTAATTATTTTCATTTCATTCCCTTAAATACTCATTTCTTTCTCTTAAAGTTATCCTTCCTTTCTTTGAATTAAATATTCGTTGAGACATGTTATTACTTCAAAATCTAGAACACCTAGAAACTGTTTCACGAACTAATTACATTAATTTTGTCGGTGTCACGTGATGAGACATTGAACGCTATGGAGGGGGTACAAATGTATAGGAGGTGGGAGAGGAAACAGAGGAGAGGTTGGGGAGGAGGGGAGTTTGGGGAAAAGAAAGCGTAGGGGTGGGGTAACGATGTACAGGCGGTGAAATGATCGTAGTGGTGATGTACTGTACCTCCGAACAGGATGTGTTGAAATATGTGTTGACGCATAGATCGCTTTAGGAATCTGTGATGCGTATATTAAGTTTTAACACGATATTAGCAATACGCTTTTATGTTGGTTACTGACGAGTTCCGCTTCTAGTGGTTCATCGAATATTTTTAATACTAAAGGTAAGAAACGGAAAATTTGTTATATAGTGCAATATATACATTTGCTGATGAAAATTCTGTTTAGTGTGGAAAGTGAATAATTGGAATAATAAGTATATCAACTATACAATATAACATGATAGTGGTTAGTTTTTAAATTGCATTTGAAATAAAAGTAATGAAATTGTTCGTCTGCTTTCAACACATTATCCGATCATCGGGCAGGACTAAATTTAATGTGTATGTTAAATCTGATTCGGAAAAAAGGTTTAACGGACAAGTGTTTAAATATGAATATTATTTTTACATTTTGAAAGGAAGTTAAGAAATGGGATTTTAATTGAAATATTTTTTGTTTGCAAAATGTATATTTAAAAATGTTTGGGATTAAAAATATATTTGTGTTACAATACAAACGTGAAAATTGTATGAAAAGCATAAGGAAATCAGTTGATACATTTATATATTTATATTAATAATTTTAAACACCTCTCTGATAATGGTCAATGTTTTAAATAGCTCTATTCTCTTCTAGGACTTTATACAATTCTTCGTTACTGAATATAAAATTTGTTTATGTAACTCTTTTGTGTTAGCGCTCATTACATGTTGCTATTATGTGAAAAATTTAGAAAAGTTAGTCAACCGTTAATAATTACATTCACTTTGAACAAAAGTTGAAAGTATTTTGTTATAAGAAATGTAAATTTTTGTAATGAAAGGGGTGTAAAAGTAATAAATACGATAAAATTTCTACATAACGCAAGATGTATCAACTTTCGTAATGAAATGTTTGCAAATTAGAAGTGTAATCTGCTGGGTGTCAAAATTACTAGAGATGAAAATAATTATACATATATTTCAGTCTTCTTGTTGTGAAACTAAACGTTTAAATGAAGATCATCATCATCATTAGAACAACAAATAAAATTTTAGTCATCAATGTAATCTTCATCAGTATAATTCAATAATGTAATTTTGATAGATGATAATTCAATTAGCCTCATTCTTCCATTAATTATAATACTAATGAAGTACTGAAAATGTTAGCGCACGTATTTTATTTGGGAATATTAAACCAGATGGACAAGTTAATCAATTTGGTGAAATAAATGTAAATGATGAGATTTTGCTTAACACACGTTTTGGAATCAATGTCTAAAATTGAATACCGACGACATTCTTAAAAACTGTGATTTTGGAAGTTATCGTGTTCATCATGTATTTTCCTGTTATAGCGTGGTCGATACCAGTGACGTAATGGGTTGCAGTGACAGCAAACGACCTTCCGACAATGGTTGGAATCGAAGCATTATGGTCAGATCGGATTCTAATACAAACGGACCAGAAAACAGTAAGTATCAAATGAAATATTTGCTGTTTGGATTTTATCCTGCAAAATGTTATTTTTATGTTATAAAAGACGGAAAAATATATGTTAATTATCGAAACGGTAATATAATATATAAATATTCGGTTAAGAGGTTGGAATCTTAAAATGTCCCCCTCCCAATCCATTACCTGTTTCAATCAACGTAATAATTTATGTAGCATAAATAAGAATATTCATTAGTAACTATAAATAGATCAATGTATTTATTTCAAATTTGATGACTAAATGATACATTGCACTTAAGTATTAGCTCGTAATGTTGTTTATTACTAGCATTGACTTGTTAATGAATTATGAACCATTTCAACAAATGATTCGGTTATTATCAAATTTTCAATCTGGTATGTTTGTTAACTGCGCGTATCAATTAATCAGTGATGAGAAAATAAAACAGCAGCATTATATTGAACTGATGTAATGAATAAAGGGTTCGGGTGTAAAACATGATACCCTGCATGTAAATGCTTTTGAGATATAAGTAAGTATTTTTCACATAAAAATGACTAACGGTGACCATCCAAACGGCCTGAATTTTATTGATTATCACACTGCATGTTTGGTGAGCAGATATCAGGAGGCAAAAATAATATATTACACGAACTACACTTTTAAGTGATTTCACCTTTTACGTCCGAGCACTTCAACCTATTCTCTATTGGAATTATTTTTAATAAATTAAGTTTATTTTGGAAAATTAAAATGCTCTAAAATCTTAATTTTAAATTCTGTTGAAGCAATACTCACACAATTACTCGGGAACACTTCAAAATAATTAATCAGTAGTTACATACAATATTTTTCTGGAAAACATCCGAATATTTCAAATTACTATTCTTCTGAACTGAAAGATGTGTAAAGAGCTTGTAAAGAAGTTCATTTATTACTCTTCTTCAATTCATATCATAATCATCTTTATCTTGTGAATCACTTTTGCAATTTTTCCTATGTTAAAAAGTCTAAATTCAGTGGGAATATTTATAGTTGTTTGAATGTCTTAAAATTTCAACACAATGGTTGTACTTTGAATTATAAAAATAGACTTAAGCTAAATATGTTTTGAAAGTCAAATTAATATGTTATTTTGTCTAACAGGATATGAATATAGTAGAAATGTGTCCATAGACTCATTGCCAGACAGACTAGACGCATCGACACTGGAAAAATATTGCGACCGCATGGAAGAAAGAATCAAGCTCACCATCAACCAGCGTTTCAGCCATTTGGAGACATGCGTGACAACCATTTATATGGGAGCAGAAGTGAGACTCAGTGCGATGGAAAAGAAATTGAAAAGTATGGAAGAGACCATACAAATAATAGCCAAAAACGTAGAAAAGCAAGACGATAAAGAGAGTGAAAAGGAAAGTTTAGTTAATTCTGGAGAATGTTCAGATCAAATATCATGTTTAACTCAAAAGGAAGAAAATTCAGTAGTTGTAACAATCGAAGACGTTTCTGAGATAAGCGATATTCAAAAACAAAGTGTAGAACGCGAGGAGGTGAAGAAAGAAAACTGAATATGTAGGTTATAATCCTTTGAAGGAATAAATGGGTGTTCTAATTCATAGATTGTTATTTTTTTTGGGGGGGGGTATGATTAGCTGGGTTCAAGTTTTAAATTCATCTTTCAGATGACAAATCATTGCTAACAGGAATGGTAATTATGACTGTAATGATATATTATTTGATATGTTAATAAATGTTAATGCCATCTATTTCTAAAGCGTTATTTTGTGACACTTTTTAATTTTTAAGTTAGTTTTGTAATTCAGTGTCACTATTAGGTTACTTTGGGATTAAATGTTGTCTTTTATTATATAGATACTTTTTCTTCCCCGTCAACACACGTTTAATGTGTCAAAGATGAAAGTAATTTCAACATTGAAGTTGTCTGTTATTCTCACCTTTACTTTGCTTGCAATATTATTTACTTATCACAAAGCAAGTGACTGGAGTATTTATTAAACGTAAAATGTAGGGTCTATAGTGATTTTTTATTGCAAAATAAATTTTAAAATATGACGTGTCATTCACATAATTATGCTCTGTTTGTTGCGTTTTATTTATTGGGTGAACAATACAGCATAGCAATTTATTTTTGATACACAAAGAGAGAAATTGGTATACTATTTCAGGTGTAAAACATTTATGGTATTAATATTTTAAACCCATTATTGAGGAAGAGAGGTAAACTAACTAAATACAATATTTGCTAGAATGAGGGTATTTTTATAAAATTGGCAGGCTAAAGAGGTAAGAGAATTTTTGTTAATTTATTTATCATTTTAATGGTTAAAAACAGTAAAAACTATACCCGTGATATATGGAGGTGGGGGAGACATACACTAATCTGACGTCTATTACACGTAAATCAAGGTATAATAAAAGTAATGATATCAGGTGGTTCTCATATTGTACCTGAGAAGTTCCTGCAGAAGCAAAGTTATTATTATATTAAAATAAAATCACAACTTAAACATATTTACAATGACTTTAGAATGTCAACTTGAGAATCGTGTCAAAAATATTTTTCCTGTACTAGGTTTTCCTTTTACAAAGCATATTTTTATACTTTCACATCTACCACTGAATGGATAATATCTCCAAATAGAAGTTAAAAGAAATCGAAGTAGAGGATTTCGAGATAACCCACTGTAAAGAATAACGTTAGGGTTTTGCAAACATAAAAGCATTTGAAGTAATCCATAGGACCAAAATAGTTTTGGGGACCAATATATTAGATCGTTGAGAGTGAAGTGATAAGATAAGAACGGGTGGGCGGTGGCAGTTAAAATGTGTGAGTAAAGACTCCAGTACTGACATTGTCAATTTTGCCGTAGTACTCGTACGTACGTTAAGGACGTAGTAGGTACTGTGCAGAATTTATCTCATAGTCTCTCCTACACTAGTTGATACATAAAGAAACTGATTCTCAATTCATCATGCTGCAAACGCTTCGCGGCCTAGGATAGAAGCGAGAGAAAATGGAAAGGAATTTCACTTTAAAAACAACTGTACGCAAAACGAAACTTCATGATCACTTCAATTACTTTCTGCATAAACACAGAAACCTTGGCGATAAAATGTGACTCGTTTTGACAATATAGTTTCAGCAATATTAAAGTCGACCTTTTCTCATAACAAATAATAGAGAAATATATATTTTGTTAAAACATGTATAATGATCTATGTAAATATACCATATTATTAGAAGTTGGAAAGCTAACCCCTTCCACAGAAGTGTGATATCAAATGAGACATTGTGTATATTATTTTTCAAATTATTTTCTTATATTTAAATATGTTTTTCAAGCATTTTGTAGCATTTAAGATAATTGGTAATATTGATATTTTAAGAAAACATGAACCTTGTCACACAGTGTTAGCAATTTGCACTATGATATTTAATAAATTGAGTATAAACGAGAAAACCTACAATTTTTATCCCCATTCATGCTGTAAACGGCACCGCTTTCTTTGCATTACTTCTAATATTTTGAATCCATCATATTAAAGTAGTCCTGTAAAATAAGAAAATATTCCAAGGCGAAACAATTTCGAAAAAAGGTTGAATCCTTGAAAGATCTGAAAGATTTTTCCATTAGAGTAAGTGTTAATGGTGAACACTATTTTCTGACCAGCGCGGCAATTCCAGTGTTTTTCTTCACTTGGTGCTCGTCTTGCATTCACTCCTGACTCTCTCGGAGATTTATGGAGCCGATTCCGTGCATGCGGAGTGGGATCAATGGCGACGTTTGTTCACCATCCCGGTTGAGAACTTGGGAACCTACATTGCCTAATAAGACTAGAGGAAGCGAGCCACTCACACTTACGCCACTAACAATTGCTCGTTTTGATTGAATATTGAACTGCCATCTAGAGTACGTGTCTTCTGAAAAGCAATATTCTAACTGGTCACGTTGAAATATAGTTTGTTTATTACGGATGATTATTGCGGAAGCGTGTGCGTGATTTGCAATTATTTATCCTATATTTATAATATCGTATACTTTTTCTCTTGCCTCTAGGATGGCTCACGGGCAGCGTACTAGCTTCCCGTGGTGCAGTTCTCGGTGTGATTCCCGATCGAGGCAAAAATAGAATGGCAGTTTTCCTTTAGAGTTTTGTAGGAGTTTCTGAAGCTGTGTGACGAAGAACAGCTCAGAGAGGCCGAGTTAGTTGCGGTGAAGGGAATACGTCATGTTCGACACATGTTTCTCTTACCCACAAGCGTGGGGAATTGAGTGACACCGATACTTAGCTGACCAAGTCGGATAATTGTCCCAAATAGATACAAAAAATGTACTTTTTCTTGAAATGTATGGTATTTGAACATATTATTGTACATTATGACTGGCGCTTTCTCATTTTTGTTTAAAGAATTTCTCACATTTCGTTAAACAATAACTTGTGTTTGCTGAACACATTTTTGCTATGTACCAGTGCATCTTCCAAAGAAAGAGTCTAATTAAAATTCTAGCTTCACGTAATAATATAATATTATTTTCAGTTACGTTTTAAACTTCTTGTATCGGATTTCAACATTAATATTGTAAAAAATATTTTGTAGCATTGTGTTTGAGCAATTTGATGTAGTGGTACGCATTTATTATGAAACTAGCAGAACCTGACAGACGTTGTCCTGCTCTCTCTCTTGTTACGCTTTTTCTCTCCCTCTCTATTTTCACTCTTTCCCCCTCTTTTTCCTTCTCTCCTTTTTCCTCTCTCTTACTTCTTTCCCTCTTTCCTTCTTATTTCCCATTTCTCTCTTTTCCCGTCGTCTTTTCCTCTCCCTTTTTACCACACTTTTACATATCTCTTTTTCTCTCTTTGAGCCTCTGTCTTTCCTTCCTATATTCCCCCTCTCTTTTTCCCTCCTCCTTCTTCCCCTCTCTCCTCCCCCTTAATTTCACTTTTATCTTTTCTTGTCTATGTATTTACTTTTCTCACTTTCCCTCTCACTCCCCTCACTTTCCCCATAACATTTCCCTATTTCCCCCTCTTCCTCTCTTCTTTTTTTTTCTTTTTCTCTTTCTTCTTCTCCTTTCTCTCTCTTTTCCTTTTTATTTGTTAATATATTGAAGATCTCTCACAGTCTACTGTCTCATTCACTCACTCACTTTTCATATTATGAGATTTTAAAAAAAAATTCTGTTCGATTAAAAAAAATCTTTTATACAAACCTTGTCCTGACAATAACGAACTCCCAAACATTTATCCCATATGGTGCAGTCGATCATCAATAATTAAAACATCGATATGTTATGTATAGACTAATAAACATGCTATTTTCCGATCCATTTTTAATTACAGTAGTACGTAAAAGGGATATATTTTATTGTTTGGTTACCAGCACGTAAGTTTTATGTCAATAAAAATTATCGAATGTAAAGAATAAAATTAACAATACAGAATGTCGTGTTTCGCTATTTTATCATTTAGTCACTTCCATTCATACACCATAGAATTAAAATCTCTTGGATCGTATGTGATACATTTTATAAACATTTAGTAGTATTTTTTGTATTATTGTAGTATACATTATATTTTGTCTTAGATTGGACATTTTAATCCACTCTATATTCTACATATACCATAAAAATAACAAAAGAATAAGTTTAAAAAATAATAATTGATGGTGTCGTAGGATGTATAATAGACTCATTGATGATGGTGTGTATTTTAAAATCTACGCTATAATTTATATGACGAAGATAAAAGCGAAATTGTCGAAGATCAAGCGAAATTGACATCTCAGATTCATGCAGCCAATAGACACTTGACATATCCAAGCAAGTGGATAACTAATTTTTCCATAAAAGTGAAGTTAGAACCCTTTTATTTTAATGTCGCGAAATCTCTTCCAACCATTCCAAATAACAAACCCTACCACGTTCTTGACACCGACAACTGGAATAAGAAGATAAATTTCACAAGAAACGAAGCTCTTCTGTCGGAATCGTGTGTACCGCTTGCGCACCACAATGAACTAACGAAAGTATGAGAAAGGCTGTATTGTCAGGTAAACTCAAGCACTTCATCTCCCAATTAGCACTGTAAAAATTAAATGAAAAAAATCACTCAAATAATTTGGTGATAAATGTTGAACAAATATAAGTTTACTCGCACATATAAAACATATTTTATTTATAAATATATGGTGAAAGACGTGTCAGTTTGGGAAGCAATGGTTGGTCGCACATCACATGTTACTGTGTGGAAGTTCTGGTATGGCTGAATATGTGGGTAACATTTTCAGCAATGAAAGAGTTGAAAGAAGAAATATAAGGGGATGCCAACGGTAGCCTAAGTATATGAAACAAATATATTTCGTAATATTGCACCAAACTCTTCACCTAGTTGTAGGAATTCGTAGAACAAACTTTATAACACATTAGTATGTGTCGTAGCCTCTCTGGCCCGAAACTTTATGAGAAATAAATACGAATATACAGAAAATATGATTCGTTATGAAAATACAGAACACAACATTGAGCTAAAATGATCTATTTTATTTCTCCTTCTCCATTAGCTGCTATTTTTCTCTTCTTCCTCCTTTTCTCCTCCGTCTCCTTCATCTTCCTTTCAGTCTTCTGCGTCTTCCTTCCCCTGTCATCTTCTTATCCGTCGCCTTAGTGCCTGTCCTCTTGTTCGTCTTCTTCTTCTTTGACATTATATAAATTCGTACGGGTTATTCTTGCGGGGAGACTTCCCGTAGGCAGTGTTTCGCACCCGAGTTTCGACCCTTCCCCTACCCCCGACGCGGGTCTGGGGACTCTTTATCTAAGCAGGCGCGCCCCGTGGGCAGTCCCCTTCTGCGCCTGGGATTTGACTCTCACTTTCTCCGCCAGATGTCGGGCTCAGTTAACTATATCCGAACTGTCTGGTTGGGAGAAAGTGGGATCTCGTTAGGGCGGGATGTTGTCGGAGGGATTTAATTTTGCCGGGTATCCTGCCAGGGTTCTTTTACATGCCACAAGAGTGACATGGCTACTGTGGATTTTCCGCCCTTCGAAAATCCGGGTTCCTCGGCCGTTTTTATCCTTCGCACTGAGGGCCAGGTAACCCCTGGCCTAAAACCCCCCCCGACATTGTCTTCTGGACTCCTTTTCATGAGATTGCCTTTCGAATAAATTGTGCAATTATTTCTCTCTTTTATTTCTCTTAAGTTACTTTCAAAATTTTATTTTGTTATTTGTCTCTTCTCTTATTATTATTATTTGTTTTGTTATTATTTGTCTCTTATCTTTTTTATTTGACCCCTTTACCAACTTCTGGCTTCAGTAGTTCATTATGCAGAAAATTTCATTTTCTTCTTGACTTGATTCTTTGCACTAGAGCTGATTCAAGATATTGTAGAAGAGTATTTCCCGCAAATCAGCAATGCTTTCCACAATTCGGAACATCTCCACAATTATTCTTAACAACACTTTCTGCAGACTCTACATTTCCATTTTAATCGGTTTTGAACCTGGTTTTTCGCTAAAAAGTCTAATATATACTTCATTTATTGAACATGGATTCACGTCAGTAGGGCAATCCACAGAATAACTTAAATAATAAGTCACACGAATTACTATTAACACTTCTCATCCTCCTTCTTCGTTATTCCTACCTTCTATTCGCTATATCAGTTAATACTGATGTCGCTGATATTTACAGGGGCCGATGCAACACGAAATCATTAAAAGCATAAACATCAAGCGGGAGGTCATGAGAAACAATTGACAGGCGTGTGTCATTCGGGGCGCTTCGCTAAATTAATTGATGATTTGGGAAATCATTTATTTCGATTGATTTATTGATTGGTGTTTCCGAGGATGTGAACTGCTAAGATCATTAGGATCGTAAGTGTAGTACATGTTTTTATGTCGAGAGGTGGAAGTGACCCCCCGCAGGACGGCGAGATCCGGCACCGACGTACACGTCAGCTTGCGGGATTTTCCTCAACCAGGTATCTGCCAATTTCTCCAGCCGGGCAAGTTCTAAGTTTCCGACATGTGCGGTAGTGTAGTGAATGTAAGCGTAAGTGTGAATGTAAGTAAGGGTGAGGAGAGGGCAAGGAAGAGGAAGGAAAGATCGCGCGCTGTCAGTGGTCCGTTTGTTAGGGTACTGATCCAGAATTTGTTCGATATTGATAGGAGAAATAACGGAAAAGTATCGATTAGAGCCGCTGGCTACTGGAATTCTCCTCCAGACAGCGCAGGGCTGAAATCGACCAAGCTATGTAGCTAGTAACTCAAACCTGCCAACGTCCTTGATTCGAAAACCAGGATCTGTGTTAACGATGCTGCAAAGGCAACTTTGTTGCTACCGAGCAAACGCCAACAGTATATTTAGCTAATTATGATCCTAGGACTACAACCTAAGAGATTCTGATTTTCAAAGCTTCAGTTGCGGACTCGATGTATCGCACTCAAACAAAGGCTAGAACTTGTCAAAAGTGGGGACGGCACAAAAAAAAAAACTCCATATTTCCCAGCATCAATATATTAACATAGAAGTTTTATTTTCGATGTTTTACACACATCGATAAATTTTTGCCAGAAACATTGATGTTTTAAGAAAAATTTTTTTTGATTTTGTACGGGGTAATGTCGTTAAATTGCATTTTGAACCTTATCTGTATCGAGTATTGATTAGGAAATTAAGATGAAAGGCTTTGGAAAGATATACTTTAAACCAATATTTACGTATTATGTATATTTGATGCTAGACATTATGCTTCGATGATTTATGCATGAAAGTGAATAAATGGAATAATAGCAAAACACGATATCCTTTATTTTTTACTTTCTCGTATATACGGAGTAATATACGTAGAATAGAGAAAGTTATGTAATGCTGTGCGAAGAAACGGCGGATTTTCGACGGAAAAAAATTAATTGCCAGCCTCTGGTGGCGAAAACGTGCATAAAACCAGTTGCTAAATTAAGAGAAAAAATTCTCTAACACGTGGTGTAGCCAGAATCCCTGTTTTGTGGGTCCTTCCGCAAAACGTCCGTCCGTCCGTATGTCCGTCTGTCTGTCTGTCCGTCCGTCCGTCTGTGAACATTGCCAGCGCCTAAACCATGTGTACAATCTTTTCCAAATTGAAGAAAGACCCGACGATCTGGCTCTAGTTGAAGCTTTCAGATTTTAAAAAACATACTTTAATATTTGGGCGTTCTTTATATGAAGCCCCCCGGACATTTTCAAAACTTTCTCAAAGACGGTTTCAAAATTTTTCTTTAAATTTCTTGTAAGGATAGAGTGAAATACGCTTATAAAGGTGGTATAGGTCCGATTTTCACGGTTAACTCTGAAGTTTCCAAACTTTCAAAACTTTAAATTTTTTCCGGCGTCTTCCTACAACTATAAAATTGAAGATGGAGATTTTTCCTTCGAACGAAATTTGTTGTCCATAAATAGTTGTATTATAAAGGTCATGTACATTTTTTGCAAATCTCTGTAGTTTTAGTTAAATAGAGCGTAAAATGTTTGCAATTTTAAAAAATTACAAAAACGAGATTTTCTTAAAAAAGGCGCAAATTTTTTCTTTAAATTTTTGGAAGAGTTAGTACCAAATGCACACTATCTGGGGGCATAAATGCTATATAGCTCTATTCATTTGTTTTTTCAAAAATGACAAAAATGTATTTTCTTTGAAATACCTCTCAGGCCGTTAATATTGCAATTTCCATCAATTTGTAAGCATTATTACATTTGTGAGTAGAAGTGCTTTAGACGACTTCATTTTAACTTTTTTAAAACTCAATAGCTTTCCGAGAAAAAGAGCTTTAATTTTCGTATTTACAATATATCTTAATCGTCGAAAACGGCAACGAATTTCTCAATAAAAACTTCTATTTTGGACGAGAGTCTACTCTTCTTTAATATTCTTGAAGTAATAATTCGGTTGTACTACTTGGAAAGCAAAAAGTGAGAGAAATTTAAAAAAAAATGTAATTTGAGCGAAGATAGATGGCAGCTGGTCAGAGATTGCAAGACATTAAAGCCAGGCCACACAAAGGAAATTAGAAACATTTGTTATGAAAAAGTCTGTGCCATTCTGTAGCACTTTTAGTTACTTTCGTATATTCGGAGTAATACACCTAGTATAGAGAAAGTTATGTAATGTTGCGGAAAATCGATTTCGAGATTTAAACGGAAATAGACGTTTTGAGGTCCCCTGATACTGCAAAAGTGTTTTTTTCAAAACATCCATCCGTTCGTCTGTCTGTTCGCCTGTCCGCCTGTCCGTCCGCCTGTGAACACTACTAGCGTCTAAAGCACACGTACGATCTTTCCCAAATTGAAGAAACCCCTGTCCATCTGGGTCTTCTGTGATTTTTTCAAAGTATTATATTTAGGAGAATATATGCTTTAAATAATGTCAAATAAAGTTTCTCGACAACTGAACAATTTTTTGTAAAAATGACCTTTAAATTTCACATTTTTAGAAACACTAAAACGCCATTTTCCCAAAAAATGGCTTCAAATTTTTCAATGGATAGTTCTAATTGCACTGTTTAATATGACGTGAAGTTTATTTTCGTGTATTCCTTTGTATTTTTTTTAATTACACAATTTTTTTAAATATCTCACGCTATGAATATGCACATCTGCATCGAGTTGTATACATTATTGCGTTTGTTAGTAGAAGTACTTTGAGTGACTTTAAATGAAGTTTTTGAAAACACAATAGATCCTTGTGAAAAAGAACTTCAATTTTCGCATTTACAGTAATGCTTAATCGCTATTTTCTAAAAAACGGCTTCAAATGTTTCAATGAAAATTACTATTTGGGACGATGTTATAGCCTTCTTTAATATTCTTAAAATATAATTTATGTTCTACAATTCAATTACCGAAAAGTTGCGAAAATTTAAAAAAGAAATTCTGTGGCCCGCAATAGATGAAAATAGGTAAGGAGTGACAAGACTGTACAGTACCAGTCCACAACAAGGAAAGTACGAAACCTTACTACGAGAAAGTCTGTGCCATTCTGTTGCACCTCTAGTTATTTCCTTCTTTGCATTGGATGAACATTATTATTAACATATCACTTGTACGTGACAAAACAATAAAATATACCTGTATTTCATTTATGTACTAAAAATGGAAACAAAATAGGCAAATACCGTCTGTTTTATCATATTTAAAACATCGATATTCACACATTGATGGTTTTTGTCCATGTTTTCAGCGACATCGAAAACATTTTGATGATCGATGTTTTGATAATAATTTGCCATCACTAGTCCAGAGGGCTATCGGGCCTGCGCTGACATCCCTGTGGATCCCCGCGGGCAGGCCGCGGTCGTGGCCGCGGGCCGATTGGAGCGCCTGCTGGCCGCCTGCACGCGCGCAGCGGCTGCGAGGGGTTGATCTCGCTCTATTCATCATTTTGTCCCTGGAGAGCTGAGGCGCGCCGTCGCACCGCGCAGAGCGGCCGCGGGGATGGGGTGGCGGTGGGGAAGAAAGACGGTTCACGCAAAGTTAAGCAATCGCGTACCTACTCGTCATACATTTTTGCTGTTTGTTCTGGATGTCCAAATGGATTAGAAAGCTGTTGGTTAGTATAAGGATGGCGTAGCGCTGGTCATCTTGGAATCATGTAAATGAAGCAATGTGGCACATTATTTAATTTCATGCCAAGGAGTTCTTGGAGTCTAAGTCCTATGGACATCTTGTGAATTCTAAACGACTTGGCCAGTGATCTGTTAACCAAATCAAAATTACCTGTTATTCATTTACAGGAAGTTGTTGGATGTTGTGATTATTTTGAATAATTGAGTGTAAATACTATTATGTCAAGCTATTTATATTTGTAAACTATATTTTTAGACAGCCTTTGTGCCATCTTCAATTTACACAAAAATATGAATGTACATATTTATATGTTTTGATGTAGAAAGTTCAAACATCATCATCTCAACGTAGATTAAAATCAAAACGGGTCAAAAAATAACAGTTTCATAGAATAAATTCTTTATTTTCGGATGTAACATTTTTCTGAAATTGCACTTTCTAGATACTACGCAGCGTTTTACATACATTTCATACAAAAAGAATATGCATTTCCAACCACTAACATTTTATACGTCGATAACAGCTCGTAAAAATATATCTTCGGAGACGTGAGGCCAAGTAGCATTTCCAAACTCGAAGAAGACCCAGAGGGAAACAAGTGGTGCGAAAAATTTGCAGGGAAGCCACGGAGAGCGGAAGGGCTTCGCGAGAAGATTGCTTCGAAAGGGCATCTCGAGGTCCTCGCCCCGCGCCCTCCCGAGAGGAGCACTTTCGTCTCCCTCCCGACGCGACGCGACGCGACGCGGCTGCGGGTGGGGGTGGGTGGGGTGGGTTGGCGACAGACGTGGAGAAGGGAATCGGCCACAGGGGGGGGGGGGGGGTGATGGCAGTGCTGCCGTGGTGGCCCTGGCGTTGGAATCGCTCACATGATAACCAGGGAATGTGTGGCGATTTGGATTTTTGCTAAGATGGAGATATCACTGATGGTCTTCGTTGGAGGTAATGTACGATGAGGAGGTAATGTACGATGCATTTAACCGGATAGCTAATTCAAAGGTTCAGGCGGTTAAGAGCCGATTGAGGTCGGTTGGCATTATAATATTGTCGAGGTAATGCGTTTTTGCGTGTGTGTGTGTTAATCGGAAAGTATCATAATTGAATATAAAATCACAAAAGCTGAGTATGAAACAAAAAACATAAAGCTCAAACTCCTCGTAGTCTAAGAAGAATGTACTAAAGAGGTTGTGAACAATTATATTTTAAAAAGGACGATGGATCAAATATGTGAGAAATTGTAATATTAAGTGATGAATGATGTGTGGTGGAGAATGGAGTGGTGGAGAAGACATGATATCAATATTTTAGGTTTCTGTCACGTAAAATTGAATTGATAAACAAAAAGATCGCCACATTAATAATTTTTTTTTTTTAAATGAATGATGAATCTGATGAATACACGTGACATTAAATGCATCGATTTCATGTGCCGTGTGACGTAATACAAATCGCCAGAATAATGTCTTTGTTTATTTATTTATTTATTTATTTTTACGTCAAAAACAGTTAAAACTGTGTATAACGTGCTAAGGGAAGAAGTGAATTCTGTGCACGTTTTCGAAATTCTGTGATCCCTACACTAAGAACTACTACTTGAATTTTGAATTTTAAAAAAGCCCTTATGTAATAAAATCTATTTTCAAGGATAAATAAGCAATACATTTTGGTCTCTTATCCATGATGTCCTTCGTCAAGGAATAATACTTCCTGCCGCGACAACATGGAAACGGTAATTTAAATAACTATATTTCCCACTGAATTCTAGAAGTCGTGCACAGATAATGAAGTTACATTTATGTCCAGAAGCAAAACAAGGATCATTGACTCAGAACCTGCGATACAATACTTGTTACATATTGTTTAGAATTCTACAGTACGAATGATAAATAATACATTAAATATCACTATTAAAATTAATGTTACTTTCCTGGTGATGCTCAGTATAGTCTCTAATTGTATAGAACCAGTTATGCAGCAGAAACGATTTCACTTTGAATTTAAAGTTTTCTATCGAATTTAATCGTTTAATGTCATCTGGCAAAGTGTTGTAAAATACTGTACATGTATTGTATGTGAAGTTTTTGTAATGAGCTGTTGATACTGTGTATATTTTCACATAAGACGTATTGCCGGCCATATTAGAGGCAAAGAAAAAGGCGTTGGCCGTAGAGGTGACGCCGGTCAGGAAGCGGTGGAAACGACACCGTGGTGCCGGTGACTGCTTTCTGTGGAGGCGGACTGATGATATGACGTCACTTTACTCAATTCCTCCCTAGGCTCTCTCGTGGGAGGCGGGGGCGGTGGGAGGCCGAGACGGTGTCGGCGGCAGAGTGGTGCGAGATTCGATCAATCAATTTCTATCGCTCGCATCTCATCGAGATTTCGAGGGGATCGCGGGGCTTTCGCTTCCTGACTGAGATGGGTTGCGCACTTTTTGCGTCTTCTGAGTTATCGTATCGTTAGTTGCTCTCGCACACTCAACTGTTTCTCCTAAATCCAAAGGCGAGAACAGATCTCGTAGCTTTTGGAGAGGACAAAAAAGGAATAATTCGTTGCACGATAGTGATTTTGAACTGAGCAGATGAAAAAAGTTCAAGTATTGAACTTTTTTTAAAATTTGCAATACCTGCATACTCAAAGGCGTCGAAAAAAAACTGTTCGATTAGCAATTTTCGTTACTTTAGCAATAATATGTTGGAAAGCTTTTTTCACCTACTTTACAATTTACAAGGTTGTTGATGAATTTTATAAATAACTACATCTTGAAGTCATTACGATATAGATATATTTCTTAAACAAGTGGTGAATTGCTTAGATAATATAATTAGTAAATTAATCATTAAATGATTCATTTCCCCTAAACGTGACGAGTTCGCGCAAGTGGTTTACTATATATAGGAGGAAGAAGAAAACACTTTTTCGTTATCAGGGACCTCAAATTGTTATTCTGTCGAAAACACTGCACCTTTTCCGATACATTTACACAACTTTCTATTTCTACCAACCCTCGAAATACTCGTAGATGAGAGGAAAAAAACAGCAAAGCAAAATCAACAAACGAGGTGACAGAGATGACGACGACTTAGGAGCAAACTGGAGGTGCACATCTGACTTCTTCTTGATAGAAAAAGAAAAAGGCAATGCCAACAACAACAAATGATAAGTGTTTGCTAATTAATCTCCTGAAAGAACATAATATTTGGCACATTTCATCCTTAGACATGTGGTGTATGATATTGGGAAAATGGCAGAAATTTTGATGGAGCAAAAGCTAATGGGTAAGCTATAAGGGCAGAATCTCCAGCACAAGCTCTAGTTCGCCACCTACCTTTGGGGACTAGACCAAGTTTCCGCGGTGGGAAGCGAGGAACGAAGTAACGTCCTCACCCTGGTTGATGTTGAGTAGGTGAATTCATTTCTCGTAACGCTTCGTTAGCAGGGCACTCCTGGCCTCCGCTTAGATCTCATAGCACGACGTCAGCTCAGCGCTCCCGAATACACAACCACTCCCAGAACGCGAAACTGGGAGTTGTCAGAGAGAATGTGTAAATACGCATGCCCAAATGCATATTTGCTATCCACGGGAAAATCAGCGGATTATAACTGAATTGAAACGAAATGGTGATGTAATCTCCATTCGTCTTGAAGAGCTCAGAAAAATAAACTGTGTGAATTGTTTATTTTAGTATATTTAGAAATGTAGACACTTAAGTGAAGTAATGAAGTAATTTCTTATACTTTTAATTGATTATTGAATAATTTTAATAATCAAGAATCACTTCTTGTTTCCAAACATGTTTATTTGTAGGGACTCTACTGAATGACATCAATGGTCTGTGAGCTGTTTGAACGTTAATACAAAATAATTAGTGGCAGAATCCTGTTTTTGTAAGCCAGTGTAACGCGAATAGCTGAAGATACCTGACGTTGTCCGACTATTTACTTATCACATGGATCCATTACACAGGAAAAGTAATTAATTCTTCCAATAATGAAAAAGAAAACTCGATGGTGTTTTAAACAAGCACAAAATAGATGCAAACAAAGAGTAATGGACACAAAAAAATCTACTGGACATTCTAATATGTAATATTGAAAGTAATGTATATGCCAGACAGTTTGTAGTCTAAAATATATTGAGAAAAATCATGCCAATAATTCAAAAAAAGGTTGATGAACATAATTATTATAAAAAAATGGTATTTTTGAAACCGAGAAGAACCAGATGTGATTGAACAAAAAATAATTAAAAAAATATATGCATCCCTTCAACACAGAGGAAACGCCAGAAACAATGAAATATTTTAAAAATAAAAAAGAGGCTTAACGGATAGAATTGGTGCATCATTGTTAATTAGTGGAGGCCTGATCATGGATTTCATATTGCATTGAAATAGTTGTCGCAAATTGCATTTAATGAATTTGTGAAAGCCAACAAAGAAGCTAGAAGAATGGAAAATAGCTGATGTTAATTCATACCTAAGAAATGAAATGGTGTACTCTCCCAAAATTACAGAAGTTAATACCGTTACTACTTTAATGCCCGTTAATGCCTTAAAGTTAAGTTTATAAATATAATTCGATGAATGGAGTCTTGTAAACTGAAGTGCCGAAGAATCTGCGCCTGAATTGCGATCGATCATGCACTTAACAGATCCATACGAGAGAAAATGTGTTGAATTGGTACAGGTAATTGGTTGCGTGCTTTATTTGTTTTTGTTTTTGATAATGACCAGTTATAATCAATAAATGGAGAATCTAATGCTTTGCTTTTCTTGGTTAATTCATCATTGAGTATTTCGGTTTCACGGCGCGTCAACGGCTGTGGACAATAGTCCTGATGCATGATATAAGCGGGAGGTAGTGGTCAACATAAGTGTAGTGCATGCTATAGGCGGGATGCAGGATTGATGGTTCAACTTGTCGGTAAATCGATGCGGGAGCTGACATTTCTTCCCCGCTGACTTAAGATTCGGAAATTCATTCAAGGGATTATACTTAGGTTTCGTACGGGTTTCGTATGCGTTGGTTTCCGCGCGTCAGGGCCTGCCTGCACGATGGCATTATATCACAGCATTTCGGGTCTTTATCGGTCGTGCCGCTAGATGTCGCGATCATGCGACATCCACCTGCACGACCGAGAAATGCAATGACATAACGCCACCGTGAAGACAAGTCCTGAGGCCCCCACGTTATGAAAACCCAAGTATAGTTAAATGTACGAGTAAGATGCTTGACTGCTATCTTTGCATCGAGTAAGAAAGGAGAAAATAATCCATGTTTAATATCCATCAAGGTACAATATTGTATAGTAGAAATCTGATGTCAATCAGATTAATCCTTAGGGTCTGTAGGGGAGCAGCTTCGCTAGGTTCTATGAGGTCGCCGAGGTGAAGCGGGTTCGAGGTTCCTTATTTCAGGAGACGAAGGTAAATTTGACCGTCTGGGAACCGGGGCAATAAACAGCGTTGAGCCTGTGACTGAAGGATAAACAACAAATTAAATTGAATAAATGGCACTAAACACGGTAATTGATCGCACGGTACTTCAATTTGTCAGCCTGATCGCTTAGACCGAAAAAATATTAAAATTAAAAAAAAAAAAAATTGAAGAAAAAAGAAAAGAAAAATTAGACAATTTTTGAGAAATAAACTTTAATTTTTTGAAAAGAAACAAACTGATTTATCATTGTAGAAACGTTTTTGCTCTAAAAACGCGCTTCCTCTAAGGAGTGTGTTACATACAATCCCCCTAAATAAATATTTGTTTTGAAATTTTGTTCCAACTACTCTTGTAAACCTAATTTTACTTACGTTATTTTTCAAATAAAATTTGAAAGTGAATGGTGTTTATCACAGAGTTGTTCTTTTAAGTCAATTAAAGAAATTGAACCATAAAAGTAGCGTGTCCAGAGGAACGCAATCGCATGTCAACAAATCAACAAAGGAGAGAAAATATAACAAAGAACGTATTTTCGTCCTGTATACCAATGAATCAAAACCCAAAATATTTTATCCTGACATTTGTAAGCGTGTTTAATGTCTGTCGTTTTATGACGCAGAAATTAATCTACATCCACTACTTGAAGGATTTTTTTCTAGGGTCTACACTGCAAAGAGTAAACGAAGCTTTGTTGATGGATAAAGGAAAAAAATATGATAAACGCTATTTACAACATTATAAAGAATTAAGTAATCAATTTTCAATTATTTTCAGTTTATCCACATACATGGGAAATACGTAGATTATAGTTATTAATGTATTTATAATGTACATTTTCATGAAAAGTGTATCACATTTGTAGGAAATAAAAGTTTCATCATGATACGTGAAACATGTAATATTTATATATTTATCTACGATGTTTACAAAAGTCATTTTATTTCAATTCATTTTTATTTGTATGTTTATTTTAAACTTACATTTTAGGTAATATTGTGATGTTACTCGTGTGTTTAAAACTATTTACTCATTTCTTTTGCTTCGAAAAGGAGAGTTATATTGAAATCATTTAGTGAAAAGTACTAAAAGTATCAGTCAATTCAGGAATAAAATTCCTAATAGCATTCATAGGCGTGCTCTAAACAAACATTTTGTCATCAGTATCAATAACATGTATGCAACGCCTTTGTAAATATTGATTTTTCGTTCCTAAAAATTGTCACCGTCGAGATCTTTTCTGGAGTGACAAACTTTTTTCGTTGATAGAAATTTACTTAGTTTACGCACAAACGCTAAAAAAACTATTATTCAACCGTCGAAAATATAAATCTTTTATGACACATTCAGGCGTGATGTTACATCTTCGAAGTAGACCCAGAACTAGGCCGTGTCTGCGGATCGGGGCCAACTGTTGACCCAGCCCAAGATCGCCCGGGGACGCAATTCCACTGCAGACGCTCCGCGATGCACAGCAGCGCCGCGTGCCGCACCCCACCCCACTCCGTCGCCGTCCCAACCTCCCCGTCTGCCCACATCACCATCTCCAGCTACGCCTTCGCTTCCCTCACACACACCGTTTTAGCCCCGCCCCTCCAAGGCCTCCGCATCTACTTCTGCCTCGACATCTGTTACGCCGTCTCCACCACTGCCACCGCCACAGTCGACGCCTTCTCCTGCCACTCCACCCCCGCCGCTTGGCCGCGTTTACGACGCGCTGCGGCTTCTTGGAGCGGGTGCGCTATTGCGGCACTCGATACGCCGCCCCGCGATGGGCGCTCCCTCGGCCCCTTCCGCTGCCCGTTACCTGTGGCGCGCACCCGGCCCGGGGCGCGCCGGGTTGCGCCACCGCCGTCCAACGGTTGTGATTTGGATGATGTTCATGGGAACAATGACCTTTTATAAACACTGTTTCAAAAAAAATACTTAGAGAAAGTTTTAAACAATACCAATAAAATTTGGAAATAGTTGTTTACCGTGGAAGAATAATTATTTGTCAGAAAGACAAATTTAACGAATGTGGCTCCTGTTTATATAATGGTTTGTAATGGAAGTCCATATCATCGTATACTTGGCAATGATGAAGTACAATAAAAGAAAAGGAAAAGCAGAAGAAATAATTATTTGTTACTTTATTGATCATATTTAGATTATATTTTTAAATGCATTTTTTCACCCATTGAACATTGTAAATAGCGAATGTTTTAAAAGATTTGGGCAGTTGTTGTATCTGTAGATTGTAAAATGGAATAAAAATACGTTGTTGCCTTTTTTACCTGGGTGAATACTTTTTCTTTGGAAATATATTTTTTTTACATTTATTTGAAAAATTACCAAAAATATGCCACTTCATGTTTTAATAAATATTCATAATTCACAAACTGCAATAGTTCGTATTGTTCAAACTTCCAATATTTTTTTGCAAGAGGAAAATATTTTGAGTCAACTAAAATAACAATTTTACGGAGTGAATGACTAGGGCACTGTGTCAAGTACATGTTTGCTGCTTAACAATTTTGTCAATGAAATATCAGATCATTTATTTTTTAGGGCACAATTTGGTATTTGAGGTAATTCTTACGTGTATCACATGAAATCATTTATATATATATATATATATATATATATATATATATATATATATATATAGTAACGCTTGTCGTCGTTACATTCATGCAACAAAAAATAAATAGAAGCGATAATGCCGACATCATGCCCTACAAGTAGTTTCTATAGTAGCGAAGAGATGGCGTCAGCCAGAAAAGGATTTCTGAACGCACTCAGACTATAGCCAATCAGAAACTTTTGTGGAAATACGGACGCGGCATGAAATTTGTGTCGGAAGAGCTCGTTTTTTCTTGTTCGAGTCGCCGAGGTGTACGGAAGGCTATAGGTACACCATACTATCGACGAGGACACGTGGAAGATACGAATCTAAAAGCTTTAATAAAAGCTTTTATCCTACTTTATTCTACTTTTATTTTACTTTATTTTGGGATTTCGTTTGGAAATTCTATTAAAGAATTTTGAGAATTCTGAGAAGTATGGTTTATCCAACAACTGGCTCGACTTTGCTATTACGAAGTTATAATTTGGAGTTTTGGACTCGCATTTTGATGCGACCATCGCCTCTGTGTAAGCTGTGGTAAAACTTCGCTGAACAACGAGGAGACGGCGCTCGGAAATACTCCGATTCCGTCGCGATAGGCAGCGCACAGACCGTCGCAGAACAACGACGACCTTGAGGCGTGAGCATCGCTCGACAGCCAACTACACAGCGCGGACCAGCTTGGAAATTCGCCGGTCGTGAGTCACATAAAACAGAGAGAACATTCACTAAATTTCAGTCTGGAAAACTTTCAAGATATAATTATAATTGTACTAGCTAAAACGTTGCAATGTGAGCTTCCTCAATAACAGACGTTGATCGGCAAGTTTCATGGAACATTGGTCTTGCTAGCCAGTAAATTCATTTCTTTTCTACAGTCGTAAGAGGAATCAGATCAGAGTAATCCTTGTGTTTAATGATAAAAGTCGTTCTTGTACATAATTATTTATCTAGATTCATATGTAATTGATTTAATGCTATTTAAACCATTAAGAGCAATTGCCTTGTAAATTTTGAACAGGAGTGAAAGCCGTTAAACTATTTCTTTTAAAATATTATTTCATGGACAGTCAAAAGACGTTGTAAAACAAAATTTCGTACTGAAAGGCACGTAGAAGCCGAATGTCAAATGTGAATATTAAGTGTAACATTATTAATGATTTAAAAGGTATTAGTGAATTTTGAATATTGTTTGTATGTATTTTTTTTTACAGGATGATTATTTGAATTGTGATTTGTGTGTTTCATAAGTGATATTTTTTGTGAAGTGTACATATGTATTTGTTGCTTGTTTCTTGTAAATGTAGATCAAAGTCATTATCGCTTTAGTGAAAACTGCAGTTTAGGTAGAGAACTAGCTACCATAGTTTAAACAAAAAAGTGAGCACATAGGAGGATATGTGAACTACAGTGTACAGAGGATTTCATTCGATAGAATACATGTTATCTGTTATTTAAAACTACAAAATTGTGTTTGCTTGTTATTTGATCATTAGTTTAGCAAAGACGAACCCACCACCGATAGGGAATTTATCCATTAATTGAGGTATTCCCAGGTTTGCGTGACGGTGTAACCACACGTCACGAAATAAGTAAATGATAGATTTACTTTAGTAATTCGGCGTACTACCAATCAGGAGGTAGGTACGTGACGGTTACAATATAATGTAATTATTAGGAATATGTCTCTCGCGAAGGCACAAAATTGATGAGGAGCAAATACTTGGTAAATGATAAATTGGTAGAATAAAATATTCTCGTATTGATGAAGTAAATTAATTAAAATGTTGACTTATTGAGAATTTTTAATAACTTAATAACTTTTCTAAACTCAGGGTAGTGTCACTGTGTGACAAGCCATGGATATCGCCTAATATCGTGTCGGATCTCCTTTTGTCCGGCGAAGTGCAGCAACTTGATGTGATGTGCCGTGCCAAATCGAGTGCCGCGGTTTGGTGCTACGATAGCCCATAGAAACCAAATTTCACCGCATTGTCCTGACAGATACGTTCGTCGTACATCGCACATTGATTCTGCTGAGAGTTCACGCACTTTTGCTTGTCTGTTAGCAGCGAGAACTCCACGCAAACGCCGCTTCTTGCGGTCATTAAGTGAAGGCCGTCGGCCACTACATTGTCCGTGGTGAGAAGTTATGCCTGAAATTAGGTATTCTCGGCACACTCTTGACGCTATGGATCTCGGAATATTGAATTTCCCAAAGATTTACAAAATGGCATGTACCATGCATCTAGCTTCATCAAAGCTATCTCAATCACTTTCAAAGTCTGTTGATTGCAAGTCTGTACGGCCAGATCTTATAAGAAGCCTTTTCACATGAATTACTTGAGTACAAATGAAAAATATGCAAATGCACATCTATTTTATACCTTTTGTATGCGATACTAATACCAAATGTATATTTGCATATTGCTATTTCATTAGTTTTGTCACCTCAGTGTATATTACTGTTCAACTAAATGAAATTGGGCCTCTGCAAGGCAACACCCATGACGTTCTAGTATGACGGGTTGCCTACCCAATTGGCGATAGACGGATTGGCCATTTTCTCGGTCAGTGGTTCACAACGTTTCCGGACCTCCATACCACTCTGGTCCATCTACTTCATTTCTAGTACATAAAAAGAACATAAAGAACGTTAATAAAGATTAGTGTGCTTTTATGAATAAAATTGTATAGTGGTTTAAATTGTTTATTTGTGCCAGAACAAGTCGTACAGACACTAGAATTGTCATTTTCAGGGACATTATAAATCAGTAATGGAAAAAATATTAATTTTATGTTAAAAGACGTTAATACATAAAATATGGATAGAGAATAGTTTCTATGATACTTTACATGCCACGGGTAATTTTCCCGAGTGTCACTGATACCATCAGTTGGAAACCACTGCTCTAGGTAACACAACAATACAGATTTTCAGGTTTTAAAATCTCTAATTTGACCGAGCAAAACGGTTATCAGATTCTTATTCGGGTATTCAAATTACTCAAGTAAACAGAAGTTGGTATCTTTTTCTAACACTACTACCAGTTCTATCTGCACTATTTTGTGTATATCTGTCTTATAGGTATATTAGGCGTAATGATTTGATGACTAGAGAGAATGAGAAAATAAATGTTCAATTATGTTACACCTTACAGGTGTGTACACATTAAACATTTTCATTTCTTATCTCACTACGTACTTACGTAGTAAAGAGAAAGTATTGTAATGCCATGGAGAAAATCAGGGATTTTTCGACAGAAACAATCGTATTGCCGAGTGCAGGTAAAGAAAAAGTTGAATCTTGTTTTATCTTTCCGCGGTAACTTTTATCCCCACGTGCTTTCGATTAGCTTAATGAAATAGCCGACGCTTGCAACCTTTCGTCGGTGAAATGACGATAAACCCTCTTATTGGCCAGAACACGTAATACCTCTCTTCTTCCCCACTGACATGTTCTCCATCACGTTGACCTGTGCGACCGTAAACCCTCTTAGTAGGGCATTTGGGGCAACGGGGCACTGGAGGGGAATCAATTGGAGGAGTTTAATAGGGCACCGTACGTGACTCTCAGCAGTAAGGGCTGTGATCGGCTGCAAAGGTTGCGGTGCGGTGCGGGGCACCGTATCTGGAAGGTCGGTTTGCGAGTGCAGAGCGGGGGGTGGGGGGATGGAGAAGGGATTTAGGTGGAAAGTAAGTGGCATTAAATGGCGATGAGAGGGTGATAAATGTGATATTAGGGGTGGCATTAAGAGAGGAAAATATAGTATTGCGGGGAATGGTACTGTGAAGTAGGGGAGGGTGTCATTAAGAATAGAGAAGTGATGGGTAGTGGTTGCTATGAGGTGGCGATGGGGGTGGGGGCCAGATTGATGGCGAGGGCTAGTGGCAGTACGAGTATGTAGGAGTGGTAGCAGTGCCGGTAATGGTGAACGTGCGTAGACGCGAAGGTGACGATGAGGCGATGAGAGTCGTGAATGGGGCAGTTAGGATGACAATGAGGGTAGCGACGGAGGCGGTGAGAGCGATGATGAAATTGACGACTGAGAGAGAAGAGGAGGGGACGGCACGGTGCCGCTATTTGCGGGGCCGGCAACTGGCGGAGGTAGGCGGGTGGCAGTGGGGCAGGCAGTGAGGACTTGACGGGACGATCGGCGGCAGCGGTGGGGGCGACGGCTCCGCCACTTGGGCAGCCCCTGGCGGTCGCATGCTGGCTGTGCGCGACGCCCGGCCACCCCCTGGTACCTGTGGCGCGCGGCGATCCGATCGCTCACCCGGAATTTATAACTAGCAGGCGACATGAATAGCAAACAGGCTGCTCTCCATTCGCGAGGAGAGCATTTTATGAATAAGAACGTCCGTTGAGCAACGAGCAAGGAATAGAAGAGTCTCTGGGGCTTCTGATGGGGAAAAGGGATCTGTAGTTTTCGTAAGCAAATTATTAACTATGTTTAAATATTTTCTTACATTATAAATTTTCATTACCTATAAAACCTTGTAAAATGCTAAATAATACATTGAATAATATTTACGGCTGTAGTGTACGTGTTGCCAACTGACAGTCACAGAATGTATCTGTTTTTTATCTCTAATTAGCACTTTCGCGTTTAATATGTGTTGACGATCTTAACATTTCTAGTTAGAGAATTTCCTTATAGCATGTAATTATTTGACTAAATTCGGAAATTGTACATGTATGGTTAAAGTGTTTGTGGTTGGATATATTGTTGGTTACAACAGCGATTCTTCAATTATGTATTGGTTGATGTTATTGGAAACTAAAATTGTTGGCGCGTTTCTCATATTGTCCCACACAATATTAAAAAAGGCACGTCATTCCATTTATTTGTCAATTTAATTTGTATACAGGATTTAGTATAAGAAATTATTATAATGATCAATATGGAAAAATACTTTCATGAAATTTAAAGTAGAATTAAAACCACAATTTATTGTACAAAAACTAACATTTCAGCAATTTATGATCATAGTAATTTTTCATTAATGGTCGTTAACGTGACATGAGACAAGGGGTGATGTTTAAAAACAACATTATTTAAAACAAATGTGCTGATAATATGTTTTTTCTGCGATGTATTTTAATCAATCGCTTAACATGCAACCAACAGCCATGAAAAAAGTGAAATCTCCTGCAGATGTTATTCCTCGTCCGTTTTTATTTGTATAACTGATAATTAGTTTCAGTAAGAGTCACACTGGCAAATGGCACATTATTTTTAAATGTGAACATGTTTTGAGCCGAGCGAAGTGGCTCAGGGCGTAGCGCGATGACTTCACATTTGGGAGGCTCCTATTCAATCCCCTGTTCACTACTAAAACAGGGTATTATTTTTTTATTGATTTTTTTTTTTTTTTTTTAAAAATTTTTTTTTTTTTTATTTGTCATCGTTTCTAAAACCATCTACATCTCTCCAATCCTTTTCACCGTATATTTCGCCAAAAGTATTTTATGAACAACATACATATATTTGGTTGACTTCATCTCTCCTACTTGCAGAGTTCCGCAACTGTTTTTGTATATTTCCAGAACATACCACAAATATCTTCACTCGCATTGTTGACTATTACTGTTTTTAATGGAAGAGTTATGAGGTTATTGAAATTGAATACTTCTAAAAGTGTTCAAACAACTGACAATACAAATTCGAATCAAATTAATTTAATGTTGTTAGACTGAATAACCTAGGAGCTACAAGACTTGAAGACTGTTCTCATACTTATTGAAAAATTGTGTTTTTGTAGTCTTCTTTCTACCACCCACATTTACATTATTTCAACTATTTTATTACTTCTTGTTTTATTCAAGTAACGAGTAATGTAAAAGTTGAAACACTAATAAGATCATACAAAAATAAACCGATTTATTCACAATGCTTTTTGGAAAATCTCCCAGAGGTCGAATCCACAGCCGTTGTCCCCGTCATTGGGCATCTCCCGCCCCCAAAGCCCCAGGCGGAGCCATGGCGTGTTTAATACAAGCAAACGCCCACTACGCCTGGGGCGGCTTCCGCTTGCGGGCGCGCGTGACGCCTGGTTTAGCCCGTAGCCACCGCATGGGCTCGGGCGTGGCGGGCGGCGGGCGGCGGGCGGCGGGCGGCGGGTGGCCGCACGCAGATAGGATCGAGGGCGGTTTGACCCACGGCCGTCTGCTTCCTAAGCTGCGTGGGCGCGGGCGCCAACAGGCGGCCGTGACTCCCCTCCCCCCACCCCCACCCCCGCGGGAGGGGGGGTCGCAGGAGCACTGCGCACCGGGCGGATGAGGACGCGTCCTTCCCGGAGCTGGGCTTATATTGCGGCGGCGCGCAAGGCTTAAGCGCCTCCGTGCGCGATTACGCGGGCCCGCGATGGAGTGTTGAACATCCATATGCGGTCGCGGGAGGGGCGGAATGCGGTTGGCCTGAGCTGTCGATGCTAACATTCGCGCGGTGGCGGGCCTAACGAATTTGTGCGGCGCAGGAAGCGTGCGCTCCGAAATGAATTGGACGTGAGCGCGAATTGTGACTTGAAGAGGTATGGAAGTCAGAGTAGAACAGTGTTAAGAATCCTTAGGTAGTATATTTAAAAACAAAATGGTGTAAACAAATGTAGGATATTATATAAAATATTTACGTATGTTTTTAAAAACGTTGATAGGCTAAGTACAGCCTCATCACAATTTAGAGCTGTAATGTCTTTCGAACTTCCTAAAATACTTTCTCAAAACTAGACTCATCTGGAAAAGACACCTGAATTTACAATTCCATTAATAGGTTAAAACTGTAAGCGAACCGAAACAAATACGTATCTCATTTAATTCTTTTTTAACCCAAGATCACGGCGAATGTAATATATTCTAATGTTATACTTCCGTATGTCAGAAAAAAACTAATATCACGCTTCTCGGCTTCTGGTTTGCTTCACTGATGCTTCACAACGTTATCGTTTGCTCATTATTCGATATGTAGATACTTTGTGGCTCAGTACAGTGCAATTCAATGGTCGAAACAGAATTGTTTCATAATATAAGGAGTAATCGCATATGTCACTAATCTAGCAAAACATCCAAAACATAAGGGTGTTAAAGAAGGAAGCCACGGAATTTCCAAAATAAACTCTTAAGTCAACTTCAATCATATTCTTTATAATAAACTCCTGCCGAGTTTTGAACGGTTGAACCACAACAAGCACTAAAATATTGTTTTGAAAAAATACTTTCTATGCAAAAATTTACATTTCAGAAGTATATAATGAGATGACTCATGCAATCTCAATGACATGCGTATTTCATAAATAAAATCTCCATTCAGCCAAAATTCCCCCATTTAAAGAATTCTATCAGCCGGAAACGCTGGTAAGAGCCGTGAAATTTCACGCCAACTATTTTAAGAAGATATACAAATAAAACCCAGAGATAAATAGGAGTATTGCGAGTACGGGTTAATTAAGATTGTTACTTTCGAAAATAAAAATGAGCTGGGCAATATTGGAAAAGTATAAGGTAGAATCATAAGGAGATAGATAGAAAAAAAGAAAGATTGAAAAAATTCAATAAAAACAGGGTGTATTTGGTTGTAAAAGAAATCAACACATTAGTGTGAAAAAAATTACAAACAAATTCAATTTGTGGGGCTACACCAGAACATATTTTTTGCACGATTTATAACTTTGTCAATTTACAAAAATTCAAAGACTTTACCTAAAATAAACGTGTATATCAGAGCAAAACAATGTAATCCAAAAATATGGAGCCATTTATGAGAAAAAATTGAAAATGTTAAGGCTTCAGATAGAGTACCAGCAAACATTACATTATCCGTGCATATGATTAGGAAAACGTCTGTGATATTTTTGTACTGTTTTGTCAGCACTGCAATCAGAAGAAAACGTTCACATAAACTATAATATCTGGGTATTTCTCATAGCTGTAAAATCGCAGAATTTTCACGCAAAAATTCAGGTGACAGTAACTGAAAGAAATAAAGAATCGCAGTAATCGAAATAACGTAAGCACAGAGGCGATTCCCTGTTTCAGTATTTTCAAACTATCATTTTTTTCAGAATTTTCACTCCTACATTGAACTAAATTAATCAATTGAATATGGTTATCGGAGGAAGATTTGACTATATGTTTATCAAAGATTTTTTTATCCAAAATAACTTAAAAAGTATAGTTTCATCGTTTACTTCTTGGATACTCTTTGTATAGCCGTTTGTTCACACCTCCTATAAAAGCGTAAAATTGCAGCGTTACCTGTTCAGCGTACTGTGAATATCAATTTTACGACACAGTCTGATATAACTCTGATGTACGGGCATTTAAAAGAGTGTGAATATTAACTTTTGCCATTTGCACAGTGTAATTCAATAATGTTTTTCCATGTGACATATCTCTTGTCTGTAACATAATTCCCTATGTTCCAGTTAGTTAACTTGAGGAATTGAAGCACAATAAGAACTTGTATTTTGTGTATTATTACGTATAGAAGCATTAACTCATGGAGCCACAACAGCATATACTTTCTTGCATTATTTATACTTTTTGCAATTTTTGAAAATTCAGACAGTTGCACGAAAATGAAAACTTCGACATTCTTCTAAGCGTTTCTTGTCCTATTCATGAAATAAATGTACAGAACAACATTTGAGCGTTTGTTGAGTAAATATTTTTATACAATTTGTATGATCTTCAAGCAGAAATTGCGCAAAACGTTTTGTTTTTCAAAAACTTTTCCTTTTTTAAAGATCCGATTTTTAGAACGTATTTTATTTAAGACAATAATATCTATTTTCAATATTGTACTTTTACAATGTTCACTTTTGCACTTTTAAAAAACACAGAGACTTCGACAAAAACAGAACTAGTTTTTTAACATTCTTTGATACGTACGAAGAAAAAATTAGTCTTAAAATGTGGAGCCCTTTTGAGAAAAAAAAATGTGTCAAAAGTGCCTATATTTCGCGCAAAAATACCCGAAAACTACTGATATTTTCCAAAAATTGTTCATGATGTTGTTTCAAGATCTAACTATAAAGAACACATTTCTTTCACGAAAAATCTCTATATTTAATCTTGTTGAAGCTTCATGTTGAAACTATCACGGAAAATCAACATCTTCGTTTCAAACTGGCAGGGCCAAGAGTTGCTTTAAATCGAACGAGGAATATCAATTTTGGAGGAAAATGGCGGAACGTGTTTTGCACTAGCGTTGACCACAGACAGACGCATGGACAGGCGGGGAAAAGAGGACAAGACAGACGGGGACGGACGGACGGACGGACGGACGGACGGACAGACCTACGGACAGACGGACCGACCGACGAACGCACAGACCAAAGGACAGATGAATGGGCAGACGAACGACTGTGGACGAACAGGCCGACGTTTTGCCAACAACAGATTTTTCGGTATCAAGAACCCATAAAACATAGATTATGAATTCACAGCGTGTTAGAGGAAATAATTTTCAATGTATAGGAACAAGTTTTATCGACTTTTTCATTACCACAGCCCGGCAATACGAGTTTTTCTGTCAAAACCTGGTCGATTTCAGACGCACAATTACAATCTTTTCTCTTCTTACGAAGTAAGTAAGATCGAGAAAGTAAAAATGAAGCTGGTGGTGCTACAGAAGAATGTATTTTGTTGCATTACTAACGATTACGTAATATTATATCACCGCTATTTCTGTCCGTATTAATACAACTAAGGCATCACTTGTAAAACTCATTACAATCGTACCGCACGGGGGGCGAAAACTAATTCTTTTAAAGCTAATACATCAGCACTGATTCGACAATTCAAAACTGCATTCCGTTCAATTCAATTCAATTTTATTTGTAATTTGCTTACTGGATTACCCTGTTACAAATTGCTGTGTGTACTCAGCTCAATCATAAACAAGTTTCGTTACAAATCACTTCCGGTAGAACAGGTAGCACAGTAATCAATAGGTGTCTGTTAATACTAATTATTTTACTTTTTTAACGTTAGCGGATAATTTGTTACAGAGTAGTTAAGATAAACAAAAGTTATAAGCGAAATAAAATACAAAAAAGTGAAGATAACACAAAATACAAATACACGAACACAAAATGAAATATAATTAAGATAAAAATACAAATACGAGTAATACAACTATAATAACACAAGACACAAAATAATTAAGACAACCAAACAGAGAAACATGTACAAAACAATCTGTACCAAGTGAGGTTTGCCACGTTACAGATATTATACGGTACTCAGCTTCATTGCCATTAGCTAAAATGTCTGAGGCAGGACTAGGACCTTCAAGGGAGGCACCTAAAACTTCTATCTACTGTCCCTGCTGTTGCCTACCCAGAGCGATGACCTGGCCGCACACGTAGCAGGTTTCACTGTGATTTTCCAGAGGTTGTCATTACTGTAAATACTCTAGTGGCCGACTTTGTAACTAATACCCCCATTCCGCCCGCATTTCTTCAATCTATCGTTCAAGAAAAGTTGCGCGAGTAATAGTTATGGAGTCTTTTCATATAAATTTTTGGCCTTTTCCTTAAAAATTAATTGGGTTAAAAATTGGTTTATAATATAGAGTAAAATATGAGTTTGGGTTTTCAGTTTACTAGTGTAAACATTATAGTGAAATATAGTCTTACGGTAAATTGTGGGTTGAATGCATATTTAAGAATACTACGTATAATATTTGGATTAAACAGATGCTGATATATTATGTCCATATGCTTCTCGATAATGTACATTTAAGAGTATTCGATTAAGTATAGTCATTTGAGGAACACCCTTCCTTCTACAATATTTCTAATACTACTAGCTCTTGATATTATCTACAAATAATCATACCAATCTTATGAAGGGGATTATTTCCATTGCTATTATTAATATTATATCTACCGTTGCCCTACTATGCTCATAAATTCTATCAATGTTAACACTAATTTATTAATTTCACTTTCAATTTAATCATGGGTTTCGACATGCAACATTTTACTCTTTACCTGTTGATGAATCAGGAATCTGATATATATATATATATATATATATATATATATATATATATATATATATATATATATATAAGGATTCCTGGAAGTTCTACTGATTAAAACCAATTATTGAATTGGCCGTTAAAATGCACATTTCCAGCTCTTTGTTTATATCATTTCGTTTGTGAGGGGAAGTGCTTCAAATTACTTAAAATGAAGTTTTTCGTAAATTCAATAAATTCCTGTGAAAAGTGCTTCAGATTTCGCACTTGCAGTAACGGTTAAACCCCATTTTCTTAGAAACGGCAGGTAACCAGCTTTTCAATATCAAGGACCCCCAAAATGTTGGTTCTTACCACACAACAAGTTAAAGAAACAGACAGGTATGAAGAGTTCGCTTTTTAAAACAGACAGGGAACCGCAAAACTGGTTTTTCTGTCGAAAAATTGGTTTGATGCAATATTACATCATTTTCTCTATATTACATAGTAGATTAAGGGATGTTTGGGAAATTATTTAACCTTTAAAAAGATCTTGAAAGAATTTGGCTTAAATCTGAGTTGGGATATAATTCTTTTTTCTAATCTGTTTCAAGCATTGCAAACATATAAAACCCGCCAAACGTAAAGCAAAAAATCTATTCACAGAAATGTTTAAAAATCGTAATTATTCATTAAATATATTGACCATAACTATTTGACGCTATACATTTTACAATTTTGAATAATTTAACATACTTATAACAGTTACTCCGTTAACTCTTCATGAACACATGTACATTTGAAACTAATTGAACCAGCAAATGTATCTTTGCCGACCAATGTATTTTCTCTGACTTGAACATATTGAAACTTATGTCTCGATATTTACACAAGGAGAAAAGAAAATGAAGATTCATATAATAGTTATCCAAATCTAATACATTTATTTCAATCTGCACTGTCAACAGTAAAACATGTTCGGAGAGACAAGTAACACAGAAATGCGGTTATTGTGGGTGTGCGCGGAGGTGGGGGCCCTGTTGGTGGGAGCGCATAAACTTTCATCCTCGGCCTATAAATCCCGCCAAAGATATTTATAGATTCGCATCTGCTTCCCTTGTATTTACAAGCTTTTCTTGTTAGTATGCGTGACCTACATCAACCCTAAAGTGAGGACGGCTTGTCTGCGGCGCCATGTCGGCTAACAAAACAGCACCAACGGGCGACGGTGGCGCAGCTGCGCGGACCGTGCCCCAAACACGGTTACGACGAAACGAATTGCCTCACTAAATAGCGTGTTTGCGCTACGTGAAGTTGTGCCGGATATATGGGCCGTGAATGCTACTGCCGCAGCTTTGGAGAACTAGCGAGCCTTTTGCAAGCCCTAACGATCTCATAGGGAAGGCAGACGCGCAACTCTGCCCCTCAGAATTCTAAATGGGCGGACTTCCAAGCGGAGACGTAAAACTGTATTATGACCGTGTACTTCGGTGAATCTATCTCCTTAATGGCTGTTTACATAGCCGGTGAGGGGCGAGAGCGCGAGTGTTTACATGTCTCAGGGCGCCGCCATCTCGCGTGGAATCTCGCCGTGCGGCTGGACCGCAATGCCAGCCAACGTGCGTCGCCGAAGAGCTCTTTTCCCGCGTGGTCCCTTGGGCGCGCGTTTGCATTGCAGCGGCAAGCTCTCTTAACGTCAGATCTGCATACAGAAACGCAGAATTGTGGTAGGTCTTACATTGCTTAGATATGAGGCAGGGATTTCTTCAAAAAGCAACTAACATCTTAATTTAGAAGAAACAATTAGGTAAACGTTATACAAGTAGCAAATCTACATTTTAATAATATGGAATAGAAGGTCTCAAAATAAAGGACTGTCAAAAAAGAATGGACTCCAGAAAACATGATGAGATTCAATAACTCTGTTGTAGAATATTAAGAAGCTAAATTTCAGGAACTCCCTCAAAAGAAAATCATTCAGTTTCCTTATTTAATGTTCATACACTTTCATGTCAGACGAACGTTTCAATTTTTGAAACGTTCTCAATGGAAAGGAATAAATATTGGCCTCATGTTTGTTTATATTCACCGCATGGAAGGCTGGTTGAATCCACAAAGCGCTAATAGAATGCAGCATTAATGAGGTGAACATTACCCCACACCAGTCTTCTTTGTTAGAAAGCTGTGCCTCGCGAGAGACACCGTGGCCGCGAGTTACCGCCTCTGCCCTACTCGCTGCAAAAGTCGCTCGCGCTTCACAGCAAAGCGCATTTGACACCATCCCTGTCATTTGTTCCCTCCAACGTGCAGGCGAAAAGGAGAGATTACGTCACTGTAGAAGCCACTGCTAGTGCTCGTCGCCATTATACCTCTAGTGGTGCCCCACGTGAGCCCTCAAACGCCAAGCATAAAGATTGGTGCAACGTGTGCGCCAACTGGGAGATTTGACCTATCTACTAGAAACACCTTTCACAACTCTAACATCATTACTCAGCATCATCCTCACCCTCTGCAGATTTCCTGTTTCCCCGGAACTCCTACTGCATTGCGAAAGCTATAGTTTTGATTCATTCATTTAATAAATATTGGGTCATTTAAATTATCTCAGGTTAAGATAATTGAAATTAACAGTAACTTTTTATTTCTGGCGCGAATTTTACAAAAGACCCGAATAATTTTAAAAAATTTTTTTTTTTTTAAATTAAATCTCTTATTCAAAAGCCTTTTTTCTTTCTAAGAAATGATTTTAAAGTGAGCAGTAAATGTGATAGACAAGGATTTAAGAAGTTATTCTTTATTTAAGAGCATCGTTTCCTTTTCACAATGTTACTACAGACTGATATTTTACATGGAAAACTTACTGTTTAATTATTTTTTGGATAATATGAATGAATATACAAGTCGCTTGGAATTAGACTATAGTAAGACACTCAATAATCAAATTTGAGATTCTTACCTTTCCCGTTTCTGATAGAGGTTGGCAAGACACTGATTGCATAAAGTAACACAATACAGTAATGCATGCAGTACTTTTAAATGCAAGAAAAATGCTTTTAGTTTGAACACCTAATTCACATAGTTCTTCTAACTTTCAATTGTCTCTACTGTAAAAGATCTTTAAGGAGCTTCCCGAGTTTATCATATCTAGAAATGAACAGAATTTATGATTATTTTCACAACTAGTTCGATATTTATGAATTGCGTTGCAATAAACATTGGACTGAAAGTTTCGCATTTCTAAATGGGCATGGACACATACCTTTGTATCACAATATCAATGTCATTCTATGTGACAGTTTTTAAAGAGTCTTATCAAAATCCATTTTCCACGTTTTATATCTTCCAGAGCTTTTAAAAGTTTCAAATATTCACCTCCCCTAACTTTTTGAGTTCTACGTGAGATAATATCCGGAAACAGACACTTCTTATAGACGTTTTTGAAAAAGAAACTTGGATACAAGTGAACTACGAACGGATATGAACGAAAAAACAACAGAACCTGACGCATAGTCAGAGAACGACTCGCCTATGAAGCGTCTGACCGCATGTGTGCATTGTCACACAAGTTGACAATTTCAGTAAATTACTTCCCAAAGTTGGGATTATAGCAAATTATTAGAGGTTATAAATGTACTTCAAGGTAATATAATTTGCTATAAAAGTGTCGATGAATAGCCTCGACCGACTTATCTACCAAAATCCCGCTCGTATCTCTCTCCTAAACTAAACCTCATAAGCCACCACGTTATTGATTCCAAGTTACTAGTGAGATACCCTTCACCTTCTTGTTAACTATAGCAACTTATTTTAGCACACTGTGTACTTGTTTATCAGAAAATAAGAATGAAATAATTGTACTAGCAACGATAGTACGTTGATTAAAAACAATTTTAAAGTATTTATGGTCATAAGTAGTTTTAGGCGATCCTAAATATTTAACAAAATGTACAAATGATTTTATAACAGTCCGAAACATGTAAAACAGAACAATTTGACAATTATTTAAACATTACATTTTACAAGTTAAATTTGTTTTTCTAGTCATGATAATGAACTATGATACCCGTCATAAAATCGTTGTAGGTTTTCAGGGAATTCCTTTTATAGTGGAAGTTTCATGGAATTGCAATTCACATTACTTCAATTTTGGTAATGTTATTATACACTTATAATACTTACAATTTTTAATTTTATTTGTGAAACCCTTCAAATATTTTTAATGTTATAAAATGAAGTATGTATTATAGAACCTGTATCGTTTACTTTAAAGATAGTGTAAGAGTAAACGAATATAGTATATTTTACATACTATATTGTTTTCTTGCCGAAATGACATTATTTTTAGGTGTGAAAGGTGTAATGAGTGTGACTAGACAATACGAAAGGAGGGAACTACAAATGCCGCACGGTGACGCATAGTTCTCATTCTGTTTGATAAATATGTTTACCGTAGTTGCTGCCCTCGTTTCGTCTTTATTGGCCAAAGGAATTATTTTTGCAGGAATGGATAGAATAAATCTGCAAGAATGAGTTCGTGCTTCAGGATTTACCGTGTTTTTCTAAATCACTCGGCTGTCTGGAGGTATAGTACTATTTTCAACGGTAGTAGAAGCGCCGCTCATTCTGACTGTCCTATTTTCATATATTTATCTCCAATCTCAATAATTGTTCCTTCCTTTACCACAGCGGAATAGATCGTGCTGTAAATTTCAGTCGCTGAGTGTCTTGTCTCAATACTTCCTGAAAGTCAGTTGCACGGAGTCTACAAACTAAAACGTTTAGGCGTCCTTTCCGCTAACCGATGACAAAGTTTAATAAAAACTAGGAGCTATTTTCAAAAGAAAATTTTGAAACTGTTTTCTTACTTCTAAAAGCTTCGAGTTCGTTCAGATCAATCGGGGGATTATCAATTTTGGAGAAACTCGGCTGAACGGTTTAGGCGCTAGTGTTGACCGCAGATTTTTTCCGTCAATCGATTTTTCGGTGGCAAGGACTCACTCAAAATGGATTCTGGCTACACCATGTGTAGAGAAAGTAATTTTAAATCTATATAAACAGGGTTTACCCACTTTTTCCTTACCAGGGCCCGGCAATAACAGATTTTCTGACAAAAATTCGTCATTTTCCGGAGCATGATTACTTTTTTCTACGAATTAATTGCGAGAAAGTTACTTCTTACGAAGTAACCATCAAGCTTTCTGTCTTACAAAATGTCCGTCTGTCTGTCCGTCAGTCTGTCCGTCGGTCTGTCAGTCAGTCTGGCCATCAGTCTGGCCGTCAGTCTATCCGTCAGTCTGTCCGTCAGTCTATCCGTCAGTCTGTTCCGTCAGTCTGTCTCGTCAGTCTGTCTGTCCAGTCTGTCCGTCAGTCTGTCCGTCGTCTGTCCGCCGTCTGTCTGCAGTCTGTCTGCGCTGCGTTCTGTCCGACAGTCTCGTCGTCAGTCTGTCTGACAGTTCGTCCGACAGCTTCGTCTCGACAGTCTCGTCCGACAGTTCGTCCGACAGTCTGTCCGACAGTCTGTCCGACAGTCTGTCCTGACAGTCTGTCCGACAGTCTGTCCGACAGTCTGTCCGACAGTCTGTCCGACAGTCTGTCCGACAGCCTGTCCGTCAGCCTGTCCGTCAGCCTGTCCGTCCGACCTTCTATTTGTCGTCTGTCCGTCCTTCCGTCCGCCCACCCGTCCGTTTGTGGTTGTCGATAGAGCCTGAACTGTTAAAACGATTTTTTCCAAAACTTGTATTCCCGAATCGGTTTGCGTTCAAGGTTCTGCAAGGTTGAAATGGATATTTGGCTTTGGGAATACTTCACATGAAACGACAACAAATTTTCAAAATTTTCTCAAAAATGACTGCACATTTTTTCATTAAACGTTGTCGTTCAACGTGAAGTACGGTTACAAAATGTTGCGGATTTCATTTTCGTTGATATCTCTAAATTTTTGATAATTACAAAAGTTCAAAATTTTTTTTTCTGAGTTTTCTTACATCTACATTATTGAAGATAAAGATTTTTTGTAAATGAAATCTGTTATTCAAAGACAGATCTTGAAATAAGGTCATGTATAAATTTTCGAAAATATCAGTAGTTTTCACATATTATTGCGTGAAATCTAGGCAATTTTTAAGCAATTATTTTTCTCAAAACGGCTTCAAATTTTTCTTCAATTTCCTCCCTCTTATGTAGTGAAAGACGTTAAAAAACATTGATACTGGTCATTTTTCAAGGTATTTTAAATATATTGATTCTTGGTTGCTCACGAATAATCTTGACAAAGGTTATAGCCGAATAAAGGGGTGGAAAGAGCCCCCAAACCAAATCGATAATCGCGATGCTTACACGAAAGAGAATAAAAAAGCCGTAGACTCTAGCCTACCATGGCAATCTGTTGCAGAGATACGAGAAACGTGTTTTTTATGTTTTATTTTTTCTCACTTCTTTGCTGTAAGCAATTAATTTTAAGGTATTTTTGACAACCAATTCTGACCTCAAATTCAAATAAAAACTTTTTCGAAATGGATTTTCGACGCGATAACGTTGGAGTACTGTCTCAATTTTTTCTCCTAAATTGTGTCTTATAACATTCCAAAACTTATTTGTTTCAGATTTTTAAACAATTAAGACGATATTTAAAAGCAATTAAAACCAATTTTATCTACTCAAAAATTTGAAATACGCGCCAAATTGTGATCGGGAAAAGCGCTTTTACCAATATTTAAACATAGAGTCAATTACAACATATGAACTCGAAATTTTATATGTGTTACATCATTTATTAACAAAACTCAATCGGACTCTCCATGGTGGAAGGAGATAGGTGGGTTCTCGCGCATCCGACTTCAGCCAATGAGCTTCAAGCACCAGTTTGCGTCAAAATATTAGCGTGAATTTTAAATGCCAAAGTTATCACAGTTGCAAGTTATTGAATCAGAAACAGATAAACACTTTTTTATTTTTTTAAAATATAGTGGTTCTTTTATTTCAATTACACCTTCATCCTGTTATTTTTGGTTGGTCACCCTCGAAAATTATCACTTTATGCAACTTTCAAAATGTTTCTTAACATTTCTTGCTCTCCATGTAATATTGCAGCGAACGTCAAGTCTCGCTTTCCAACCGAAGTGAGTCACGTGCGTCACGCTTTTCAACCGCGTTGTGGTCACGTGGTTCGTGATGCAAACTGGCGCTGCGCAGAACGAGCAAAAATCGGTGCATTAGAGGAGCCCACCTATCTCTTTCCACTATAGGAATATAGGTGAAACGATTTAATTGTGAACGTGCGAAAGGAAGTCACAGCCTGGGATGCTGCTCCTACATCGTTGCGATAATTTATTATTTGGCATGCGCTCGTTACTTGGCGCAATTTGTTAAACAGTCAGAAATTTTGAATGGACTATTTGTACATAAAGGTACGCGTGATCCCAGTTATTGAAGAAGACAGTGGCAATGATTAATTGCCTGTGATTATAAACAATTATCAATAATTAATAACTAATCTACAACTGAGTAATTTGATTTATATTATAAACAAATTATTAATACACCTAAACCCAAGTAATTTGATTTACATTAAATACAACACATATATCTAAAAACTAAAGGGGTTTGATGGTTGTATTTCGATAATATAATTTTAAAAATTTAAAGTTAAAAAAGTTTTCCTATCACATTTTGGCGTAAATTTCAAATTTTTGAATTGATAAAATTGTTTTTAATTGTTTTTAACTGTTGTCTACATTGTTTAAAAATTTGAAAAAAAGATGTTATAGAATGTTATATGACACATTTTAGGGGAAAAACTGAGACAGTACTCCAACGTTATCACGTCGAAAATCCATTTCGAAAATTTATTATTTTTTTATTTGAATTTGTTGTCAAAATTAATTGCCAAACATATCTGACAACTCAACTATATTTCTCTGTCTCTCTATTTTTTGTGAGCCTGATACATGCAATAGAAGCTGAGAAAAATATAAAACATGAATAACACGTTTTTCGTTGTATTTTTACAACAGATTGACCTAGGAAACTGGTTTCTTGAGAATCTACGACACTTTTTATTCTCTTTCGTATGAGAATCGCGATTATTGATTTGGTTTGGGGGCACTTTTCACCCCCTTATTCGGCTATACCCTTTGAAAGCGATGACAAGTGCGATTCAAAAGTGGTGCATGCGAACATACATACATTCCATTTTATATAAGAGACTAGATACGAAATGCACTTCTATTTCTCTCTATTTCCTAATGTCTGAAAGACACATTCTCAACATTAAATTGTATTTTTGATCATATATTATATTAATATTACTGAAATGTATATTTCGCCAGAGGTTTAATGAGGACGTTAACAAAATGACAAGCAAAATTTGAATTGCCGGTTGAGAATTAAAATACATTATAGGAAAACGAAATCGATGTTGAGTGCTAGCAATGAAAAGGTTTCTCAAACAAAACCTTTCTTAGAAATTTTATTTCTATACAATTGGCTCTGTTTCTCTTTCCAATTCAAATTAGGTATATATTTTTTGTTACCATCACCATCACAATTGATTGACTAATTCACCTTTCTTTGATGACTATCTCATTGGAGCCACTGATGGCATTATGGTTGCCAAAGCTTTCCCTCAGAAAGCAAAAATGCGCTGCTTCACTTCCAGTGGTCACCGTTCGAGCTGATGGGGCAAAACGAAACACGGCGGAGAAGAAATTCATAAGTGCTAGACCCCCTCGCAAAATGGGAAGCGTCAGAGTTAATCGGTAGCCTGTGATGGCTCAATGCAACAACTGCTGCCTCTGCAGTGTCGCTCAGCGGGAGGTCCTAGGATTCGATTCCCGACCGGGCCATATTTTCGACACTAGAAACGTAGGTTATATTACTAGATCGGCTAAGGCAATGCTTCCAGGAGGAGATAAGTGGAGGGAGATAACTTCGCAGCCCCATTAGTAAGTCGGCGCCGTTCCAGCACGGCAGAAACACCGCTACCTCCCACCTCAAATATGAATTACACATATGGGTATAACGATGACGGTAGCTGACCCACCCGGAAACCGAAATACTCGTTCCGTCCGAGAGCGTCGATGTGACGTCACCAGCGTCGCCTTTTTACCTTGCGGTGCCGCGCCGCTTCGCGCCGGACGCTCGTCACTGCAGAGCGGTGCACGCTCCCCCTTCCAGGAGCGTTTGGCGAGGTCAACGGGCGCCCGCAGGAGATACCTGGGATTCCCATGCGGAAAGTCGGCGGTTCCGCGCAGCCACTGCTGTGCACTGGCGAGTGCAGAAGAGAATCTGGTTCCTCACTCCGACACTTCGCAGGTTTGTTTGTGTATTTGGTTTCGGATTTTTAATATTTGAATATAACGAATTTCTTTTTTAGTATGTAGATGGTTATGTTGAACGTAATTAACATAGCATTCATGTTATTTTCATTGGTTTTTTGTTTTCATTTTGGAACAATGAAACATACATTTAGGCGGAAGAGCAGGCCCTATGGCCTGAGCCTCGCCATTAATAAAGACATTATTAATTATTATTATTAATTATTATTATTATTATTATTATTATTATTATTATTGTTATTGTTATTGTTATTATTATTATTATTATTACATTTAGCATGCCATTTTTTCTTTTACACATAATATTATACTATTTATAAAAATGTGTTATGAAACGGCTTCAAAAATCGACGTCGAGATGATGACGGAAATACAATTTTCCATGTCCCCGACATCGTATTTAATGTTAGGGGCTCGTTATATGAAACCCCAAGGAGCGCCCGTTAAATCAAAAGTTCAATATTAATTTATCAATAGTGGATCTAAATATTCGTACACAAAACAATGTCAAAAATCCAGATAGATCTTCCTGACAGAACTTTAACGTCACATTTAATATCAGAGAAATCAAGTGTAAAATTGTTACAATGACGAAAATTGGTTTCATTTAGCTTGTAATGGAATTCTTGCAACGTTTTTCTCTGTCTCCTGAAGACTCGCAGTTTTTTATGTACATGTTAAAAGGTAGCCATCAAATTGTCGTAAGTTGAAATACTTGAATCATGACCGGACACATCACGCATCACAGACAGTATTTGGTCTTTATTTTACAGTCAGAAAAATCTGTATTTTGGATAGCAGTTTACATCAAAATAATAAAGTATGTTTGCAATATTCTAAAATGTGTAATACGTAAATAAAAACGTTTCGGAACATATTATTTTCATCTTCAAGCTGGAGTTAAAATGTCGAAAACAAATAAATAATATATTTTAAAATATTTTATTTGTTTTTGACATTGAAGGAAGACTACAGACTGAAAAGAAGATAATAACCTAATACAACACGCAAAGCCTTGCCTGTCCGTTGGGCCCACTGTACGGCAGTGACCGAGGCGCCAACTAGCGTGTCCGCCTGCGGCTTCCGCCAGCTGCCGCCGCGCGCCTCTTAAGCGCTCCGCTCGCCCTCGCCGCTCACTGTGGAGGTCGTAGCTCTCCCGCTGCCCCGCTGGTACGGCGCGCCGCGCTTCCACAGCTCAGGTAGGTGGGCGCCGGGCTGCTCCCGTGCGCATGCGCTCGGATTGATTGATTACTACTGGTTGCTGGCGCGTCAACTCCTGATGTCATTAGTTCCCTAAGTGTGGCGCATGGTTTTTGCTTTGGAGCTGGCGGTGATCTGCCGCTGGATGGCGAGATCGGTGCCGACCTACCGCTGGCTAGCGAGGTTTCCCTAACCAGGTAACCTTCACCAGCGGGGTACCGCCCCAGCCGTGACAATCTCTAAGCTCCCGACCGGTCTCCCGACATGTGTGGTAGTGTAGTGCATGTAATAGGAAGGAAAGATCGCGTGTGGCCCGTGGCCGGCTGGTAGGGTACTGCTCCGGCGTTCGCCTGGTATTGATCAGAGAAACCATGGAAAACTACCGATCAGAGCAGTTGACCGCTACAATTCTCCTCCAAACAGCGACAGCACTCTACCTAGGTATCTGGGTAGTGTAGAAAATCCTGCCACTGTCGAACCCCAGAACCTCTCGGTCAAAATTACTGCAGTGAAATCATTTGATGCCTTGATCCACGTCTCCCGGTCCACGCGCTCGGAGACTCTCCGTAGACTGTTGCAGTCAATATTTTTACAAAAATTAAAAATTGGAAGTGTTTCCTTGATTACACATTGAAACTCGTTCGTACTATGTTACGCGACATCGGTGGTATAATGGTTAGTGTATCGGGCCATTGAACTTAAGTTTGCGGGTTCAAGTTGTGGATTTTTAAGGGTGAAAAAATCCTTCCCCTTCGGAGGGGAAGTAAAGCCGACTGTCCCATGTTGTAAATTTATTGGAAGTAAAAGATCCTTAAGGTCAAATGAAGCCTCTGAGCAAAATTCAAATCGCTTATTTCGTCGCTTCAGTGATACCTTCTTTCTCTGTTAGCGAATGAAAGCGTAGCGAAATTTGCGTGGTCGGACGGAAGAGCGTCTCTGATGAACTGGGTCTCGTCACGGAAAATAAAGCAAGAACCGAACATTATTTTTTATTGATTTTTTCGTGTTTCCGGGCGCGTCAACTGATTTGGTCATTATTTCCGTAAGTGTAGTACATGTTTTTCTTGGAGATGGCGGTGATCTTTCCCCGCTGGATGGCGAGATCCGGCGCCGACCTACCGTCGGCTAGTGGAGTTTCCCCCTAACCAGGACTCTCCCACCAGCGGAGCGCCACCCCAGCCGGGACAAGTTCTAAGCTCCCGACCGGTGTCTCGGAATATATGATAGTGTAGTGCATGTTAGTGTAAGAGTGTGTGTAAGGGAAGAGGATAGGACAAGGAAGAGGAAGGACAGATCGCGCGCGGTCCGTGGCCCGTTTGGTAGGGTACTGCTCCGGCATTCGTCTAGTGTTGATCGGAGAAACCACGGAAAAACTACCGATCAGAGCATCCGGCCGCTAGAATTCTCCTCCAGACAGCGACTCAATGCGACGTAGCAGAAAAGCTAGTGTCGAAAATCTTGCCGCCGCCAGGACTCGAACCTAGGACCTCCCGGTCAGAGGCGCTGCAGTGACATCAGTTGATGCACTGAGCTATCGCTCCCGGTGCCGAACATCATTATTGTTTTTATTATTTATATTACATTTTTAATTGGAGTCGCAGTATTTGAAAAGGAACGAATTCCAGGTCTAAGGTGAATTTAAATGAGAACGTGCTTCCCAACAGGCCACGAGAACGTGCTTCCAAAATTCTTTAAATAAATACTGATGTGTTGCTGTTTGGATTTACATGAACTTTGGTTCAGAAGGTCGCATCGAAGTGACGTTAGTACGAACTCTTTATTGCATAGTGTAACTAACGTGTAACAATGTTTTTCAGGCCATAAATACATTCGAACGATTTAATTATGAACTATTTTATATTACACGAGATGTACATAATACGTTTATGACACCCCATGCATTGTTAGGCGGCAAACGCGATAAAATTACTTGATAAAGTGACAGCAATCTAGTGGCGTTGTGAATCGGAACTTCCTGATAACATAAACTGTTTCCGTATATGAGAAACGAAATGTTTTTAGGTAAATAATCAATCTAAACGAATGATACTTTTTTAAATTTAAAAAAAAATTTTTTTAAAAATTCAAATTTTAAGTAAATTTAGTTTTTTCAATTTTACTTCTTAATTTTTATTATTTTTCCTTAAATAAAAAAATAAATGTAATTGAAAATAATTATTCCAAGTAAAAAAAATCTGCAATAAAGGGTTGGAACCCACTTTCAACCAAATGAAAAATTAAAATTACGTATTTGCTTAAACTTAATGAACTTTCATATCCGGAGGAACGTTCAATATGTGATAAATACAACGTAGAGACGATAATTTTAGGCACCTAACTGTAATTGCTGTACTTCTTCATGCCGATCTTTTAAGAATGGTCGTAAAATAATGACAACAGTTATGGGTCCCTGAGTATACTGGAAAAATGATGTATGCTAAATCCTAAGTTAGTGTGTGGTCATCTAATCCTTAAAATCTCATGGATTATTGCACAAGATAATTATTATTCCACTTTACTTACCTTACATTTAGAATGTTCACGTTGCCTTCAGGCGGCATTATTAAATGTCACCCAATCGCGGCATATCACAGGCTTCTCTACTCATCTAACGTTGTAAATAAGAACTATCTGCAGTATGCGCGTTCAATTTTGGTAATGCGATAGCTCGTTGGAACCTGCAACAGTGTGTTCGTCTTCAATTATAAAATGTTTTGACCCTGGAAAAAGACAGTGTCCAGAAAAAGAAAAGAAAATGTTAATGACCATCATAAAAATAACAAATTTATTTTTCACTCTTTACACAGTTATATCTAGCGGGAAACTGCATAAATTATACTTTAGGATTTCAGTATTTTTACTAAATTATTCTAAACCGGGGGAGGTGGCACTGTGCATCAACTGATGCCATTGCAGTGCCTATGACCTGGAGGTCCTAGATTAAGAGTCCGGACTCTGACAGGATTTTCGACATTGGCTTGTAAGCTAGGTCGATTTCGAGTTCATAGGAGAATTCTAGCGGCCGGCGGCTATGATTCGCAGTTTTTGGTGGTTTCTTCTATCAACACCAGACGCATGTCGGAGCAGTACCCTAACAAACGGGCCACGGATTTGGAGCGATCTTTCTTTCCTCTTCCATGTTCTAGCCTCATCCCATACATACACACACGTACACTAACATGCATTACACTTCCACACATACCGGGACATCGGCCGAGAACGTAAGAGCTTGTCCCGGCTGGGGCGGTGCCCCACTGGTGGGAAATACCTGGTTGAGGAAGTACCCCGCTAGCCGACGGCAGGTCGGCGTCGGATCTCACCATCCAACCGACAAAGATCAAAGCCACTTCAAAAGGAAAACGTGCACTACACTTACGGGACTAATGACATTAGCAGTTGACGCGCCCGGAATTACAAACAACCCAAACAATCGAACACATTTCCCTTGAGATGAGACAAATATGGTAAGTGACCTAAATAATTCCCACTGATTCCTGTCACAGAAGAGTATATTTACAAGTAAGATGTGGGGTTTAAATGGTACAATTGACGCCTTTCGTTGCGGGGTTGACGTTCTCCAAAGCGCAGTTGCGTGCGCAGATGCGGCTCCTGGTGCTGTGTTCGCTGGCGCTGGCTGCGTGGGCGGGCGTGGGCGCGCGCGCGCAAGATGGCAACCCCGACCGGCACGTGAGCTGCTTGCCGTGCCGCGACGAGGACAGAGCCGCCACCGTCTGCCCTGTGGTGCGGCCCGAGCAGTGCCGCAGCGGCAGACTCAAGCGCTGTGGCTGCTGCGACACCTGCCTCGTCTACATCCGTGAGGAAAACACAAAAGCTCTATGCACAGAATCGCTTCGCAATTCCTAGCGGTCTAGCCACGAACGAAAAGAAGGCTCAGTGACCTACGAATTCCCAGTGATTCATGTCACAAAAGAGTAAATTTACAAGTAAGATGTGGGGTTTAAGTGGTTCAATTTTGTCGAGAACAATTAAATACTGTCGAAACATATAATTAATAAACGAGAGATAAATGTCTAGGATGACCACCTAAAACTTATCAGATGATATGTTTCTTACCATCAAAGCATACAGAGATAAACGTTTTGTGTTTGGTGTCGATTGTGAAATCACACATAATTCAAAGAGGGGATTGTGGACTCATTTGCAAGTTCGGGAAAGCAATTCAAGTTTCAAATTCCTGCATCTCTATGGGTTACCGAGAGATAGATGGCTCTCTTAGTATTTGAGTGGGGCCGGGGATATGGATGGTTGGCAATTCGCAATACATTGCGGTATAACTTCTTTTGAAACAGCAGAGCAGGGAGGGAGTAAACCGACTTAGATGGCCGAGGTGGCTAGAGCCTGTGCCGACTCAGCGCCTCGGTCGGAAGGATCGCGAGATCGAGTCCCGCGTTGGGCATGGTTGTTTGTCCCTTGTCTTTCGTGTATGTGTGTTGTCGCGGAAGGCCTTGTGCGTCTGTCGACCACAGACTGAGAAGCCCGCATGTATGTCTATTGTTAAATGTTAATTCGTGTCATCATGATAGACTTGGTGAGTACCCGGCGTGGATAGCCGAAACCGGCACCTCTTGAAAGATGGAAAAAGCCCCCGGAAGAAAAAAAAAAGAGCAGGAAGGGTGAAAAGGGAAAATGGAGGCGGAGGTGGCAAGGCAGGGAGGAGCGATCATGGGGCAGAGCGAGGAGTGGAGAGGAATGCAGATGGGACGGAGTAGAGTGATTGGAGCAGACAGGTGAGTAGATAGGCAGGAGTGATGGGGTGGGGGGCAATGGAACGGGTCAAAGTGAAATCAGCGGGGCGTAGTACATCCGAACGCGCAGTGCATAGCGTGACACTTGTCTACTTTGCCAGACATTCTAACCGATTTGAAGATACCAATTATTATATCTAAAGATTGAAAATTCGAACTTGATACGTACATTTAAAAACACAAGTGTTGTATAATATATTTCTTACTCATTCCAAGTACCGGTAGCGGTAGCTCAGTGTCAGATGTCACCGCCGCGCTTCTGACCGGGAGGTCCTAGGTTCGAGTCCTGACGGCGGCAGGATTTTCGGGATTTTCGACACTAGCTTTTCAGCTAGGTCGAATTCAGTTGCTGACTGGAGGAGAATCCTAGCGGCCGGCTGCTCTGATCGTAGTTTTCCGTGGTTTCTCCGATCAACACCAGGCGAATGCCGGAGCAGTACCATACCAAACGGGCCACGGACCGCGCGCGATCTGTCCTTCCTCTTCCTTGTCCTAGCCTCTCCCTTTACACACACACTTACACTAACATGCACTACACTACCACATATTCCGGGAGACTGGTCGGGAGCTTAGAGCTTGTCCCGGCTGGGGCTGTGCCCCGCTGGTGGGACCAAATGATTGGGGAGAAACCCCACTAGCCGACGGTAGGTCGGCGCCGGATCTCGCCATCCAGCGGGGGAAGATCACCGCCATCTCCCGAAAAAAAACATGCACTACACTAAGGGGACTAATGACCCATGCAGTTGACGCGCCCGGAAACACGAAAAAATCAATCATTTCAAGTCAGTCCTTTTGGAATGTTGTCTATAGCAAGTAGGCCCTGTCCTTCATAAAACGTGCGCCACGAATGATGTTTGTCCTTGCAAGGTGCTTGCTGAGCAGTCATGAAAAAGGTGTGTGCGTGTGTTGCAGGTGACGGCGACGCCTGCATTGGGGTTGTACCGACGAACGGCGTTTGCAACCCGCCCATGCGCTGCACTTACAACGTGTGCCACAATCCGTAAGCGCAATAATCAGTCCATTCACTGAAATACAAGAGTGATGTTCGTTTGGAATTTGTTTCAAGGCAAAAGAAATCAATACGAAAGAAAATTCTATGTACAAATCTGTGTGTGAATATTATTAATATTTTAATACTATCTTCCAAGTTCATGTAATTGCTCATTAATTAAATAAATTCGTTAGATTTCATTTCTGTTATTTATTTATTTATGACAATTTTTATTTATTACGATTTTTATATTTATAAAATATCCCGATCAATTCAAAACGATCAAAATAAAATCTACTCTTGTACACATAAGTAAAGCTATTGGTACTACAGAATAGCACAGACTTTCTCATACTAGTTAGTTTTCTAATCACACAGTCGAGGCTAGCTTTGCATTATTACCTCACTATCTTTCACCAATTTGGAAAATTTTTCACACTTTATAAGGACCCTAATCTCATATTTTCGGACCCCTAATGGTAGAATTGAAACGTCTTTAATAACGTTATAGAAGAGTAAAACATGGTTGTATTTGCAAATTTCCATTAAAAAAATTGGAGCTTTTTTTTGAGAAAATGGCGTTTGAGCGTTTCTGAAAATGCATATATTTCAGTTCATTTTCCCAGAAATGTTTTCAGTACTCGAGAGACTTCTTTAGACATGATCGTAATTACTTGTCTTCACATCTGTTAGAGTATATAGAAATATTTTCGCAAAGATAATATCAATGGCGTGCGAGATATTTAAAAAAGTTCCTTTGTGTCATTGTTGAATAATTAAAAGAATACTTTAAAATGGCGTGTACAAGATGAAATTTTGTGTATTTATCACTATTACTCAAAAAAGTCTGACGAAAAAATTTGGAGCCTTTTTGAAAATACGTTGTTACAACATTTTTAACAATGCGCAATTTTAAGCTCATTTTCACTAAAAACGTTTGAGTTTTGAGAAACTTCGTAAGAAATAATTTCAAGCACTTACAAAATAAATAATTAATAAAAATGCCTATAAGGAAATATTAACAACGTGAATGATATATAACAAAATTACATTTGTTCAAATTTTGAAAAATCTAAATAATATATCAAAATGGCGTTTACGTATGACATACTTGTATATGGGGTAATTTAGTGTGTTTAGCACTATTCGTAAAAAAATTGATTCAATATAAAAAATTGGTGTCATTTTTGAGAAAATCTTGGTTATAAAATTTCCTTTATTTCACCTTATTTTCACCAAATTACTTTATTGTCAAAATTTAATCCTAAATATTTGATGGTTTAATTTGATTGTGTACAATTAAGTGGATTATTATTTATTACTAGCGGGTGGTGGGCAGAGTATGGTCTTAAAGAAAATATTTTTGCTTTTGATTTGGGTTTAGATTTATCTTCCATTTCATTGCTCATTCATCTGTTTTATTTAAAATGTTGAATTTCTTACTGCTGTGTGTCAGCGTGGGACTTGATATAAATATTTCAGTATAATCAGAGAACTGAGCAAGTTGTCTATGATTGTAATGGGGATATCTGCTGTGTAATAATTGAATAGCTTTGGAGATAGTGGTGAGCCTTGTGGAAGTCCTGCTTCTATTGTGACTGCGTTGGAGCTATTGTTTTTTTGGTTATAATGAAAGACCTGTCTGAAATAAATGATGTTCAGTAAGTATTTAGGTGTTCCTAAAAATTCCTGTAAGTTTATGGATTAGTCCGAATGAATTTGTTATTGAGTGTTTTTTCTTGGAAGGCTCAATGAATATGTTCAGTAATTGGCGTGCAGTTGAGATACGGTTTCTGAAGACAAACTGATGGTTTCGAATGGCCTATGACTTTCTTAGACGAGTCTTATTATTTTTTTCAAATATTTTTAAAATGGTTGGGAGGAGACCTATTGGTTTATAATTCTTTGTAGGGCTATGATTTGTGTTTGGTTTAGGGATCCAGATAATATATTGTGACATACCAATATGTGAGACATAATATGGGACAATATTTATTATAAACAGCGTAAATTATAGGGATAAATATAGGTGATTATGCCAGCATAGCAACGGTAAGCGAGCTGTCGTCAAGGTCAACAATCTTCATGTAGTGACAATTGCGGAGACGGCTAGTTCATTTTTGTAAGAAATTTAGGGATTGGCTAGGCACGATATACATAAAGTCTTGTCTGTAAATAAACAATCGAAAAGATGGACCGAGTTTTTGAAGGGATGAAAGAATATGATAGACATTCATTCTGACTGATGCCGTGGTGTTGAACGGATCGTGCACAATTAATGTTAGGAGTTTTTTGGGACTTGTAAGCATCTTCTGGGGAGTAGATATTGGTAGAACTTTGGATTTGAATGCTATGTGGGGACAGTAAAACTTAAAATATTTCAAGTGAACGAGTTAGAAAACATTGAGGGCTTAGGCGAATTTATCAGTAACTGGACTGGAATGCTAAGAGCAGATAGTTTGTTGATCGTTGAGTATTCAGCATACGCGTGGGATGAACTTGGAATTCGTAAATTGGCGAACGACTTACACTTTATTAACTTCGGAAACAGTGATGAACGGTGATTGAAGTGTGCTTCTGCAAGAAAAGAAGAGAGAAGATGGTATCTGGACCTGAGGACAGCGACGTCGGAGAAGAATGAAGATGGTACAACGAGGCACCTTCGTCCAAGAGCGCGCGAAGACGAATACATTATAAGGTTGGAACAGGTCTTGACCAATTTTTTTTTCATATTGTGTAGAATTATCAAGTGCCAAAATTGTTTCATAAATTTCCATGTTTTGTGAAATGAATACATGATTCTCATTGAGGCAATTCTAGTAACGAAGTAGCAAGATAGAAATATATTTGCTTTTCAGATTCCTCGACCACTCTGTATAGATGGCAGATCGGATAATCATCTATTAGCATACAATAGTCATTATTTCTATGAAACCCATCGAGCCAGGTAGCCGGAAACTAATTTATTTATAATTAGAGTTGAAGGTTGACTTGTATAGTATTAGCGCAATCTTTTCCTGGCGCCCATTTATACAAATTCGGAACGGATTACGTTGAAATAATATCAAATAATATTAGAAAGCCGAAGATAGAGTCAAAATTAAAATAAATCAATCATTAATATACTCAGTTTATTTCAATATGATATATTCCAAGTTATTGAGAAATAATATATTCTGAGTGATGTATTAAAAATGTTATCTATGCGATTGCGAGCGTGAGTAGATTTCTGAATATTTTTTGCTAATTAGGTGATGTTCAGGTGTTTCTTCTTTTGGGTAATTTTTAATAAGATTTTTGACTTCGGTAGGCGAAATAAATTTGATTCTGCGAAGGACATCATAATTTGGTGATCCATTTGAATCAGTTATTGCCCTCATGGTGTATATGAACGGTTTCTTTGGTTTAAATGTTTGAGCAAAGCGTACTGCTAGACCGTCTGCCTTATCATGTGGAGAATATTTTATACTCAGGGCCGTGTTGAGGAGTGGGATGGCTATTTTTTTGTTTAAAAATCTTCTTGAGAAATGATATAGTGATATTTTTGAGGTGTTTCAGGTATTTGAGGTATTTATTCTGGTGTTAAAGGAGTGTTTTGTGTGTTTGCTTATTGCTTCTTTTATTTGGATGAGAATATTTAATTCTTTTCTCAGTTGTAGAATTCTATTCTTGCTGTATAGACTCCTAGTTTTATAGTGTGCGCTGATTATCCCTAATATTTGTTTGGGTAGTTTTGTTTTTATCGGTTTGATAAAATATGTGAGTCTGTTGTCTTGCAAGTTCTTTACTGTACTTACTTTTATTATTATTTCATTTATCTGTATGAAACATTTTTCTATATCTGGGGGCGAATTTAATATTTTGAACTTCAATGTCTTTACTATGAATATTTTACTAAATATTTACGTGTGGAGGAGATGTTATTTTTGTGATTAATAATACTGGAAGATGGTCTGAATCCATCTCCACTACTGGGGTTGAATAGTATATTGTACTGTGTTAGTTATCGCTATGTCTAATATATCTGGGCGTACGCTGCTGCCGTGTGGGAAGGGTGATAGTTTGCATGGCGTAAGAATGTTCAAGTGTAAGTCTCTTATTATTTTGAACAGCCTGTTCAAGATTCTGCAAACCTAGTTAAAATGTTTTCCGTTTAGATCTCCTAGTAGGTGTGTTCTTTTGAAGAAGGGAAATTCTATTGCTGTTTTGCATTTTAATATGGGGTGGTTTACATTATGTTAGTACGGTTGTGGTTATATAATTTTCGAGAATTTTAATTGCTGTTATTTTGAATCCTGAGATGAAAGGTGTGTCAGTTTCCATACGTGGAAATGATTCTTTAAGAAGTTCGAGTACCCCTCCCTATTATTATTTACTCTATTTTCTTATCACATCGTATCCTGGTACGTTAATGTATTGTTTGCACTGAGGGGCATTTCAGTGATACATGCGGTTTGTATTCCTTTAGCTTTTAAGACATTTTTCAAAGATTGGATAATTATTTGTTTTTTCATGTCTTAGTTGAAACGAGACATGTTAGAAATGTCTTTCACAAAAATGGGAGGACTTTTTATATTCTCGACTTTGTGTGTTATCTCGTCGTCTAGATAGCAGAATCTATTGTCTTGGTCACTTATTATTTTGAAGAGGAGCATGTCTACTACTAACAGGTACATTAGATTTACTGCTGCTGGATTTTTTTTTGAGATTGCCCTGGGCAGGTAGTGTCACTGAGGGGGTAGTGCCCGGGGGATATAGTGACCTCCTTTTACACTATTACTGGTCTCATCACTGTTTTTTATATTGGCGGGGTCGAGGCTTGCTCGGGCCGTGAGGCAGGCCGCTGGCCACGTCGATGTGAATGATCTTACCGATGCCTTGTCCTGTTGGGTCGGCGACTGGAGATCCATGTTGCGGGTTTGTTGCCTGCAGGTTTTGGCAGGGCCCATTGTTGTGCATGTCGGAGCTGCGTGTTGAATCTGCGAGGACGTGTTGATTCCCGCGTTGGTCAATGTTGTAGATCACTTCTATTTCCGCTGGGTTGTAGAGGAACACCACGGCTCCCTCCGCGCTCTGGCCTAGGACAGTGCTTGATGTTTGAAAAATGCCATTCATATTGAAAAATCAGTAGCACGGCTGCTTGTTTGGATCAGTTCACTACTATTGTGACTTTTAATTAACTACTTGGTACACAAACTTAATGTCACTGATACCACACTAGTTGAAATGTCCTGAGCTGTGCGGAGCACAATATGTACTGGTCACTCGCTCAGTGCAGAATGCACTCATTACGTCTGATGATCCTCAAGGAGGTCAAGGGGTTGTTTTTGTTTTTCGTAATCTTTGCATCAATATAGAGATAATCATACAGGGCTCACAGAAGCGCAAATGAAATGAAGTCTGATACTATCGGTATACCAGTAAAATTGTAATGACTCAACAGGTGTGTAGTATGTAACATTGGTGCATTACTGTCAATATTTGAGACCATGTGAATAGTATTCTCCATATATATAAAGTGGTAACAAATAACATATGAGAGATCACACAATAATAAATACACAACTATATTCTGTCTGCATGCTTGGCGTATAAAAGTACGCCCCTAGATAAAAATAATCCTTATATTTCATCGAGTCAGAAAAAGAGAAATGAAAAGAATTTGAAATCGTGTAAAACTCAATTACATACTTTTCACGTAAAGATATATATTTCATGAAATTGTCCTTACACAATTAATTTTTTTCTTTTCTACCCCTAAAATGAAAATGCGTGTATAAAAATTCATGAATTTATTCCTGTAAAGATGAATTGTCATAAAATGTTATCGAATGGAAAATTATTAAATACTCCAGGGTATTTTTATGCGACTACAAGACATGACTGAAATGCAACTGACACAACATGCGTTGCCTTTTCGTTTCAAAATTAAACTTTTTATTGACAACTGGCAATATTTATTGGTTAGAAATTGAAATGCATTAAAGATTCTGGAAAGCGACGCGGTAAATGAGACATAATATCAAGATTAATATTTAGAATCATTAATGTTCACTCGAAGGATTATGAATTGTGTTGAATCTATAAATTACATGCACATTAAACTTTTATTACAATGGCTGAATTCTCATTAAAACTTCCATTGAAAGATATTTATTTCATTGCTTCTCCGACATCCCATTCAATCGATATTTTGGATATTGCCAATGCACTCGGCTTGCCTCTTACGAACCTCATGAATGCCTTTCAAGAAAATCGTTTCCCTTTGAATAAATTATAATTGCGGGTATTCAGCGGGAGTGGATCGCAGGGGGTATTTCTCCCATAATTTACTGTGTTTGTGTTTCATCTTTACGACGAAGCCAAAATGAGTTCATCGTGCATGCAAGGCGCCCTGAGGGACGCGGGAGGGGGAGTTGGGGGGAGGTGGAAGGGGGGCGGGGTTAGCCCGGAGCCCTAATCTCGTAATCCGGCAGCGCTCAAAGGAGCAGAAGGCGCGCGTTGTAACTTTCAGCGCAAGTTCCCACCGGTGTTTGGGCGGCGCATGTGCCCCGGCTCGCAGCGCCCGTCTGCACCGCCCCTCCGCCTATGCCCCACCCATGCTGCCTCGTTGCCACCCTCGCGCTCTGCCTCCACCGGCCGCGCCGTCGCGTCACTCTCGCAGTTCCTCTCCTCTCCTCTCGGCCGCGCCACCTTCGCCGCCGACGTCGCTTCGCGCTGGACGGAACGCCAGCCCGCTGCGAACTGCGCGTTATCATCCCTGCGAGCGCGGGAATGAGTAATTTGAGGGCGGTTCTTTGAAAGGTTCAGTGGATAGCGCCGGGGGACGCGTGGAGCGGAACTGAGGGTGAATCGTTCCCGTATATATCTATCATCAATTCACACTAATCAACTCTCAGTTATTCATTAACCACTCGGCTGTTTTTCATTTGTATATACTCATTTCCAAGTATAAAGTGTGGACGCAACGCTTCTTGTATTGAAAATTGCAGAATAATTGCATCATTAGGGTAATGCTAACAACTGAATCTCAGAGATCAACTGTGCCTGTGCACATCGACCAAAATGATGTTATTTATCACCTTCAGATGAATGTTTCAGCCCCTCGCAACTGTTTAATTTCAATATATCCCCTTCAAACAGCAATATATTTGATGGCGTATTTCATTGATTTTGTTGGATAATATTCTTTAATGTTTTGAGAAGCAGAATCTTTTCACATGATCAGTGAAAGAGGAGGAGAGAACTTTCGTAAGACCTGTGAGGCACGACAGGTTGTAACTTTTTAATTGATCAACGTGTGTTGTCTTGTGTCAACGTAGCGTTGAATATTGATAACATTTCATTACTAAAACAATTTTTATAACTCTAGGTTTGTTGCTAGGTTTTAAGATAGAACTCTGATTAGAAAAATGAAAGTTTCATTATTCATAGAACCTTTGTTGAACGCTGGAATAAATAAATTATGCATTTTATCTATTTTTAGTTAAAAAATTCTTTCTCTTGTTCGCAGTACACATGCCATTCCTGGAACCGAATTTCATTTCCAGGACAGAAATTGCAACAGACTTCAATGAGTAGTTGCAGCTCTCTAAATAGACCCAATTAAAATATCTATTTTTAAATAAAGAATAGACATAAATAAAAATAAAAATTTAAATTTGAGATAATGATAAATAATAATCATATCAATGTTTATTCTTAAATTCAAACAACACAAAATTAATGATTATCAACTTCATATGCATTTCCCCTTTACATAAAATCTTAAGACAACATTCATACATCTACCGTTAATTAAATGTGTTACTAAATAATGACGTATTTTAAAGACGTTTGTACTACCCAACATCATTAAATCCCTTCGGCATGGATTGTACACTATTTTACTTTCACTTGTTTCTCTCTTAAGGAATACGGCAAACTTAATTCTTTAATATACGAGTATTCACGGATGTTTTACGAACTCCATATCAAAACCCTGTTTAACATTTTTCTTCTTGTAGTTCATTAATTTCACGTTGCTGGATCTTTTAAGATTAATATTTGACTCTTTGGAAATGACATCTACAGGATGAGAATAGATTGGGCTAAGAATAGGTAACGCAATCATTGATTGTTTTAACATGCTCCCTATTTCAATAGTAGGGTGGTGAATATCGCCCGCTCGGAGCAGCACCCGCATCGCCCACTCCAGCGCCCGCACCGCCTCAGCCGCTCTAAACCCCACGCCCCCCAGTCTTCTCGCGCCGCTTCGGAGGCTGCTCCCGGCCTTTTCCCCCCCCCATTGCAGAGCACTAACTCTCCCTTTTCGCCTCGGCGCACGACCTGCGCGCGCCGCGCCGCTTAGCTCCCGCCGCCTCTCGCCCCGCCCCCCCCCCCCCCCCCCCGCCCCCGCCATGCCCCCGCCCCGCCCAATCCTCCACCTGGCTCATCACCTCAACTCGGCTTCCGCGCAGTCTTTTGGCATCCCTCAACTCGGCTTCCGCGCAGTCTTTTTCCCCAGCCGTTAGCTCCCTCTACAACGCTGATACGACCCTATAGGAGTCGCTTGCCGCACTGCCTTCCTAGGCACCGCCTGCGTAAATCATTGCCTTCGCAGTCTCAGATTGACAAGGTTCTATTCGTCTTTAAAGAATTGTTTCATAGTGTTAGAGTATATGTAGTGTTATTATCAACTTCACGCAACAGGAACGAAAAGTGACTATTAACGGCTGACGTCTGTTAAGAATTTTACTTTCCGAGGTTTGCCCTGAATAATCGAAACAAATGAGTTGAAACTACAGGTAGCGTTAGAGAACACTTATTTTAAGAAATTACATTTCTTGTTTGTAAGATTTTTTCTTATAAGAAGATGGTATTAAGAAAAGTATTGAACGACTTACGGCCGATATCAGAAATTACTGACGCGGCTGAAGTTTGTAAACCATGGTGATAGCCGAGGTTAATAACTGAATTATTTGCTGTTTATCGGTCTGCAGGTTACTAAATATTGCAGGAGGGGTCTTTTAAAGTTTGGAGGTGTCTAACAATGACTAAGCAATGACAAGCAGAACGCGTACGATTTCTTACATTGATGGTTTTCTAAAGTCTGATTTGTAAACTGTTTTAAGTTGTTGACCTGACGTTAGAGTACACTCATGTCATAACATAATTTTCGTCAAAATTGTCAGATAGAATCTTGTTACTCGGAAGACTTAAAGAGTCTTGTAAAACATCAGACTTTTCAGGTGAAGAGAAGGAACTTTATTTTGTCATTTCCTTTTATACTAACTAATCAATTCTCTTTACTAGAACAAGTATCAAATTATACATTGTTATTATAATTCATCAGGCCATTTGTTCTACGTAACTTCAATCTGTAATGAATTAAATTCTGAACTGGGTATTTAACGTAATAGGATGCAGTTTACAGCACCTCCACGCACGTCGTTTCCAAGGATGTTATTTTCGTCCGATTGAAGATATGCACACCATGGAAATCATATGGCACAGATGCTAATCGTGATAAAAGGTCACATGATGCTGTAAGACGCGAAATCAGGAAATACGGGTACTAGGTTTAAAGGGTGCCAATGTATTATTTAACGCATTTTACACGTTTTTGTTGACATTTTTCAAATGATTAATCATTGCTAGTGGTACTTCACACAACATTCATTAAAAGCTTTTCACTATGTTTTTTTTAGAAATTGATGACAAATAAACGTCGACATCTATTTTAAAATATTGTTCATAAATAAATGTACTAAGGTTTATTACTTTAGTTCTTTTTTTGGGTATAAATGAAGTAGCTTTTACCTGTAAGTTTCACATTTGTAAAAAGGATGGAATTGTGCATAATGTGATGCCGTGCATAATGTGTCTCTGCAGCGACTTGGACAGGGAGGTCTAAGGGTTTGAGTCGCAAAGTGGAGGATTTTTCATACTTGTTAGATAGCTAAGTCTGGAGATGGATTTTATCGGCTGACTGCTCTGATTGATAGTTTTTCGCGTTTACATAGACGAATGTCGGAACAGTACCTTCACGAAAGGGCCAGGCAGAGCGTGCGATCTTTCCTTCTTCATCCTTGTACCTTCTTCGCCTTTTATACACTTTCTCTCTCTCTCCCTTTCTCTCACTCACTCACACACACACATACACAAACATACACCTACGAACTTCGAGCTTGTCCCAGATGGGGTAGTGTCCCGCTTGTGGACAGGAAAACCCGCATGCTCACATGTCTCACGCCCAGTGAGTGAGGAACCTTGCCACCTCCCAGGGTATAGCATGCATTACACTTTCGAGACTAATGGGCATTGTATCTGATGGGTCCGGAAACATCAATTCATGTTGAGGCCAGACCTTCAGCCTCCTTTCCGTTCCAGAACTCACTATATTTTCTCACAAAAATATAGCCGACAATTATTATTTATAACGAAAAGTGTAAATAAATATTTTTTGAAAACGTATCTACGACTACATAAAAGGAATTTTTTTTTAATTACCAAGTTTTTATGTAAATTTATTTCTGTAATAGATGCTCTATTTATAGAACGAAAAATACGATTTACCAGAGTAAAGGTGAATTCTGCAACAAGGAAACAAGATAGAACGCACGTTAACATTGTAGCATGTTTCTCAAAAAGATTCAGTGTTATTGTCACTTTCGGAACCCTTTTAAAAAGGACTTAGACTTAAAGCAATTGTATGTTTCGTGATTTGTATTCATATATTTTTATGTATTTCTTGCAAATGTTATGAATTTATCTGTTGGCCAGCGGAAGGGAACGCGAAGTGGCTGGAGCAGAGCCAGCTTAGTAAAAGCATTATTGTTATTTGCTCTTTTGCTTTTTCCATTCTCGGTTTTCAGGGTAGTTTGTGGGGAATCTGTACTATTTTATTTTCACCACTATCGTCTCTTTATGAGAGTATTTTGCAAAGTAGTGTATGCCATTACTGTACTGAGAATTCTAGTTTAATTTCTCCTCTTCACATTCTTCTCAGATTAAAATACTCGTTTGAGCAATACGTAGGAAATTATTTTATGAATGCAATCCATTTTTACATTTACAATAAAATTAGGTAAAATGCGTTTTCGTTTATTGTAAACTGACTTTTTGAACTTAAAGAAGTCGTCAAGCTATGTTCAAAACGAATTTTCGTTTGGAAAGGACTTTTCTTGAAGTAAGTTCGATATAGAGGGGGAAAAATGTAAATCTGAGGCCGCAAGGTTAAGTGAATAAGTTGGATGTAATGACTTACCAATACTGTACTGCTGGATAGTTTCTTTCGTCAGGTCAGCAGAGTACGAGCGGACGTTATCCTGCAGTAACATCTCTTCTCGCAGCTTACATCTTGGTCGATTTTTTGGATTGAGACTGCAACACGTCTCTGTTGGTGGTAATAAATATTGGCAGTGATGGTAACTCCTCGAGGAAGAAATTCGTAGAACACAACATCCTCTTTGTTCAATCAGATAGACAAAATATTCTTTGGGGGATGCTCATTGTCCTTTATTTGGGGAGTTATTTTTTGTAAGGGCTCAGCCAATCCTTTTTCTTACGTTAACACATACACCATTTTACCATTTACGATACCAGTCACCACTACCACCTCTGTCATTAGTAAATAGAAAAGAGAGGAATGGTCGATGATGTTCTAGAGCACGTTGGTTGAATGATCATAGCTCTTCAAACTTGTCAATTCTCGGTTACACAGATGGATTCTCGGAACTTCATGGATTAAGGACTTCATGAACGTGGAGAGTCATTTATATCAAAACGATTCTTCTTGCAACGGGAAAATTATTTTTTTGCCCTGATCTCATCGATGAGTTGATCTCTATACGATACAAATATTCATAGCCGCCTCCGCAGTCATCGCCCACTATTGGACTCAAAGTGATTGATTGATTTTTCGTGTTTCCGGGCGCGTCAACTGCTTTGGTCATCAGTCCCGTTCGTGTAGTTAATGCTTTTTCTCGGGAGATGGCGGTGATCTTCCCCCGCTGGATGGCGAGATCCAGCGCCGACCTACCATCGGCTAGTGGGGTTTCCCCCTAACCAGGACTCTCCCACCAGCGGGGCACCGCCCCAGTCGGGACAGGCTCTAAGATCCCGACCGGTCTCCCGGAATATGTGGTAGTGTAGTGAATGTTAGTGTAAGTGTGTGTGTAAGGGGAGGGGATAGGACAAGGAAGAGAAAGGAAAGCTCGCGCGCGGTCCGTGGCCCGTTTGGTAGGGTATTGCTCCGGCATTCGCCTGGTGCTGATCGGAGAAACCACGGAAAATCATCGATTAGAGCAGCCGGCCTCTGCAATTCTCCTCCAGACAGCGACTGAATTCGACCTAGCTGAAAAGCTAGTGTCGAAAATCCTGCCGCCGTCAGGACTCGAACCTAGGACCTCCCGGTCAGAGGCGCTGCAGTGCCATCACTGAGCTACCGCTCCCGGTCACTCAAAGGGAAAAATGTGCCCGAAATATTGTTCTTTATCCATTTGACACTCCATTTTTCTATCTTCGATAGCAACACTGACTATCCGCAACAATTCCTTCTTTCTGACGAATATCCCAAGAATTATCTATATAAATTGTCAACTCGTGGTCGTGATTTTCAACTTTTGCTATGATTTATACAACATGTCACATGATTAAAATTCATTTCAGTGTTTTGTTGAAAACCTATCGAAGTCTGATAACATTATTATGTTAGTACAATACATGATAATATTATCATGTAGAATTGTACTAACATGTATTGCTAATACAATTGTATTGAAAATTGTATATAAGATACATTCTTGTACAATGTAAAATATAGTTATTATTTAAATAAAACTACACATTTTAAAGAAAAAGTTTTCTTTTATTATTTTCGTGTCGTCTTTGTTCGTTTTCGTTCTCGTGCCTTCTTGTTACAGACTCCGCATCGAGCTCCGTGAATGCAACCCAGAGGCTGCTCATTACCCTACACGCCGTGGGTCGGGTGGCGCCGCCGTCGCCGTGCACACGAACGCGCTAAGCCGCCGAGTAATCGCGCTCCAGGGCTGCACTGTAGCGGAGGGGGCGGACCGAGGCGACGGGGATGACAATGATGGTGGTAGTGGTGACTGCAAAGGAGTTGCTCTTGAAACCGTGGGGCGTCGGCGGGGGCGTCGGCGGGGGCGTCGGCGGGGGCGTCGGCGGGGGCGTCGGCGGGGGCGTCGGCGGGGGCGTCGGCGGGGGCGTCGGCGGGGGCGTCGGCGGGGGCGTCGGCGGGGCGTCGGCGGGGCGTCGGCGGGGCGTCGGCGGGCGTCGCGGGGCGTCGGCGGGGCGTCGGCGGGGCGTCGGCGGGGCGCGGCGGGCGTCGGCGGGGCGTCGGCGGGGCCGGCGGGCGTCGGCGGGGCGTCGGCGGGGTTGCGGTGGCGGGGCGGGTGGCGGGGTGGCGGGTGGCGGCTGGCGGGGTGGCGGGTGGCGGGTGGCGGTGGCGGGTGGCGGTGGCGGGTGGCGGGGGCGGTGGCGGTGGCGGGGTGGCGGGTGGCAGGGTGGCGGCGTGGGGGGTGGCGGGGTGCGGCGGGTGGGTGGCGGTGGCGGTGACGGGTGGCGGTGGCGGAATGGCGGGGCGAGAAGGCAGAGGACTCCAAACAAGGCACTGCTCCTCGGCAAGATCGTGAGCCGCTAGCACGCTCACAAAAAGATAAGGGCTTGGAATTTGATGAGGTAACAGCGCAATTTAATTTACGGAGAAACAATGGAGCAAATGCGAAAAGCAAACACTATAACAAAAAAGGAAACTAGAGTTGGCTAAATATATTTTTAAAGTTGAGAAGCGCTTACCAATTTGTCCAATAGTTTTTACTCCGTCATATTTTTAGTGTTGTTGGAAATCTTTTGTGAATATTGGGAACATAGTACTTCCATTCCGTCTGACATAGCGTAAAGTCATATTTACGTGGAAAGTGCCTCACAAATGTAAAATGCAAATTGTAGTTACGGCACAATCGATTTGTTGGAACTAAAGTTGTGTTTCAATTAGAAATGCTTTTTTTGCAACAAGAGATAAATTTGACAGGTTCATTTGTTTTCATTCCTTATTAATTAGCTGAAAATACTGTGATTTTTGCGAGGAACTGAGGCAGAGTTGTGGACAGAATTGGAGCGCAGTTTATCTGTATGGCGCACGCGGGTGGACAGGGTGGGCGGGGCGGGGTGGGCAGGGGTGTGGGGGTGCAGGGGTGCGGGTGTGGAGGGTGTGCAGGGTGTGCGGGTGGGCAGGGTGGGCAGGGGTGGCGGGTGGTGCGGGGTGTGACAGGGGTGGGCGGGGTGTGGCGGGTGGTGGGGTGGACAGGGTGGCAGGGTGAGCAGGGTGGGCTGGTGGGCGGGGTGGGTCGGGTGGCGGGTGGCGGGTGTTGACAAGTGGGGAAGATGGAGGGTCGTTGCTAGTGCAAGTGGAAGGGTGCAGGTGTGTATCTGTATTGAGCGTGGCAGGGTGCAGTGGGCGGGTGTGTGGGCAGAGTGGGCGGGTGGGCAGGGTGGCGGGTGTGCGGTGCGGGTGTGCAGGGTGTGCGGGGTGCGGGTGGCAGGGTGGCGGAGTGGCAGGGTGGCGGGGGTGCAGGGTGCGGTGCGGGTGGCGGTGGGGTGGCGGGTGGTGGCGTGGGGTGGCGGGGTGGCAGGGTGGCGGTGGCGGGTGTGCAGGGTGGAGGGTGGCGGGTGGCAGGTGTGGGGTGTGCGGGTGGGGGGGTGGGTGCGGTAGGGTGGGGGTGGCGGGTGGGCGGGTGGGCGGATGGGGTGGACGGGGTGGCGGTGGCGTGGGGCGGGTGGCGGGGTGGCGGGCGTGGGCAGGGTGGGCGGGTGGACGGTGGCGGGTGGCGGTGGCGGGTGGCGGGTGGGCGGGTTGGGGGCTGGGCGGTGGGCGGGGGGGGGTTGGGCGGTGGGCGGCTGGGCGGGTGGGCGGGTGGGCGGGTTGGGCGGGTGGGCGGGTTGGGCGGTGGGCGGAGTGGGCGGGTTGGGCGGGTGGGCGGGGTTGGGCAGGTGGGCGGGGTTGGGCAGGGTGGCGGGTGGACGAGGTGGGGGGGTGGAGTGGTGGGTGGTGTGGGTGGGTGGGAGGGTGTGTGTGCGGGTGTGTGTGAGGTGGGTGGGGTGGGGTGGGCGGGGTTGGCAGGGTGGTAGGGATGGCAGGGCAGGAAATGGTAGGGCGGGGAGTCCTTGATCTGCGCGTGAAGGGCGCAGCGCAACGATCCCTCACCCGAGAACCTTCCTTCGCCTTCCTTCGCTTGTGTAATTTCTGATAAAGCAGAACGCCCAAGTTTCACGCGGCGAATATGGAGCCTCCTCGGGGGGATGTTTTATTACTTCCCGTCTTCAGCGAAGACGGAACCGTGAACTTCGAGCTGAGATTCCTGGGAGCAAAATAATGCCAGGTCGGCAAACTTCAATAAGATTCAGACTGGTTGAAAGAATATCACTCCCTTAAAACTTCACGCTGTTAATTAATATCATTCTTGATGCACATTTCTCTCCGAGATATTGACTGTTGATTACTCCATAATAAACTGGTGAAAAATGAATTCAAAAGACACTGCGTGGAAAGCACATTGGTTTAGATGAATGGCAAACAACACGTTTGGTGTTTGATAAACATGTGTGTTCAAAAGTATGACTACTTTCCTCATCGGTACGCTACACGTACTCGTATTTAATATTAGTCATATATTTTAAATAGTGATATTCAATCTTCTAAATATTAAACGAAGATCTCTACGATGGTTTACGGGCAGCTTACTAGCTTCCCGTGGTTGATCCTGGGTTCGATTCCCGGCCGAGCTAAAAATATATTTTTAATTTCCTTCAATAATCGTTCCTCTCTTTAAAATCGTCTTGGTTTCTATAACTGCGTGACAAAGAAAAGCTAAGGCAGGAAGTTTGCTAGTTACGGCGAAGGAAATACATCTTCTCTACATGTCTATGTTTGCCCCCAATCATGGGAATTAAACTAGGCCCAGGCATGGGGGATGGCGTTAGCTAGCCGGCAGTGTCGGACAGTCGACCCAAAGTCAAGTCACATTACATATGTAAAACTAAAGTTAAAAAAATTGAAGATTAATGCTTTCAAAAAATCTGACATTTGAGCGTCACCATTAATATTTTATCTTGTAATAATTCTGTTTATTCTTATTTACAATACAGACTAACGAAATAACTCAGGTTACAAAAATGAAATACAACAGGGTTAAATTTAGGTTCTGTTCGCAATTTCCATAATTGTGTTCTAAGTAAGATTGTTTAGAAAATATGAAATTGAGAGCAAATGTGACAATGGAAGCAAGGTCGAATGTAAGGAAGAGTGTGGCCGCGAAAAAAGGGATGAGGAAGAGGAGAGCATCGGGCAGGCAGAGGAGAGGAGCGGAGGGACGTGGGGAGAGCGCAACAGCCTATTAAAAGGGCTCTAGGAGCCGCCACCGCTCCGCGTCCACGCGTCGCGAGTGTGAAGGCGGCTGGGCGGCTGCGCGAAGGGACCTAATGAACGAAGTAAATCAATATTTCTTCTTGATTGTCAATATATGTTCACAAATAAAAGTATCCAACGTTTTTTTTATGACAATCATTTATTTCAGCAATTGCACAACGTTTCGTAACTAGTTTTGTGACATCTTCAGGTGCTTAGTGAGGGAACGCTATCCCATTGAATTACCTCATTCAGGGTCATTCAAACTTTGAATGGAGTGTCTGTTCGCAACGGTTAGTTATGTGGTATCAACTGAATGAGAGTGAGGTATTTCGTAATGTTTCCTTGAATGTTCTACTACAGAGGTAATTCAATGGGATAACGATCCCTCACTAAGCACCTGAAGATGTAACAAAACTAGTTACGAAACGTTGTGCAATTGCTGAAATAAATGATTGTCATATAAAACTTTGGATACTTTTATTTGTAAACCTAATGAACGAGTTGGGAGTTCCGACTCGCGCCGACTCACAATCTGTGCGGTGTCAACTGCAGGTGTCGCTGGCAGCCGTCAACCAACGCTTGGCCGCGCTGCACGGGCTGGCTGCTGCGACGGCGACGGCGGTGTGGCGCCGGATAGCAGGGAGGAGCGATCGTGCCGGTGTTCATCGCAGCTAGGGCTCAAGAAGCTTCGTAACAGTTGCTTTCCAATGCCATTCTAGTACCCGGAGAACACCAATTGGGAAGGGAGAAGGAAGGAGTTGAACGGCGGACCCCAGAAAAATTGCAATGTAATCGAACACACTGTATACTTAATAACTGACAATACGAGAATTAAGCCACATTTTACAATAATTTTCTGCAGGTTTGTGTTGAAATATTTTCAGTTCTTGAGGTACGGCAACAATATATTGATTTTGAACATTTTCCGTACTTGCAGTTCTTTGTGGTGGGAAGTAGATGAGAACGTCTTTTGAAGATTTAATTCAACATTCATAATGTTGATTCAAATGCACAACTATTTAATACAAGGTCTACTAAAATAAGTGACGATGTTTAAGGGAAGACCTGCGTATAAAGTAACGCTGGTGTTTCCATGAAGAGATTGCACATGGCGTAAACATCTGATGAGCGTTGAAAGACGAAACTATCACTTGAGTTTAAGAAAGGTCCTAGAACAATCATCCCATCTCACCCTGGCAGAACCTTAATATCACAACTTACACCAACTTCGTAAAACCCCCAAAAGAACATCACTGAACCTATTGGTACACTACAAGAACGAATACAACCTATTGCTACACTACCGCAAGAATACAACTACTACCAAGTTTACACAGACGGGTCTAAAGAATACGGAATTGCAGGCTGTACTACAAACCAATCATCAATTAATACCGCCTCCCGGATTACTTCTCCATGGCTACCTGTGAGGCATGGGCAGTCCTTTAAGCCATTGTACTTAGTGTTAAGACTCCCAAAGACACTCCCATTGCAATATTTTCATACACGCTATCAACTCGGAGAGCCATTGAGAACAGTTTCACTTCCAACCCAATTATCCAAAAAATCCAGGAGATCTTAGAAAATTAAGCTGTAAGTGGGACCCATATAGAAATAATATGGATCCCCTCGCACAAAAAATAAGTGGCAACGAGAAAGCTGATGCAACCGCTGAACTAGCCACATCATTTACATCCGCGGAGAACCAAATTCAAAGCACTCTCCAAGACTTCAAAAAGTTTGTAAAAGACTCGTGCCTCAATTATTGGGATTCTAACTGGAAGTTGAATGTTTCCTAACTCCATTTAGTCAGAAAATCCATTCTTGACAGAGTTTTCCCCGGCAAACACTTTATGAGAACAGAATAGTGTCATCGGCTACACTCATGACAAAAGAAATATTGAAGTGACAATACCCGACATCTTGCCCTACAAATAGTTCCTAGAGTAGCGAAGAGATGGCGTTACCTAGAAACAAATTTCTGAACGTACTTTCGCCCTAGCCAATCAGAACTTTTGTAGAAATGCGAATGTGGCATGAGGCTTGACTCGGACGAGATTGTCTTTCTTTCCGGATCGAGACGCTGAAGTGATTAGATGGGTACAATTCCACCACACAACCGACGAGGACACATGGAAAATACCAGAAATGAAGCTTTATTAAAGGTAATTGTCTAAGTATTTTTCATGGGATTAATCACTGTGATATGTCAAGATTACGTAAAATTCGATAGGAATCTTAAACAAGTAATGCAACGAATGTAAGAATAACAGTGGTAGTGGACTAAAATGAATTTATAAAACCACGTTGCTACATTCTCGTTGCTGGAATATAGAAGAGATTTTTGTAACATAGGACGTGTTTCTGTTTCTTTGTTACAGCTTTTTCAGTTTTAGTTTTGAGCAGTTACTTAATCTACTTTTATTCTATTTCGTTTTTATTTATGGATTTCATTTCGAAAATTCTATTGGAGAATTTTGATAATTCCGAAAAGCATAGTTTATTCAACAACTGGCTCAACTTTCACTAAAACAAAGTTATAATTTGGAGTTTTGGACTCGCATTCTAACGCGACCATCACCTTCTGTAAGCTGTGGTTTAACTGGGCTGTACAACGAGGAGAAGGCGTACGGAAATACTCCGATTCCATCGCGGTAGGCAGCGCACGAACCGTCGCAGGACAACGACGACCTTGGGGCGTGAACGTCGCTCGACAGCCGTCTACTCAGCGCGGGACCAGCTTGGAGAATTCGCCGGTCGTGAGTCACAGAAAAGCAGAAAGAATATTTACTAAATTGCAGCTTGAAAAACTTTCAAGATAGAATTATGATTGCACAAATTAAAACGTTGTAATATGAGCTTCCCTCAGTAACAGACATTGATCGGACAAGTTTTACTAAATATTAGTCTTGATATCCAGTAAATTTATGTTATTTGCTTTAATGAAAAAATTTTAAATAATTTTTATGTTTATTGATAAAAGTCGTCCTTGTGTATAATTCTTTATCTAAATTCATACATAATTGACTTGATGTTATTTGAAATCATTTAAGAGGAATTGTCTATGTAAAAAAGGTTTTGAACATGAATGAAAGCTGTTAAATTGTTTCTGGTAAAACGTTATTTCATGAACAGTCAAGAGACTTTGTAAAACAGAATTTTGCACTGCGAGGTCACGCAGAAGCTGAATATTAAGCGTAAATATTGAGTGTAGTATTATTTAAGATTGAAAAGGTATTAGTGAATTTTGGTATATTGTTGGTATGTATTCTTTTTACAGGATGGTTATTTAAATTGTGAATTGTGGTTTCATTAAGAGATAATTTGTTTTGAGAAGTGTACATATGTATTTACTGTTTGTTTCGTGTAAATGTAGATCAGAGTCACTATTATTCTACAGAAAACTGCAGTTTAGGTAGGAGTTAGCTACCATTGTGTAATCAAAAGGAAAAGTAATCACGTAGGAGAATATGTGAACGTGAGTGTACGAAGGATCATATTGGAAAGAATATATGTTACTTGTTCTTTAAAACTATGAAATTGTGTTTGTTTGTTAAATGAATATTAGTTAGCAAAGACGAACCCACCACCGATAGGGAATTATCCATAATTTGAGGTATTCCCAGGTTTGTGTGACGGTGTAATCACACGTCACGAAACAAGTAAATAACAGATTTACTTCTGTAATTCGGCGTACTACGAAATAGTTAGGTAGATACGTGACGGTTACAATAGGTTATAATCACAAGACTGACGATAGGTCATTTCAATCTCAATTTCTGCCATTTATTCGAGAAGCCTGATCTAGAACTCTGTCTAAAGAGTGGTGCAGCAGTTTCCATCTCCCACCTCATTTTTGAATGCCCTGGTATAAAGAATATTAGAAAATGTCTGAAAATGGAAGGAACCCTAAAATCAATACTCAGTTTCACAGACGGATGTACCAAACTAATAAAACTTTTAGAAATTACAAAACTAAAAAAACATATAATTAAAAAATATTGTAATACCTTAGATTGAATGTTGTTGTAAAAATGTTTTTCCTTAAAATTGTATAATGATAGTGGTCGCTGATGAGCTAGATGTTATAAAGCGACCTTAAATAAATAATATTACAAAAAGGTTCTAGAAGAAAGAATCGATCCTAAACCATGGAATAGAAAACTCATTGTCTAAACAAAGTCGGAGGAATAAAACTAATTTCAATCAATCGTTGACCTGTCCTTTGGTATACGACCTTTGAGGTCAAGCATTTTATACGCATTGAAACATGACTACTGCTTGGCATTTGTTCCTGCCTCTCACTGACCTCAGAGATCTGTGGCTTGGGAACCAATGGTCAAAAACAATGGACGCAAAACAAGGAAAGAATGAAAGAAAAAAGGTAAAAGGAAGAAAGACAGAAAGGAAGAAAGACCGAAAGGAAGAAAGACCGAAAGGAAGAAAGACCGAAAGGAAGAAAGACCGAAAGGAAGAAAGACCGAAAGGAAGAAAGACCGAAAGGAAGAAAGACCGAAAGGAAGAAAGACCGAAAGGAAGAAAGACAGAAAGAAAGAAAGAAAGGAAAGAAAGACAGAAAGGAAGAAAGACAGAAAGAAAGAAAGACAGAAAGGAAGAAAGACAGAAAGGATGAAAGACAGAAAGGATGAAAGATAGAAAGGAAGAAAGACAGAAAGGAAGAAAGACAGAAAGGAAGAAAGAAAGGATGGAAGAAAGAAAGAAGAAAGGAAGAAAGGAAGGAAAAGGAAGAAAGAAAGAAAGGGAGAAAGATAGAAAGAAAGAAAGAAAAAAGGAAGAAATTTGAACATGGGATAGAAATAGTGAAAATTACGTTGAACTATATTCTCTGTGTCCCTCGTCATTTACGACTATCTGAGCGGGGAAAATACAATATAATTCACATCATTTGTATACTTTACAAAAAAATAGGAAAATTAATTCAATTGTAATATAAATGACGCGATTGTACTGGAGTTGTTGGAATGGCGTTAAAAAACGTCTTTATGTAGTTTGGAGGTGACGAAACTCGTTTGGTTTTCAAAACTTAGTTCATCAGGGGGGGTAAAAGCAAAGATAAAACAACAACAACAACAACACTAAAACACAACAAAAAACTGGTAATGTTCCAAAACAGTGCCTGTTGTTTGGGGTGAAAGTTGAGGAAGAACTAAGGAATTGGGAAGTAAGTTAAAATGTTGTAAAGGATATGACAGATGTATGAGAGATGAGGTCGTGGGTTGGACACTGAGGAAGTCATTTGAAGGGATACAAATTCCATAAGTTTAAAATTATTTTATTTCATATGAAGTCCATACTCATTTTATGCACTTCAGGAGAAGGGACGAAAGTCGAGGTGTAGAGCGAAACCGATTTGACGGTAAGTGTGAAATGTAGCCCGGTGAACAACTCGCGCGTGGAGAGAGAATTAATTGCCGTATGCCACCGCTAGTTACGTGATGGAAGCGAAATGGATAAGGGTGGGATAAATGGAGACATATGTGACAGATATGATGAAGAGGTGATGCTGATTTGAGACAGTGGGAATTGATATCAGGGTGGTGATAAACTTGCCGAATGAGTGTGATTACGTTACGACTGAGAGGATGTTATTGGAACTATTTTAGAAAGGTAGGGACGAAGAAAAGGGAAATGGTGCAATTAACAAAACCGTTACAAATGACTATGTATTAACACTCATTAAAATGATTAGGAAACTAGTGGTTTGGAATACAGTGGTATTAGAACTAGTGGTCTTGAATAATTAAAGACGCCCCTGATGGTGCAGAACAGAGTTAATAAAGGCTGACGTCTATGCGGCAGATCAGCAGGATGCATCTGATAGCATGCAATGTCATGCCAGGAAGAAAGACGGCAGAGTACCTAGACAGGTAAGGCTGCGGTTTGGCATGGCGTCGAGACGAACGGTGGCTTGACATGCTGGAAAGGGACACGCAGAAGCGGCCTGTGCGTGCGTCGGGGCGCAGTCGGGAAACAAGTGGCGCCTCGCGACAAACACGGGGGTCGTTGGACGTTTCGACAGCCCCCCCCACCATCCCGAACCGCAGCGCGTGGGAGGAACGCCTCCTTTAATTAACCTTCTCATTTACATGTGCCCAGCTAATTAGCGACGGCGGCGTAAAGATCTCCAGGCTGCCACCGGCCGTCTCCCGGGCGAAGTGCTGTAGTCGCTGCTGGCGGCTTCGGCTGGAGAGCGAGCAAATCGCTGCAGGCGAAAAAGGTTGCTTTCTTTCTGGTGATTCCTAGTCTTCTACCTTGAGCCTCTGCCGAAGTCAATGTCTTATTTCAAGGCAAGTGAACAACTGACTTTTCAGAACAAGTGAACAATTGGCCTAAGGACATTCTCAATTAAATTGACAGAGACGTTTTTAAGCAACGTTACGAAACCTGGATTGTTGGAAACTTTTTTGAATTTTCAACCACGTTTAAAATATCATTTTATCATTTCTTTCCTGAAATTTTAGTTCATAATATCATATTCATATGTTAATATCAGTATTTTAGAACTAAAACGTTGAGATTTAAAATATTTGCAACTGGCGATCGACATGACCATGACCTGATATCGTGAAGTGAAGAGTAATTGTTTTTCTTTCAGATGAAGAATTAGCATCCTACCATCCTGCCGTATATCCAAGTAAATCCTCGAAAGGTTGTTGAAAAATTCGATTTTTAATTATTTTATTTCCTGTAGACTTAATATTTATTTGAAAAAAGAAAAAAGGATAAAATTGAAAATAAATGCATGAAAAATCTTATTCTGGGACGTGGGACACAATCCCTTCAAAGAATATGCGTGAGAAAAATCATAATATTGTGTATTAATAAAAACATTGTGAACTGCAGCAGCAAAAAGGGTACTGGATAATGTTACACTAAAACTTGGTTTTCAAAAAGCACCCATTGCTCGAGAACAACAAATAAATTATCCTCTTTTAACGCAGTAACCACCAATCACATAATTCGATTTTGTGCGGATTCAGAATGAATGTTACTTGACGTGTTACAAACAACAAATATTATGGTAATGTGGGGTGGTTGTTTTGTTTCTTATTGAGGCAAAGACGAGTTGTTCACAAAAGTATTAGTCTACATTCCGATGACCGAAAACTTCCAAGTTTATGAGATCATCAAATTGCCCTTTTCATTGAAGAACATTTCGGTTATTCCAATAAATAAATAAATGCAATGAGAAAGTTTTCATACTTACTAAATATCAAACATTTGTCCGATTATAATAAAGATGAACTGTAGAGGTTTGGAAGAGGATGATCTGTGGTGGAATGAAAAGCCTATAAAATGTGAATAATTGTCAAGAGATCCCCCAACGGAATATACCGTAGGCTATGACATGTAATGAAGAGAAACGGGTCGAAAATCGAAATTGGCCTTCTATAGTGTTCTTACATAACCAATTTCTGTCGCACGTGATTTACGCGAATGGCGTGTTGCCCATTTATCTCGCCTGAAATGTTTTGAAGAGACTTGCATCTTCGTCTTCCATGGAGGGCGTGACACAAAGAATGTCGAAAGTGATGTAGAGTCTAAAGTTCGTGAACTAGAAGAATATTGTAACTACTAACAAGATTGGAGCAAAAGTTATACGGCTTTCTTAAGTGGTTTAACATCTCCATGTCAAGTAAATATCGATGTGTTATAAATGATCGAAAGTAATTACAAAGATTGAAGAAATTTGCCCTTATCAAAGTATGATTTATGGAACCACATCCTATGAAGATATACGAAAAAAGAGAAGACAAAGTTGTTTCGTAAGAAAGTTCCAACGTAGTACGTATTATCTCCTCTTTCTACGCTGGTATCCGGTTTATACCAATGGCACACGCTTCCGCTTATGAAGTTCGGATACACACTATTAAGCATCGCATCTCTCAAAACTGACACGTATTTAGATAATCATTATATAAAACTACTGAGTTGGACAAAAGGGGGAGCAATAAAACGTCCAAATATACATAGTTATTTCTCTTTGATACGAGATGAAAACATCTATTTCAATATTCATTTTTTTGAGTTTTTGAAACAGTTTTATTTGGATTATTTCTCTCTTTGACGAGTGTATAGTCTGTTATTACACTCCAAATTTATTAAAAAACTGTTATTCATAAGAAATAATTTCATAAAATACATCATTCGCAAAAATGAAATAAAGTTTTTGTGAGCTATGAAGAAATTAAAGGATTTTTTCCCCTTGAAACATGCAATTAAAATAGTTCGTTGATATTGAGAATGTTCTAGTCTGGTTAATCAGAAAAAAAATTAATAATTTATAATTAATCCTTTTGTCGTCAATCGGCTACCGGAAATGGCATATATATTAAAGGATTACATTCTGGTGTTAGGCATTTATATTTTGAATTCTTCAAAATGGGTATGAAATACCCCTTTGTACTGAGTGATGTCCCAAAAATTGGTCAGTATTGAAAAACAAAACAAACTAAGGGTCATGGTCATTCTCTCACCTTACACAAATAGAGTAGAGAGGACAGACTTGTCTTCTCTATTAGCTCTTGTATTCTCCGGGAACAAAGCCTGGCAGTCAAGGCGCATTAGTTTTTCAGCGGGAGGCTAACAGTCTCAAATGTTAGTCACGTTGAAGTATTTTTTCAGCTCTGCTAAAAGAATTATTAACGGGGTACTTTAATAAAGTTGTATTTTATAATTAGGATTTTTAGAACTTTCTAAACAGTTTATAGGCAAAAAACAAATTTGGGGAGTACATTTTTATAACAAATTAACGATAAGAATAGAAGATTTAAAGGTTGCTAAACTTTAACTCTTGACCATAATACCCCGCTTCTATATTAGATGGGTTTGAACTCCGGCAATTTTTCAAAAATCAGAGTAGTTATTTCTCACAGACGGACGGACGGACGGAAGGAGGGAAGAACAGGCGCGGATGGCAGAAAGTTGAGGAGAGCTGGATCATTGTTAGAGATCCATTGTAAGCGGACAAAGTAAAACACTGGAAAATTTACGGTAAATAAGAGCAATTTAAACTTTTCATTTTAACATTATTTAGGTGCCCGTATTTTTAATCTGCCTATTAAGACAGATACATATGTATTAGCACGCTGACAAATAATGGGGAATTTGACTTCAAATTGGGTTGAGACAATTACGTTTACTTAAAAACGTTCTGCTAAATCACGAACAACTTGGTCATTATTTGTACTTTTACCTGACTACTGAAGAAATATTTTAAGTGACGTGTCTTTTATCATCATCTATCCCATTGAGACTAATTTTTAGGGAATAAGTATCCCTCGATGGTCAATTTGTACTCCTATACTTTAAATCACAGAAAATTCTCTCCGACATTGTACATAACAAAAGAAGAAGCACATTTAGCTGACCTTCGGGTGGTGGAGTACGGTATATGCTAATTAATATTAGTCATATAACGAACACCCACACAACCAGCACCTCATTTCGGACATTTTAATGAACTTTAGCTCACTTTAATCGAGAAACAAGCTTCTTCTTTGATTGGATTACTTTGAAAGTTTCTCTAGTAACTTTGACATAAGTCATTAGTACTAAAAATGCCTACGAGTATGATAGCGCTGAAATCTCCACTCCATAAAATATTTCGATCATTTTAGAACTGAAGACAGCTCAAAAGGACTTGGCGTAAAAGAGACGGTGAGGGAAAAGTTGACAAAATTCAAAACGCAATTGCTTTCTCTCGTGCAGAGTCTGAGAGTTCGACAAATTCGTTTATGTTTTTTTTTTTGTTTCAGTTTTTTATGTTCTAGTGAAAGAATTCAAGGGAGGCTACGCAACAATAGTAGATGGAGATAACTGGACCAGACATAAGTCTACGCAACAATAGTAGATGGAGAAAGTTGGAACAGACATACGGCCAAAATTGGCAAAGGAGAGCATAATAATATTATTATAGAGGTTAGGTTTTATTTTATATTACTAAAACATTCATCTATTCATATATGCTGCCAGTCGTATTCACAAGGCATTTTCGTGTTTCTTCGCGTGCGTTTCTGCGGCCTGGTCATGATTACAGAGCCAGGCGTAGCTCTCCCCTTCAAAAGATTGGCTTCCCTCCGCAACGGTCGCCGCAGCTGCGCAGGGCGCTGGTGTCACTTCTCATTGATCGCGTCGCCACGAGAGTGCGCGCAGTGCGCCCAGTAAACACCTGCCTCCCCCGGGTCGCGCGCTGACTTCTTTGTTCCCGACTGTCACATTTCCAGCGCCAGTCACCTGTCGGCGCCCTGAATCTCTTTGGAGATTACGGGTCGCGGTGTTCCTTTCGTTTGAGGACAGAGTGTTTGCAGGAGCGGTTCAGAAAGGTTCATATCTGCAGACAACTGTTTTTTTCTAGGTGATTGCACACTCACCGTTTTATTTCACGCCCTGAATGCAAATGATTTAACGCATTTGTGTGATCTTTCTGCATTCAGTAATGAAAACTTATTCAGGCGCAAGAAAATTGGGAAAATGTCAATTTTATATTGTGAGGATCTACGCACTTCGACAGTGATGATATTAGGGCAATGTGATGAAGAATGTATGAACTAATTAGGTCATCATATGATTAATTAAATTTAACACATATTACAAATAATACTCCACAGTATGACAAAATATTGTTTACGAAGGTGATTACTTACAGAGTTCGAATTCCTTTCCCCTTTGAGGGCCGTTTTAAGCAAAACCTAGTGTACGTGCGTATTATTTGCGTTGACTAGGGATTTGCAATCAAATAAGGAAAGAATAAATCATCGCTTAAGAATAAATCATACTTTTCCGCGACCAAATACTGGTCTACAATGAATAACCTTTCACATGTAGGCTTCCATTATTTTCAAACAGAACATTTTTGATGGAATTCCTGAAACTTATTTTCCAAAGGCTCCAAAGGTTTTACACACTATCCACGATATTCTCCGAGAGCAATCAGTTGACCTTTATGCAGATGTATAATGACGTTATAGAATTGCAGCTTATTACATTGCCGAAAGCGTAATCAATTTTACAGATGAAGCTGGTAGAAAAAATCTTGTATTCTGGAAAAAAATTGATCAGGTAATTAACAATTAACGACATGCATTATATCGACATTTATAGCAACCCATTTTACGTGATAGATTATTGATGGGCTTTCAGACGCCGCGAACAATACATTTTGTACTGGAGTTCAGTATGTACACGAAATCTCTTTGACTGTGATCGAACGTGTACATGCTTTGCAAAGTACACGTACTGTCGCAAATAATACGTACGTAGACTTGGTTTCGTTTATAAATGGCATAGAAACACTTATGAAGAGGAACTGATTACCATTCAGGGACAAAGGTCACATAAATAATTTGTTTTATGAGATTCATATCATCTTTGACCAAGATCATTTACATACTATAGAAGTTTGTAATATTATCCTGAGAAACCCTATATACTCGTACATACGCTTGTTACACGAACATTTTTGAATTACTAAAGAGATTGCACTGAAATTTTGAACATATTCTTTCGATAAAAAATAGGGGTAAGCGATTCTCTAACGCTACTCAAATTTGGTTACATAAAAAATATTACTAGAAATAATGCAATAGCCCAATGAATCTAGGTGGCATCGATGTCGGGCGGGGCAAAGCGCGGAGCAGGGTGGCTTAATAGACGGCCGTGATTAATAAAAACTGGGCCAGTGCCTGGTAGTCAGCTACGTCAGTCAGTAAGTCTCTCCTCATTGAGCCGAATAAGGCCTCCTATTGAAAATTGCATATATGTTGGTAACAAACAGATCACTGGAAACAAGTGAAGGGGACAATACTTCCAGCATCTGTAATAATTGTGGTGAGTACGCAATTAACGTTGTTTGTTACAGGTTGCACCTCGTGCTACCAACATAATTTCTGTTGCTAGCACTCTCATCAAGAAGGTGTCACTGCGGAGAGACTTTATTATTCCTGGCGCGCTATATTATACTACCAAGCCACCGCAACAATATACATTTAATTTTTAGCTTCTTATTCCTTGCTTCTATTTTTCACATGAATCACTTGCAGAACTGCCAGCGTCCGCCAACCATTTCACCCTGTTTCTCTTTTCGTTAAATTCTGCGCCTTTCATCCCAAGTGTCTCATGAATAGAGTTCGTCTGACCTGCGGGGTTCGGTCAGTCACCTGGGTGCAGCCCTGTGGGGTTCCCTGGCACGTTGGTCTGCGCTGTTACCGTGGGAGAGTTCTCGTTTTCTCTGTTGCAGAAACATCCCATATTTCCATTTTTATTTCAATGCGGATGATCGACAATTTCCATTTTTCCTTCGTAGTTACGAAGAAACACCGTAGACATTGTTTCCTTGGAAATACAGAATCCAGCAAGCAGTGATACTTTGAAAGAAGTACAGTTTTTCAATGTGTGTTTTGTGAACATAGAAGTGCAATACAGGACTATAACATGGTATAGTAATTATTCGTGATCCCTGGCCTGGAAGATTTTTCGATGTGTAGTCCTGTGATGCTTTTCTTGTAGGTTTTGTCAATGGATAGTGTATACAGCAACAAACCATGTACGAGTACACGGAAGAAGCGCCAGGAACATATTGTGAGACATTTCTTACACGGACCAGAAAATGTCAATAAATGAGAGTCAACCTGCTTTATTAAAGCAAGACGTGGGCAGAAGTGGTTAGAGCGTGTTTCCAACATCCTTGAGGTAAGTCATGTTGATGTCTGGTCGCAGCGCGCGGCTAGAGCAGGAGCCATTGCGCAGACACCTCGCGCGATATCGAGGACCGGGAGCCCAAAACTCCACGGAAGCACCTTCATTAAAAAGAAACCCTGTATGATGTAAATAAAACTTTAAAAGTACAATTGTGTAAGTGCTTCTGTTCATTATTTGAGAAAACGGCCAAACAAACTCATTTGTAATTCATTAACTAATATGAAGGGGAATGTTAATGATCGGAAATGAAAGCCGTACAGAACTTTCTTGTGGCGAAGAGAAACAAAGTAGATCACCCCTGCGAAATACAGCCTTGCCAAGTCAAGGGAAGGGAGAGGGGTTGCAGCTGCGCAGCCAAGAAGTAATATCCCAGGAATCCCGCAGTTTTTAAATAGACGCATTGTATTACTTACACACATATGTTAATGATAATTATACATTAAATAATGTAATTTATATTTTATTAATACTTTTATGTACTGTCACAGCATGGTTTCCTGAAATAAATAAAGTAGTTTTTACAGAGAGAAAATGAATGTATGTTATAATCTCCATAATCATACTATTATTATTTTACCATTATCATTACCATAAGAACCATTATTTTTCTGACTATTATTTTTACCAATATTCTATTCAAGCGATGCGAAGCATTTTAAACGAAAATACCAGCAGGACGCACGTTTTAATTACAAAAACTGTTTTTTGTTCACTATGAGTTTTACGTAAAGTACGAGAATAAAAAAAAACTCCATGCGTCACACAGCTACATAATTCCCAGATGTACACAACTCAGTGGAACTGTATCAGTTTACAGCTTCAAAGAAAACTCGGGTTATACGCTCTCCTTTATGAGGGTTACGAACGCAGATCTTGCGAGTGGCTTATCTCGACACCCACGCGTCCGTCAGACTTATCAGCGCTAAAAAGTCGCGCGTCCGGTTAATAACTCGGCCGGTGGACTAAAACGCAGCTTTGTTTGCAGGACTCGTCTAATCTGAGAGGTCGGGAGCGCGACGAGGGGAAAGGAGGGGGCGTGCGAGGGGGAGGGGAGGGAAAGGGCAAAGGCGAGGGCGAAGGGAGGCTGCGAGGGTGCGCTCTGGGCCGCAAGGTAAACGCATTTACCCGGGCGACGCAATCTGCGGCATAATTTTCGGTCGGGCAGGAAGATTCTCATCCCGACGCCGCCTGCTTCACAGTGGGCCACTGCCACACAAATTGTGACCAAACCATTTGTGTTGCTGGGCACCAAGCGTGTGCACTCAAACTGTGGCCAAATAAACTGGTGGGAAGGCGCGGTTAACGAAACTTTCCCCTTAGTGTTATTACTGAATTTCAAAAAATGTAAATGAAGATATTTAAAAATCCACAATTGAATGATGTTATTCCAAAACATTACAAAGACACAAGAATCAACATGGTTGAACAATGGCTTGGAAAGTTGGAACATATAATTTCGAGCACCAAATCGGCACGCCATTAATTAGATATGTGTAGAAAATCGCTATAGAAATATTGTACATAGTCACTATAAGGAAAATAGAAAACCCCAAAAATTATTTCATATCACTTGGTATTAAGTCTGAAAGTCTAATGATATGAAGGAGGTTCACAAATTCTGGTAGCACAGAGGTTTACAAGTGCACTGCTAACACAGAGCTAAACATGTTTCTGAAAACGTTATTGAAATATTTTATGTTTACCAAGATATGTATATGTGTGCTGTAGAAAACTAAGACAAAGAAATCTTACTGTTTACTTTATCTTGAAAGCGTAATGCACTACATACAATTATAATCATTGAATGTTTTATGAAAGTACGCATTTGTCAGACGGTTGCTAAACATTGTGGTTCGGCATTACTAATATTTTCATTTGAAAATACTAAATATTCTATCTTAAAATATTTTAAATTTTACGAATTTATTAAAATTTAATGTTTTTAAAATTATTAATAATTGCAAGCAACACGACATCTGGTACTATCTTGACATCTGGTATCTGGAGTATTAGTGTAATTAAAAAAATATCTATTACGCCCTATGCAATTTTCTACATGGTAGAGGTTTCAATGAAAATTGGAACTATATAATACTTATAAATATCTTTTCTACTACTCCAGCAAAGAATTTCAAGAAATACTTGTAACGCTCGGTCATATTCCAGAAAATTTTGAAAATACACAGGGCCTTCATTTAAAGTACCCCCCAAATTAAAATATCATAATGATCTCCAAAACCGCATTACTATATCTTGATTCTAATGTATATACCAAGTTTCAGCTGAAAAGATTATAATCTGATCCAGTTATTCGTGACACATCCATCCATACATCCATTCAGAGATCACGATTTTCGGGTACAAAATATCGAATATTTCCTCTCCGCTTGTATCAATCTTAACCATAACAATCACTACAGCAGCAATATATTCCTTAATCGTCACGTGTATGCAGAGATATAGCTCAAAAGAGTCTTAAACATTAGATTTAGTCCGAAAATGAGACCGAATTGTTGAGGTGATTCTATTACGTTTACTTCCTACAGTGCAGCATAGAAAGGAAAAACAAGTGGTTAGACGGAAGAGCGGGCCTGATGGACCGAGTCTCGCCACATAAATAAAGTCATTATTATTATTATTATTATTATTATTATTATTATTATATTATTATTATTATTATAAGTCAGAAGTGATTATCGGGGTTGTTTTACTAGTCGCAAACTGATGCCATTCCCGTATCGGGAGAACGCCAAAGGGGTACACAGAAGAACCCAGAAGCAATTGCAGGACAATTGAAGGACAACTTTATCATATTTCTCTGCATATTTCTTTAAAAATATTCCCAAGTTTTGTGGCACGGAAAATGTATAAACATATTGAATATTTTCTGTACTTGCAGTTCTTTGCGAATAGACTCTGATGACCACGCCTCTTCTTGAATAAATAATTCAATATTCACTATTTTGCTTCGATTGCACAACTGTTCTCTACGACGATAGACACAAATGTAATATATTGACGTGCTTAAGGGACGGACGTAGAGAAGAAGAGAACGGCGGAGTTTCCACGACAACGCATGGCGATGGTTTTAAATTCATTTGTACTCGTGCACATCCTATTATAGCGTTGAAAGACGAAACTATCGCTAAGGACTCCGAAATGATTTAATAATAAAACCCCTAAATGATGAAACTGTAACTCAGTAACTCTTTGCCTAATCAGAGATAAAGGAAAATAAATATTTGGGCTCCATTGTGGACTCCCCGTACAATTAACGTGAGACTAAAGTTGCAGAGCGTCGGAGAGGAAGGTGGGTTGCGCATTTAATGCAATTTCTTTCTTCAGGAGGTGGTCACTGCTTTGGTTTGACTTTGCCTGCCTCGGGAGGCTTCACGGTAGGGGTGATAACTAGGGGTGAATGATGATTAGGGACATCGTTCTAAATCCTTGCGACACGGTTGCAGATAAGTAATTAAAATTACTTATTGTAAAAGTTGAATATGACATGCACAGTACTGGTATTTACTTACTGAAGTAGAAAAATTACCTTATCTAAAGATGCACACAATTTCAGAAAGAATCTTCGTATCGGAATCTTACCCTCGCACATCTCTCACTCTCTTCCTCTCGCTCTCGCTCTCTCTCTCTCTCTCTCTCTTTCTCTCTCTCTCTCTCTCTCTCTCTCTCTCTCTCCTCTCTCTCTCTCTCACACACACACACACCTTCAATTTTCTTCCTTGTTTTTCACTCTATTCTATGTCACTAATGAGTGATGATTTTTGATGACGTTGAAAGGTACTCCTAAAGTGGCAGAGAGCACTTCTCATATCTTAGATGTGCGGTTACTTATTGAACAAATAAAATATATCTATTCCTAAACGGAATAGAAATGTAAATTAACAGATATGTTTTTTGTGAAGATTTTGTTAAAAAAATTACTGTAGTTTTTCTTTTCTGTGCTGAACCATAAATAGTATATCATGCATATTCCTGTGACACGAAGCACAGAGGTGGACACGTTCTCTTTCTAGATGCACTTCCGTACTTTTTCCCTAGCTTGTCGAGATTATGTTGTTTTCCTCATTCCACTGAAGGGCAATTAAGTGTTATCAATGAGTTTTGCTATATAATATTCTTTAGAACTAACAGGAATTGCGAGAATCTAAATTGTCCAAGGATTGCTTACTGTTTGGTCTGGGAACGGCTTGGTGAAGGATGACCAATCACGGTCCAAGCCATGGATGCAACGTGGACTGTTGAGGAGTCGTATCGAGAAGTGATCGGGGGAGACCATGCGGACGATCGATCAGAGGGGGCAGTTTTAGACTTATTACTAGGACGTTGACTTTCTTCTAGAACAGGGCTGTCCAATTGGCAGCTCGCGGTGCCATTTGTTGTGGCCCGCGAAAGGTTATTATTCAAACGTCAAATTCCCTTTCATCCATGTCCAGCAGTGAGAATCTTGTGCGTCTAGCGCGAGCGCCCTGCCGGGGTCAACGATCCCTTTAATGTAAAAATAGGTTAAGTTTACATTTAAGATTTTTATAGTAAATTTAGAAATTCAAAATCATCCCAATATGTTTCCCAGCGTTTTGCATGGAACGGCCTGACATCACGTATGGTTCCATCTCCTCCGAGATAACGATACGGGGTAGTCAGGTGTGGATTACCTAAGTAATGTAAATATGGCCCGCAACCATAGTAAATGTTTTAGTTGTAGCCCTTGAGGCCTTGAAAGTTGGACAGCCCCGTTTTAGAATATCGATGCGACCAAAAAGTTAATTTACATTATGCAGAAATTTAAAGACAGTATTCACAAAGTTGTGCTTCAAGAAAACTGTATGTGATAAATATGTTAATCTTTATTGTAGTGCACGAACATGGATAGCAGATTTAATATTACAAAAAAAAGAATATTGTAACGAAAATTGGCATATAGTTCTATTTTCACGCAATGAAATAGTATGAAGATTCCTTTTTTTTCTTACAAGTACAACAACAAACCACCAATAAGAACCATATTTATGTCAATTTTTCGGAGATTTGATGGGACGGATTTGTCGGGAAATTATGGGTAACTCTACGTGAAGCAGATCAAAACATTGTTTAATGACATATGGTGGTGAATTTGTCTTTCTTTTATGCAATTCTCTTTATATATTTTATATAATAAGTTTTTAGCCTGATTACTTTTAATTTTCTCTAATAACTTAAAATTAAATATTGATGCCAAACTAATTTTGATTTCATATTTTACTGAAAACAGTTGAGTGCATCTGTCATACTACTTACATAAACCCGAAACCCTGTTTCTGGATTTTTTTTCAGCGAAAACAGAGAATGAATAGAATGAAGGGTGCAACGGTTCACAGAACTAGCCAAAACTACGAATTTGCTCTAGATGTCGATAAAATAATACAAATGACCAACTGATTTAACATCTATTTAAATATAATAAGTAGATGAAACACGTTATTCACACAACCGTCTAAAACTGGGTCTGTCGAATTCATTTGATCTTCTTAGCTGTTGACACTTTTTGTTTCATTTCGCCCCCTCTCGCCCCTCGTTTTCCCCCGGTCCTTTTTTCCCCTTATGTCCTGCCCTTCCCTACCTTGCGTCGTTTTCCCCCCCCCCCCTCCCCCGCTGCTATTCGCCGCCCTCCTCGCGCCGTTGGCGGGCGTTGCAACATTGCCGCGCCTCCGCCCGCCATTCTTCAAATTCCCTCGCAAATCTGAAGGCATTTAGACACTCGTCTTGCCGTCGTCGATCTGATTTCTTTCGCTCCGTTAAAAACGCCTCTTCCCGCAATCGGTCTATAAAATTTATCGTCTTCCTTCCTTTCTTACTGTGTTTCGTACAATTTCTTTCGTCATTTCCTTAATGTGTCTTTCCTTCCCTGTATTTTATCTTACTACTGTTGTGCGTTTGTTTGCTCATCTCACTGAATCTCGCGATGCTCTAGATTGCAGTCGAGGGGCTTCACTTCGCTATTTCTGGAGCAACGTCTTCGCCGTTTCTCGCTGTGCCTCAGTACTTGACCTGCGTTCCGCCTCCGTGCACCATCTAATGCCCGTGCTCTGTGATTTCCCTTTGTCGCTTCTGGGCGTTCTACTTCACGCCAAGCTCCTGTTCTAAAGCTCCGTCGAGTGTACTGTACGTCCCTTACTTACAGTGATTTTGCTGCACCCGTTCATCCTGCCATTACGTTCTCACTTAACTACGAGAATATTATTCATCAAAGACACGTTTAAACAATATACTCAGCGTGATGTTTAAGTACTAAAGGAGGTTTAGAGCATATTATGTTTTGGTCTGAGAAAAAACTAAAGAAGTTGGAAGTAATATCTGGAGGGCATCAATGAAGGAGTATGTGCTAAATAGGAGAGAGTATTTAATTTACGAAAGGGAGAAAAAAATACTCAACAATGTGAAACTGAATGATTTTGCTTGATATGTTATTACGGATATCGCAAGGGCGAGAGAAAAAAAAACTATTTTTACCTTTTTGATTTTACGAGTAATAGACATTTAATACAACCCTACTAAACTCTATTTAGAAACAAGTATTTTTTACCCAGAAATTCTACCATGTTTCGTAATTCTCACAAATGTTGAAATAGACAAAATCTGACACAATGTTACGAACTATTTTCATCTCTAAAATCTATTCCCAAAGGAACGGAATATTTGGTCTCCTCGTACGTCATAATCATGATTAGAAAAGTATGTGATGCATGATTGCTATCGTTATGTTCTACCAGACAAGTTATCATTTTGTACATAATATTGAATAATTAAACAGGCACAACCCCCCAAAAAGTTTTAAGATCCAAAGATTTGACATGTTTCTCTATGTATTTCGATGCGCTGAATCCGAATCTGAAACCAGCATTGCACCACCGCCCTTCAATTTTTTAATCGAAAAAATACTGTCATTGTATTTTTGTTTTAGGAGTTGTTGCGAGAACCGACTTCACACATACTTCTCTTCGAGCTGAATCGAGAGCTGAATCTGAATCAGAATTGCGCCAACACCTCAGTTTTATAAATCGCGAAAATAACCGAGAAATTTACAATCTACAATTTCACGGTGGTTTTTCGCAATTAAAAAAACGAGGGTGGTGGCAAAATTGTGGCTTCAGATTCGGATTCAGCGCGTCGACATACATAGAGAAACATGTGCCAAGAGTTTGGGTCTGACAAATTTTTTGTGGCTGTTTTATTCTCCAAAACGTCTTCACACTGAAGAACTCACCGGGGACACTTTTGTGCAACGAAAAGCGCGCTAAAAGCACGTGCAGGAGAAGTAATTATTTCCAATGTATTGTATATTGAAATATTTGATTTCTGGTTCATTAATCGATGCTTCCGGGCTCATATTTGATTCATGTTTTGAATGAATCTCCTGCGTGTTGTGCATGCTATTTCTCGGAAGGTGAAGGTTTTTCCTTTCGAGCCGGAACGTGAGATTCGGCACCGACACACATGTCGGCTGACGGTTTTTCTCTCCAAGTATTATCCCCACACGTTTTCTTGACCCCTCGCTTCGCTAGTTGCGAGAAGAGTGGGGAGATAGGTGTTTTCCCAAAAGGAATTTGATATTAAATTTATAGTTCGTTTTTCAATGTAAAATAGTTTTTATAACATGGGAGCGAACTTTTATGGTTATCAGATTTTGTTTACATCCCTCGTTCTTATCATTTACTCTTAATTCAATTAATGTTGGCAAAGGAATGGGGGTAGATATTCCGGAGCTCAAGAAAACGTGCCCGTCTAATACCTCCTCTCAGTGGGCCATCGTCCCAATCTGGACCAGCACTAACCGCCCATCTAGTATCTCGATTGATTGATTGTTAGTGATTCTGGGCGCGTCAACTACTGAGGTCATTAGTCCTGAAAGTATAGTGCATGTTTTGGATCGGTATGTGCCGGTGATCTTCCCTCGATGGATGGCTACATCCAGCGCCAACCTACCGTCGGCTAGCGGGGTTTTCCCCAACATCGTACCTCCCAGCGGGGCACCGTCCCAACCGGAACAAACTTTAAGCTCCCTACCGACCTCCCGACATGTGTGGTAGTGTAGTGAATGTTTGTGTAAGTAAGTGTAAGGGGAGAGGATAGGACAAGGAAGAGGAAGGAAATATCTCGCCCGGTCCGTGACCCGTTTGTTAGGGTACTTGGCCTGGTGTTGTTCGGAGAAACCACGGAAAACTACCGATCAGAGCAGCCGGCATCTAGAATTCTCCTCCAGATAGCGACTGAATTTGACCAAGCTGACAGGCGGGTGTTGAAAATCTCGTTACCGTCGGGACTCAAACCTAGGACCTCCCGGTCAGACTACATTGACATCAGTTGATACCCTAAGCCATCTCTCCCGGTCTCCATAGATGGACTTGTGTTTTTTTTCTCCCAATACCTCCCCTCAGTGTGACACCGCCCCAATCTGGACAAGCTCTATCTGCGCGTCTGGTCTCCCGACATCTGCGGTCATGTAGGGCATGTAAATGTAAGAGGGCGTGCCTGCCTGTGTGAAAGAGGAGAGGCGAGGACAAGTATGAGGAAGGAAATATCGCGCGTGGTTCCTTGCCGTTTTGTGTTCTGCCACCTTCAGCACTGCTCCGGCATTTGCCTGCTATAGATTGGAGAAACTACGAAAAAATAACCGATCAGAGTAGCCGGCCGCCCAGACAATGGCTGAATTCGAGTGATTTGTGATATGACGGTTGCAGCATAGGACATGACATTTTATATGAGAATACGAGCAGGGGTGGATGTGAAATATACACATGAAAGGGCACGTTATGAACTACGTGCATGAATATTTTACTCTCCACCAAAGTTCAGTTTCTCGTCTTTATTAAGGTATTTGAAATGTATTGATTTCATGTACCAAAGGATTATAGCTAACACAAGTTCACATCATTCCAGAAGCATTTTGTACTCATTTCAAAGGTTCGATTAGGCAGACGATCAATTACCACACGTGCTACATCGGTCCGCACACTCACAGATCGTCACGTGCGTTGCTGATCACAAGTTGCTACGTGTCATTGCAAAAACTATCCTGCCCAGCTCGCGACTGTCATGCATGGAAGGGCATTATTCCCAAGAGGTTCCACCAACTTTGAGTGACATTTTCGGGCATTTCGCCCAAGGAAAACGACTTTCATTGTGTGTGAGCTCTGTTCGAAACATGTTACATTAATCTCGCACGGCGGTAGTGAGACAACTGATTTCACATTGCTCTCTGTGCAAATAGAGACACCCAGAAAGCATATTTTGTTAACACAATAATATACCATTCCTTTCACGAGACTAATAAAATTGTGTTATCCGATGACATTTATTTAAAAAAAATTGGTGTCTTTTTTGATAAAAATTTGAAAATATTTTTGAGGCTTCAAGTACCCTTAAAAATCAAAATATTCTTCCGTCAATCGATTTTTCGGTGTTAAGGATCCACAAAACATGGATTCTGGGTGCACCACGTGTTAGAGATTTTTTCACAGGATTTATTCACTTTTTTGTTCCTAGAGCACGGCGATAAGAGTTTTTCTGGCGAAAATCCCCCGTTTTCCGGCGCACGCTTACGTAACTTTCTCTTCTTACGAAGTTCCTTCGTAAGGCGAGAAAGTGAAAAAGTAGTTGCCATGACTTCCGTCGCCACCCTCGATCTGTGACAATCGAAAGCGTCCATCACGTGAACGATGAGTGTTGCCTCACCTCCGTTCGCCCATTGATCCTCGAAGCGAGCGCTTGCGCTCTCTGCCCCGCCACAACTCGCCCCCCACCCCCCCACGCGGTGCTCCAAGTTTCCTCGACCCCGTGCCCCGCGCTAATGGGGTTGGCGCCTGTTGATACAGCGGGCACGTTCCCGGCCGCGCCATCTCCGTCGCCGTGGCCTCGCCGCGCTCCGTTCGCGCTTGCTTCACCCTTCCAGCGCCTTGCGTACGCGCGCGCTCTCGCGCTGCTCTTGCCCAGCCAAGACTATCAAGACATGGTGCGGCACCTTTCTTAACATCGTTGGGTTCTCCATTGGGTTTTCATTGATTGATTTTTCGTGTTTCCAAGCGCGTCAACTGCTATGGTCACTAGTCCCGTTAGTGTAGTGCATGTTTTTCTCGGAGATGGCGGTGATCTTTCCTGCTGGATGGCGAGATCCGGCGCAGACCTACCGTCGGCTAGTGGGTTTCACCTAACCAGGACTCTCCCACCAGCGGGCACCGCCCCAGCCGGGACAAGCTCTAAACTCCCGACCGGTCTCCCGGAATATGTGCTGGTGTAGTGAATGTTGGTGTGTGTGTAAGGGAGAGGATGGGACAAGGAAGAGGAAGGACAGATCCGCGCGGTCCGTGGCCCGTTTGGTAGGGTACTCCTCCGGCATTCGCCTGGCGTGGATTGGAGAAACCGCGGAAAACTACCGATCAGAGCAGCCGGTCGCTAGAATTCTCCTCCAGACAGCGACTGAATTCGACCTAGCTGAAAAGCTAGTGTCGAAAATCCTGCCGCCGTCAGGACTCGAACCTAGGACCTCCCGGTCAGAGGCCCTGCAGTGACATCAGTTGATGCACTGAGCTACCGCTCCCGATGGTTCTCATTGGGGATGACAGACTAAGACGGAACAGACATATCTTCTATCAACGGTTGCCCTGCTGATTCTCTATACATCGGTTGCTACTGCCGACTCTGTACATCATTTGCCACTGCAGTCTGAGACACAGATTCAAACATTTCTAAATTCAATATTTATGTTATTAATGCAAATATTGTATGCATTTTTCTGAAGGACCCTTCCTGAGTATCCTTCGTTGTTAGTTTCCAATATCATTGTCTTCAAACGTTGTACATGTATGATGAAATGTAGGTAAAAATTGATTGTATATACTATGTAACATAAAAGCCCTGGAAAGACATAATAATTGTCGAACAAGGATAATAAAAACTATTAAAAAAAAGAGTCTCAGACAGGGAGATCCGAGGATTCGAGTTCCGACGGAGGCGGATTTTCGACTCTAAACACGCAGATCCAATTCAACTACTGACTGGGGGAGAATTCCAGCTGCATGATGGGTTGTTTTAAGAGATTTCTCCGTTTAATAGAAGGCGAATTCCGAAGCAATTCCCTAGCAAACGGCCACGTGTCACGTGTTATATTTTCTTCCTTCTCTCCCCTTTCTCACACGCCAGTGGCGTAGCCTGATTTTTGGCTTAGGGTATGTAACCCGAGAAATGAGAAAATAATGTAAAACTCCTAAATATTCCCCATTCACCAGTGTACCAGTACTTACTACGTGTCTTGAGACCATTGTAAATATTATTTACAACTGCAAAATTATTGAAATTTCACACTTTTTTCGCTTGAGAATACAATATCAGCAAAATATTTTTTTAAGACCCTTACATCCGCACATTCATTATTCGTGCTCATAGAGTTTGCTATTAAAATGTTCCTGGCATTTTTTATTGTTCGTTATTATTCTGATAGTTGTTTGGGGGTCTGCTTTCATTTTCTTTTCTTTTCAGAGAGTGTCAGAGTTTGTATAGGCCTACTTCTTGTTTTCAATTTGTTCACGACACACCAATACGATTCCATAATTATATATTCACACTTCGATCGCGTTGTGATTGCCATTCCACGTCATAGGTGTGTATTGCAAGAGCACATACCCTTCTCCATTGAACCGGCACAATCCCTAACCTAAATTGGCTACAAACATTTAGTTGTTGCATGCATTAAAATGAGGTAATAAACTTAAATAAGACTACAATGGTCGGCTCGGTGGCCCAGATCGCGAAGGTAGTGTCGTAGTGATCTCGGACCGAAGGTCGCGGTTCGAGTCCCGCCTCGGGCATGGTTGTATTTGTGTTCGTCCTTTCCCCCTTATCATCACCATTTCGTTTCATCTTCATAGTTACCATAACGTTAACTTCAATAGTGGTTGCTAATGGCCTTTATGTTGATGCGACCTTCAATAACAAAAACCTACTATGCTCATAAATTATTAAAAAATAAAAATAGTAATAAAAGATTGATCTCTGAGGACTCCACGTGCAATTGGCAAATATTCGGAAAGGTGTGTATATAATGTTCACAAGGATGAGAAGGTACGCTATCTAAAATATCTATTGAAGCTAGTACTTACGAACCAATACTAATACCAATTAAACAGATTACAAATAAAACAATTAAAAACAGAGTCACTTCTAAAATATTTAATCATTACAACTTTCAAGACATAATGTGAAATAAAACATGTTGACTTGTAGTTCTTTATTACCTACCGTCACATCTACGTCACATCTACCGTCATACCTACAGTCACATCTTGCAAATATTTAGGAATTCAATTAGATAGTAAATTGAGCTGGGAAAATCAGGTAAATTTCGTTGTGGGAAAAGCCTGAGATCTCTACATTTCGTTATGCGGATCCTAAAGAAGAGTACAGTGAGAGGTAAAGAATTAGCTTATATGTCACTAGTCCGACCTGTATTAGAATATAGCGCGGTATGTTGGGACCCGTACAGAATATCGCAGCAAGGAAATCTAGAAAGGTCCAGCGCAGAGCATCGAAATTTACTTCAGAGGATCAAAAATAGAGGTGCATGGGAATCACTCGAAAAGAGGCGGATTAAGCTGCGACTCTATGCTATGACAAAGCATACGCAGGCTATCCTGCTTGGAATGAAATACACCGTCGTTTAGAAAAACCTACATACTTCGGTAGAGCGGATCACGTGCATAAAATTAAGACAAGAATGCAGAAAACGGATGTCGGGAAATTTTCATTTACAAACCGAACTATTAGAGACTGGAACAGTTTGCCTGCGACAATCTTAGAACCCTTTCCTCAAAGCTTAAGCAACTTTAAAAATAAATTAGTTTTCTAGTTAATTAATTAGGTTATTGTATCAATGTTAATTTTCCACTGTTAGATTAGTAAGTTTCATACAATGTAAGTTGTTTAATTGTTAATATAAATATCAGTTGTAGTAGTATTTTATTATTATCTTTATTATTAATATTTTATTATTATTCATGTAGTACAGTGCAGTGTAGTGCAGTGCAGTAGTGCAGTGTCGTGCAGCGCAGTGTAGTGTTATGAAGTGAAGTGGAGGAAGGGAATGCGAGAAGAAGCGAGTGTGAAAGAAATGCGTCACAGTTAAGTGTTGTGCAGTGAAGTGAAGTGGAGTAAGGTTTGCGTGGTGATTTTAATGTACTATTATTATTATTATTATTATTATTATTATTATTATAATTAACTCCTTTTTTGTAACTTTTGTTAATGAATGTAAGTTTAATGTATGTAAGGTCACGATATTCTGCCACCAAGTTACTACACTTAATTGCAGAATTAACAATAAATCTATTACAAAATATATTGAGTAGAGATATTCATCACAAGTATGAATATTAGGAAATTTTTAGATTTAGAAAAAGTCCTTGAAAAACAAAACAATGGAGCCTTGATGTGTCATCGGCGTAAATACAATAATATAGATACACTATGTATAAGGCAATAGGAAATAAATGAAATATTTATTTACATTCTCGAAACATTTGGGCAGTGTGGAATAAAGAAACCTTAATTAATTTACGTATGAACACTGCACTTATAAACAGACGCTCAAATGATAGAACAGGATTCGTAAAGCAAGTGATAAGTGGTGTGTTAATCACGAAGAAGAAACGAGATTTTGGTGATCTAAGGCGCATACGTAACAGTTGCGATATGCAATGTTAGAGCAAATCGATTCGAGTCGCGATGGAGTGAAACATTTTGAAGAGATATTTTTAAATGAAATATAGTTAGAACTTTTAACGCGTGGCGGGATGGAAAAGTCAAACACGTAAAATATTTGGAATATTCAATTTTAAAAAAATATGTGGGATAGTTTGGGAACGTGTGTGGAGGAAATGTCGTGGAGGAAGAAAGAAGTATTTGGTGAACGCATAAAATGATACTAGGGACAAACACTTCGCATCTTCCAAGAAGGTTTCGACAAAAGGAAAGTTATTAACTTTGAAAATATTTTAAAAAGTATACAAGACACAATATTCCTGTATTTCGATTAGAAATTTGAAGATAATACTGATGGTAATTTATTTGCATGCATAAGAGAATAATGAACATATTAAGTTTTTAAGTATGAACGTTTGTTATTGTCTTCAAGTGAATGTGTTTTTATTGTATTTACTGCTAATGTTAAATGATAAAAAAATTATGAAGGTGGTATTCGGCAGCCTTAATAATAAATTATTGACGAAATGACTAATGATTTGAACCGTTGGATTAACGCATTGATATTAGATTGTTACAGATGCGATAGTGCAGTATAACAAGAAAGCGTTTCAGGTTTTTATATGTAGAATGTTTGCATCTTGGGAACATTTGTATGAACATAAAATGAAATTATTTTGATTTAAGGCGAATTTGCCCATAGCTTTAAACCATTACCGTAAATAAAATAGTAGTGATAAACTGTTTCAAAGGTGGTCGCAGAATTGCCACAACAGTTACTCCTGTGCATAGTTTCTACTCGTCACACACACTACGGTAGCGCACAGAGTGCAAATACCATATATATGGTTCACAGTTCAAAGCAATGCTACTGTGACAACTAGAATTGCCAAGCCGCTGTTATAGTGCATAACTTCTACTACGGTTACCACAGAATGGCACTACCGTCTCTAGGATGCACAGCGTCTACCCATTACACACACTACGGAAACATAGTGCGTGTCATTCTGTGGTTCAGAGTTTACGGATATTCTACATTGACCACAAGTATGCCACTGCGGTTTGACAAAGGGCATAACGTCTATGCTATTATGCACGCTAAAATGGCAAAAGCATGCAGCGGACCATTGGCGTTGCGTAATTTCTACCCGGTACACACGCTACTGCTGCACAAAGCGTGCAACAACTGTATGTTGCAGAGTTCAAAGCAATACTATAATGGCTACAAGAGTGTCACTATGGTTGCTATATCACTATGGTGTTTAGTTCCTACTCCGAAAGATGACACTCGGCATGCAACTACCGTTTCTATGCTGTACTACTGTCGTCACACTGCATTACTACTGTCGTCACAAACATTCCACTGCCGTTGCTATTGTGCATACCTTATTATCTTTGCACACTTAACGTAGCATTGCTAAGAAGCCACAAGCATACCAATGCCGTTATGTAGTGCATCGCTTCTTCTCGTTTCAGCGACACACAGCGTGCAGCTACAGTTTCTATGGTTTTCAGTTCGAGCTTCCACAAGTATGGGCCTGCCGTTGCTATGATAAATAGCTTCTACTTACTGGGCACGCTGCGGTGTCACACAGCGTGCCCTACGGTTTCTATGCCCAGTTGAAAGCGTTGCTAGTCAGAAGTATGCCACAGCCAACGCCATAGCTTCTCCTCGTTACGATACGATGGAATTCAACAAATATTTATGGTTCATAGTTCCAAGCATTGCTATGGGCCAACAAGCATTCCTTTGCCAAAGATATGGTGCATAACTTGTAATTTTTAAGTGAGACACGGTATGCAAATACTCTTTTTCTGCTAACAAGTTCAAAGCATTGCAACAATGTCGACAAGTATGCAACTGCTGTTAGTATGGTGTATAGCTTCTACACACTGGATACTATAGCGGGTAGCTTACGTTTCTATTGTACACAGTGGAAAGCAATTTTAGGGTGGAAACAAGCACACTAATGCCGTTGTTATTGTGCATAGATTTGTCTCGTTATGATTGCTATGGAGAGACTCAGCATGCAACAACCGTTTCTATGATGCACTATTCAAAGCATTGTTACGGTGGCTACAAGAATGCAACGGCGGTTGCTAAGGCATATAGCTGCAAGTCATTACGCACGATACGGTGACACATGGCATGCTTCTAGGATTTCTATAGTGCACATTTTAAATCATTACTACAATGGTCACAACCATGTCACCTCAGTTGCTATGGAGCACATCTTCTACTCGTTACGCTTGCTATGGTGGAATAAGTGTGCATATACCATAGCTACAGAGCACAGCTCAAACCAATGGCACATTGGTCACGAAAATAACATTACCGTCGCTACAGTGAATCTCTTCTACTCGTTACGCAAGCTAGGATGTACAGCAGCAACTCTATTTGACGCTCAGTTCAAGATTGCTACGGTAGCTACAAAGATACTTCTGCCGTTGCTACGGTGCTTCTCAATACGCACGCGACAGCGGCGTATGCACACAATGTGGCACTACATCTATGATTAAAAGCAATGCGACGAGGCAACAAACCTCCAAGCGAGCTTTGCCGTTGCTACTGTATTGTGACATACCAGACTGTTACACAATATTTTGATGGGAATTGGGGACACACATTTATTAGTGTTTAAGCCAAAGATATGGTGCATAACTTGTAATTGTTAAGTGAAACACGGTATGCAAATACTGTTTACATGTTAACAAGTTCTTTCAACCAAGAACAAGAGAATAATTAATTGCTTCTTCGTAAAAAGTGTAAATGTTGAGGGCATAGGCATGCAGGCAGGGCGTTCCTTAGCAACAATGGAGGCGGAAATAAATAAACGTAGCGTGGCAAGTAACGGACAGAAGATTGTGATATAAGGGCATGTAGGATTGGTCGTAAACTAGTAATGAGGTGTGACTTAGAGGAAACTGGAGATTGTTTTGTAAAACAAGAGACAAGAAAGTATGAAAGTTATCGAGGGTTGAACTTTTTGTAATATGAGAGAGGAGCTTTAGATCGCGTACCGTGCACATCGTACTGCAGAGGTGATTGTAAATGATAGATGCGGGACTTGGTGGAATTTTGCCGAAATAATTGAGCAGTGAGGACTTATATTTTGTGTGCGTAATTCTATTGGGAACTTTGAATAATTCTGGACCGGGAGTAGCAAATGAAACAATTAATAAGTTGAGGAGGACATTGATCCGGCAGCGGACCGAGAACAAGATACAAGAGAGGATTGGTTGGAGAGGGATTCTTCCTGGCCTCGTCGTCCAAGAGCGCGTGGATATCTGGATATATCTAAAATAGTAAGAATAATAGCGCTATAGACAATTTTTATGATCGGTCATGACCAAGTTGACATTTCATGTCAAAAGAATTAATTGAGAAATAAACTTATAACGTTCTCATTCTGAAAAGGAAAAGCTCATTTCATTTCTTTAGCATCTTGTGCAATCCACAATTTAATAATTTCTTTCCAGAAACAAGTTTCAGATTCCTCGCTTCTTCCGTATGGAGAACGAATCGAATGATCGTTTGCTAGGAAGAAAGTAAGTACCGGCGACGAGTATTTTTTATTTCTTAATTGCTTTTGTTGGAAGTACATAGGTCAGTTTTAGTATAAACTTTACATATGTTTGATGGCTACTTACTAACTTATATTTACAACTTATTTCTAAGACTTAAATCTAACATAAGGTTGAGGATGCCTATTGGGTCCTCTATTCTGGTTCAAATTCGGAGAAGGTTTTGAGGAATATATTGTGGGGTATCTGTTTTTATTCTGGTATGGTTCGGGTTTTTAGGAGTCTAAAGGTTGCAAGGAAGAGATTTGAGGTAAATAATAATAAAAGTTGTTGGCTAAGTAGGTGATATGATGTTCAATGAGTTCTAAGTTGAGTTCTTTGTGAAGCTGATGATTCGTGACAAACCACGGTGCATTGGTAATGGTTCTGAGAAATTGGTTCTGAATGATCTATAATTTCTTTAGATTGGTTTTTGGAATTTATCCAGATGGTACAAGCATACAGCAGTAGGGTCTTAGAATGGCTTTGTATATTGAAATTGAGGAATGATATGGTAATGGACTGTTTCTATAGATTAAAGGTTTTAATTGCAGTAGTTTTATTTTAGCCTGTTTTATTTTTTCGTCTATGTGCTGTTTCCAATTCAGTTTAGTATCTAAGTTTAATCCAAGGTATTTAATAGTTTGTTAGGGGTACCAGTTTAGTTCTATTGTTACTTATTGTTATGGGGTGGGGGAGGTATAGGGTCTTAGTGTAAATATTTTTGCTGTGGTTTTGGATGGATTCAGTTGTATTTTAAGTTTGGATGCCCAGCTATCGAGTAAGTTGAGGTATAGTTGTGTTCTATTTCTCATGTCAATGATAGAGTTGCCAGAAGAAAATATTGCTGTATCGTCCACAAATTGGGTTATGTGAATATTCGTTAATTTAGGAAGATCTGCAACGTATAAGTTGAATAGTATGGGTGAAAGTGGTGAGCCTTGGGAGTCCAGCATTAATTAGTCTAGGTTGGGTGATGATTATTTACGTTCACTGAAAAGTTCTATTGTTGAGAAAGCTATTGATAATTGATTTTATGTAGTATGGGGTGCCAACTTGTTTGATCTTGTACATTAAGGCTTAGTGCCAGTCCGATCAAACGCCTGAGTAATATCTCTGAATACGCCTATTGTGTGATGTTTTCTGGAATGCTGTGTATATGTGTTCGGACATTCTTAGTAACTGGTGTTGAGTAGACACTTTTTCCATAAATCCAAATTGTTCTTTAGAAATTATTTTCGTTATGTGTAGGTAATTGTTTAATCTTTTAAGTATAATTTTCTCGAATATCTTTGATAAGGATGGTAATAGACTGATCGGACGATAACTGTCAACGTTTGCACGATTTTATTCGATTTACAAATGGGAATAATGATAGCATGTTTCCAGGTATGCGGAAGTAATTTGTTCTGAGACACGAATTGTAGATGTTTGTGAGGGTAGCTATTGCTGATGCAGGTAAATGTTTTAATACGCTATTATTTATATGGTCGTGCCCGGGTGATTTTTTAAGAGGCAGTTTATTAATATTTTTTTAATTTCAGAGGGTGAAATGTAGTGTATTTTTGGTGAGGTCCATATTCTTGTTCTGATGCTGATTTGGTTATAGTGATGTGTCCAGGATGGAAATTAGTGTTGTTGACAGTGAAGTCAGTTGAAGCAAAATAGCTTGCTAGTTCTTCTGACTTTTGGTAGGATGTGTACGCTTTATCTGTTGTTGAGTTTATAGGAGGTATTGTGTTTTCTTCTTAAGTATTTTTCGTGTGAATTGCCACAGAGTGTTGTTACTGACGCTGAGCGACTGGATTAAGTTATGATAGTTTTGGCTATTGAAGTTAGTTATAAGTCTCTTTACGATATTTGTTAATAGGTTTAGTTCCCTCTTAAGTTCAGGTGTTCTTAATCGGTACCAAGTCTTCTAGTTTTGTTTTTATTGAAATTGATTTCAATATTTCTTTGGTAGTATTTTATGTCTGGTTGTATTTGAGCCAGGTGGAGTAGTTAATTGTGTACTTTTTAGAGTAGAGTGTATTATTTCGTTGAAGTGAGAGATGGATTGGTCTATTTCCAACGGGATTTTTAATGTTTTTACTTTGAGTAAGGAATTTATTACTGTTTTTTGAAATTTGTGCCAATTAATTTTTATTGAGTTTAGTTTAGGGGCAAGGGCGTGTTGCGGTAAAGTTGGTGTGTAGTAATAATTACGGATATGATCAGAGCCAAGTTCGAAAGTAGGTGTAGAGTAGAATTTGATATTCGTATTTGTGATGCCTATGTCAAGGATGTCCGAATTACGGTACGATCTTGAGGGTGGTAGGTTGGCTCCGAGGGTGAGTATTCTTAGGTTTGAAATGTTTATTAGTTGAGCTAGGACTTTCCCGTTGTGATTATTATTTTGACACCTCAGCTTACGTGTTTTGAATTAAGGTCACCCAGCAGCAAAGTTTTCTCAGTAGGTTGAAATAAATTAGGAAAGTTTGCATTTATAGTTTTGGCTGTGGGGGGCTTATAAGCTGTTATAATTTTCCATGGTTGGCTATTTATAAATATTTGGATAGCAACAGTTTCGATTCCTGGTGTGTCGGGTAGATTAATATGGTGGTGATGAAGATAATTGTTGATAGCGATTAGTACCCTCCTCCCTATTTTCCGTTCGATCTGTTCTATAAGTGCTGTAACCTGGAATAAATAGTTTATTTTTTTATTGAGGTGTGTTTCAGTTATGCATGCTACATCAATTTTATGATGATGCAGAAAATGAATTAGTTCTGTTTTTATTATTGATGCTATTGGAATTCCAATTCAAGATGGATATATTATTATTAGTGCGTAGAGTTGACACTATTATTGCTTAGATAAGCGGTGACAGAGCTTTGAATGGTACTGATAATGGTAGGGATTAAAGAATTTATGAAATTAATGATGCATGAGGTGATTGAGTTGATTATTGTGCTGATAATTAGATTGTTAAGTCAGAATCATTTGCATGGGAAGAGGACTGGGAGTGGTGTGAATTTCGTGAGTTGGATTGGGTTCGATTTTGGAGTTTGAGATGTGGGTGAAGTTTCGAGAGTACTGGTTTGGGTAATTTTGGGAAATTTTCTCTAGATTGATTTGGAGGAGAGGGGGGGGAGGATTGGAGTTTTGAGGTTTTCATTTCTATTAGTTTTGTTGCGATCATTGTTTTTTCTTTCAAGGATTTCTTTAAAATAAGAGCAATTTGGATTACGTATGTCCGCTCGATGATTTCCGTTGCAGTTCGCACAGAGAGGGTTTTAGTTTTGTTGGGCACGTCACAGAATAATGATTTCCGGCACAAAAGAACAATTGATAACATGATTGCAATTATTCTTCGTGTGACCGTAATCTAAACATCTCTGACACTGTAAGGGGCCTTGAGGTTTTCGACGTCTTCTGTTTTCACACGATGATTGCATACTTGCGTTATTTGCTAAGATTGTTTCTATTGGTTCACCTCCGTTAAACTCGCGCACAACAGGAACTGAATTATTGTCTTTAGTAGTCTTGTAACTTTGGTGATTGATGGGTAGCGTTGTTTTAAATCTGAGAAGATTTCGGTTCCGTAATTGACTGATGTATGTTTTTAAATACAACTGAATACTTTTGTTAGATGGGTATTTAAACGAGTGAAAATTTCTCTGAGTTTGTATTAAATATTTGATTATGCTACGAAAGTCTGTAGATGTGTTGGCACTGATTTTAACCTTGTTGTTTTTTATGTCTGCTACGAAATTTTGGGTAACATTAATTTTTAATTCCTTGATAAAGTTATTAACTTGTTCGATGCGGGCTACAAATATTTCTATTTGATACACTAATTTGATCTTCAAGTTCCATGGAGTCTTTACTAGCAAGTGGATGAAATCTTTATTCACTGGCACGTTATATTGAAGGTCACTATCATCAGCAGATGGATCACTGTAATTGCTGGATTCCGCACTTCTTTTTTATTATGAAAATCATCAAGTTCACAAACTGACCTTTTTCTCACTGCACCTGATGTTGAAGGTTGATGCTCCGTGCTGCTTGTAGCCCCTGTTGACTGAGTAACCTCCGCTTTTCCTTGAGTGCTGGTCAGGGGCGGGGCCATGCTGGGTACTACGTCCATGGCTTCCTCTGATGGCGGAACTGGCGGCGTCGGATGTTCCTCACCGTTGATGAAATTGTTGATGTCACTGTTGTGAAGCGTTAGCAGGGCTTGACTAATAGTATGCCCTGTAGATGAGTTTGTGTCGCATGACAGACTGGTCACTACGAGCACCAGTCTTCGTTGCTACGCACTGCGGGAGCACAGTCACTCGGCACTATGTTCCTTGGTAGACGAACAAGTCGGGACTGAGCGCTAGCAAGGTAAACACAGCGGAGCTGGGCACGTCCGCTCACCACCGCTGCTGAACGACGAAACGATTATTTTTGTAAAAACCCAACCGGCAGAGCTAGTAGGATAATTATTTCCCTTTAGATGTGTTTGCGGGAAATTTAAAATCGCAATCCTTTCCTGGCACCCAAAAACATGATATAAATTCGGAAACCGGTTGCATAAATAATTTAACAGAAACGGATAGCGTTTCAGTTTATAGTTTCAACTCGTATCTTAGGTAACAGTGGCACATTATGTGATGCTACCGTTCTAGGATGTACAGTTCAAAGCATTGCTGCGGTCAACAAGCATGCAACTATCTTTACTATGATGCATCTCTTCTTATCGTTAAGTACTCAATGGTAGTATTCAGTGTGGATATATCGTTTATGTTCATAGTTTTAAATTGATAATGTCCAGAGGGATACCAAAGTTGTTCTCGTACACTTATCTTGTACTCGATACGCATGCTTCGTTACACAGTAGTTTCTAGCGTGATTCTGTCATTTCTAAGGTGCACATTTCAAAGCATTGTTTCGGTATCTACAAGCATCCCACTACGATGCAATACTGAATAGCTTCCACTCGTTACACAAATTATGCTTTAGAATAGCTGATATAAGGAGTAGATATCATTCGTTATACAACGTGCAATTACCGTTTGCATGTCGCACTGATTTTATCATTGCTACGGTGCACACAAGAATGCCCGTAGGACGGCAGATAATACACTGCATAGCAGGTACATAGTTTGAACATTACTATGGTATATATTATAAAAACATTTTGCGGGAGAAAAGACCGCGCGCTATCTTTCCATCCTCTTCCTTGTCCTATCCTCACCCCTTACACACACACACACACACACTTACACTAACATGCACTACACGACTACACATGCCGGGAGACCGGTCGGAGACTTAGAAGTTGTCCTGGCTGAGGTGGTGCCCTGCTGGTGGGAGATACCAGGTTGGGGAAAACCCCGCTAGTCGGCGGTAGGTCGGCGCCGGAAGTCGCCATGCAGTGGAGGAAGGTCACCTGCAACTCCTGATGAAGAATTAGTCACTACATTTACAGGACTAATGACCTCAGTAGTTGACGCGCCCGGAATCACTAACAATCAATCAATCATTCTACGTATCTTTATTGTCTAGAAAACGTAGTAAACATTGCATTATGAGAAAATAATTTATGTACAAAAATAGGAAACATCTTTCAAAATCGTGTTCACAGTGTAGTTAAGAGTTATATATATATATATATATATATATATATATATATATATATATTGTGACGGAACACACACGCCGTGGACTGGCCTCCGGCGCGCCGCACACAATGCAACCTGGTCTTTGATCAGGGGTCGTTAGCCCTGAGGGTGGAAGCACCGCTCGGGCGTTACCAGCGCCGTGCGGCAGCCTACTGTCGCTCCGACGCCAGGCCTGTCAGGTTGTTCGTTCGTCTTGCCTGTGAGAGGCAAATAAGGGTAGCTTGCAATGGATAGAATCAGGGCGGATCGAATTCTAATGAAACACTTGGATGGCTCTGGTAAAATTAGGCATGTATTCTTAACTTTTCCAGAGGCACATACACATACACACTAGATTATAATAAACAAATTGCAATCCTATTTCTATTATAATTATAATCCTAAGTCTGGATTAACGTTCTTGCTCCATCTTGTGCAAATAAACAATAACCTCCCTACCTTAAATACTCAAAAATCATATCTTGCCCGCTAATTACAATACTCGGGCAATTTAATTGTTTATGCAAACCTACTGATCTTGGCACTAAAATGTTCTTTCAGTCTGTTCGTTCCACTATGTTGGATCGAACTGAATTCCATGTTAAGCGTTCGGCAGAATACTTCCTAGTTATACCTTTTTAATCACACCTTTGGAAATATTACGACCTCGCGGCCTAAATGTCGCACGGGTACTCACGCTTCGGCGATTGGGAACACGTAACCTGGACCTCGGCCAACGCAGTGACCGACCTCAGCTGCTTATCGCTGCGAACGGCTGCTCGCGCCGCGTGACGCTCGGCCTCGCCCAGCTCGCTGCGCTATACGCTCGCCGGGCCGCGACGCTCCTTGGCTCGCTTGATGCTGCCTCCGTTCGCCCGTGAAGTAGTACAATTTTCTCCGGTCGTCCCGTAGAACGGCCGTGCCTCTACGCCCGTCTTCCGTTTCCCAACAAACTTACTTCTTTGGCTGTGTTGCACCAGGAATGTCGCCTCAGCCTTCCGCTTTGGCGATGCGGCGTAGTTGCGACGTAATGATCGTATACTCGACCCTTCGGCGATCTCTATCAGACTGTTCGGCGGTTTGTCTCAGAATGTTCTGCGATTTCTATCAAAAACTCCGGCGGCCTTTCTCCGACTGTCCGGTTTCCGGAACCCCTTCCCCCTCGGAGACTGTTCCCTCGTTTTCTATCAACGTGCCAATCGCAGGATTTAATTTTCCAGCGCTTATCGCCCCGAAATCATTGTCGACCACTCGTTACGTCCGACTTCAGCCGCGGCTGACGTCAGATGATGACGTACCAACGCGCCATATTCGAGTGGTAAACACCCGCGATTTATCTTGGGCGTTTTTGCCTGGGGTTCTGCTTCCTCGCTGGGGCTATATCAGAGCTCGTCTCAATATATATATATATATATATATATATATATGTATGTATGTATCTTCCAAAAATTGTATAAGTGTAACTTAAATAGACTCTGATATTTAGAAAAAACATTGAACATTGCCAGGATAGGCCATTCCATATCCCCGATGCCTTATTACAAATGTAGTGCGGCCTACAATATACTGTCGTCGCAAATGTGCACAGCTGCTTGTGGTTACGCTCGCTACGATGACACACAGTATTACTCTGTTGGCCGCATCAAAAGACTGCTACGGTGGCCTCAAGCATACCATTGCCACTCAGGTGGGCTCGTTACGCACGCTACGGATTCTCACAGGCTGCAAAGACCATTGAACGGCTCTTAGTCTCAGCATTACTACGGTGGCTAAAAGCACACCACTGCGGTTGTGATTGCGCATAAGTCATTGCACTACTCACTTTAAGCGATGCATAGGGCGTAAGTACCGTTTCGATGGTGCACAGTTCAAAACAATGCTACGGTGGCCACTAGCAAACCGCTGTAGCCGCTGTGGTGCAAGCTTCAACCGGTTGTGCACGCTAGTGTCCTCCACCGTGCCACTTCCGTGTCAATTGGGCACAATTCTAAGCATTGCTACGGTGACCACAAAAATACTACTGCTGTTGCTATGGAAACTATCTTTTACTTTTGTATAATGCACAAAAAGCAGGAAATTGTCTGTCACAATTAGTATTAAATCATATTCAATGATAGCACCTAGTGTCTGTCTTTGCTCAAACGAGCAAAGACAGACACTAGTTCTTAAAAACGTTTCTCAGAGACTCTAGTTCTTAAAAATTAATAACAACTCAGATTCACAGTTATGAACTTAAATTTTTTATTAACCAGTGATGGTTGTGCGACGTTTCATGGTAGCCTGGATATGGAGAAAAATCCATATCCTTGTAACTACGCACAATGAACTTCGGTTAATAAATACAATGAAGTTTCTAATTATATGATTTTGAGTTTTTATTTATATTATTTTTACGAACTAGTGTCTATCAAAAAATCTCTGTGGCCAAACTCATTCAATATATGTTTTGTATGGTGCACAGGCCAAGAAATTGTTGCGGTGGTTAGAAGTCACTCCGCTGCTCTTTGTTATGACACGTAGCTTCAAGTCGATACTGTACTAAGACCGGGAGCGGTAGCTCAGTGCATCTACTGATGTTACTGCAGTGCCTCTGACCGGGAGGGCCTAGGTTCGAGTCCTGACGCCGGCAGGATTTTCGACACTAGCTTTTCAGCTAGGTCGAATTCAGGCACTATCATATTTCTGCGATTAGCATGGTTTATAAATTTTATACTTCGATTCATTTATAATGGAAACTCCAGGAGAAGTACGAAAAAGGGAGAGGGAAAGCAGTCTCGAAAAGGAGCTTCAACATCAGTACAGTGTTGAACGTACGCGAACATCCTTCTCAACGGGGCTAGTGGACGCAGCCATGTGCTACCTCGTGCTATACGCGCGAGTGTGTGGCAACACAGTATAACTTGACTTTGCAGTGCCATTATAAATAAATCGAAGTATACACGCTATGGTAGCGCACAACGTGAACAGTTTCAGTTTCCAGTTCCAGTTTATATGGTACATAGTTCAAAGCATTTCTAAGGTAGCATATCACTGCTGTTGCTATCGTGCATAGCTTCTAATTGTTAAGCACGCTAGTAGAACACTGTTGGGGATAACCACTGTTTCTTTGATGCATATTTTAATTCACGCCGCTCCAATTTTTCTGTTTGCAGTGACTCGTCAGTTTTTTTTAACCGGCGCGGCAAGCATGCCATTGCTGTTGTGCCAGCTTCTACCAGCAAAGCACGCCAATGTAGCGCATGGCATGCAAATACATTTTTGTATTGCGGACAAATCATTGCTACGGTGGACACAAGTATGATATTGTCTTTGGGTTTGGGCATTAATTCTGTTCGTTTCGCCCGTTACGGTGATCTATAGTGTGCAAATACCGTTTGCATGTTGCACGGTATAAAACACTGACCACAATAATACCAGTGACGTTGCAATTGTACATATATCTGTTTACAAGGACTACTACACACAGCGTGATTTTTTCTGTGGTGCATAGTTTAAAGAATTTTTAGTGTCCAAAAGCATATTACTTACAACTCTACGAAGGGACTCAGCCTGCAATTACGGTATGTATGGGTACTGTTCAAAGCATTGTATAATGGCTACAAGAGTGCCATGGCTGTTTTTCTGTTGTATAGTTTTAAGACGTTATGCACACCACGGTGACACAGAGTATTCTCCTACCGTTTCTATGATGCACAGAAGCATTGCTAGCGTTGCCAATATTTGACCCAGCCACTGCTACGCTATTTAGCTATTTAGCACATTCAACAGTGCCACACAGCATTCAACTTCCATTTCTATGGTGAACAGTTAAAAGTACAACTACGGCGACCACAAAATTGCTACTCTACGGGGGGATTCAGGGTGCAACTATCGTTAATAGGGGAGAGTTCAATGATTTAGTTCAAAACGATCAAAATTCTAGTTCAAATACCTTTCCTGGGTGCACAGTTGAAGGAATCGCTACGGTGGACACAAGCATAATACTCCGTTTGCACACAAACTTCTAATCACAAGGCACGCCACGATAGTGTAGATTTCAAAGTATCCTTAGGGTAGAAACAAGCATATTATTGCCGTTGAAAAGTCGCTACTCTTCCTTACACCCACTACGGAGAGACAGAAATGTTTCACGATATCATTAAGTAATAACACAAGTAATATCCGACGAGAGAGACAAGTAAAAAGCAAAAAATTTAGCAATATGTCGTTTACGTCATTGTATAGTTTTTTGCACTAACACTATCAAAACTTAAGAAAAAATTAAGCCGTTTTGAGAAAATCTTGTTTTTGTAATTTTTAAAATTGCAATTATTGCTGCACTATTAGCTGAAAACTACTGAAATTTCGAAACAATGTACCTACCTTATTAAAGATTATTTATGCAACAAATTTCATTTGAAGGAAAATCTGTCTTCAATTTTGTAGTTGTAGGAAGACGCTGAAAAATATTCAAACTTTTGCAATTTTCGAAATTCAGAGTTAACCGTGAAAACTGAGACCTATGCTATCATTATAAGTGTATTTTACTCAATTATTACGAGAAATTTAAAAGAAAAAATTTGGAGGGCTTTTAAATAATATTTGAAATGTCTTTGAATTTTAAATAGTAAAAGATATTTCATAGGGATATATTTTCATTAAGTATCACATTCCATTTTCAGCAAGTTACATACCTTTCTCTATACTACTACATCGTATAAAGTATGTACACAGAAAGTAAAAAACACTGAAGCGTTGAAATACATTTTTACTTAGCAAATAGCAGACTGTCTCAAAATCTGAGTGAATGATTGACAAACAAAATAGGAATATGACAGGAGCTCTTTAATGATACCATTAAGTAATAACACAAGATTCACTTTGTAATTGTCTTTATTACACAATTAAATAAAAAAATTAATGCAAGAGAGTTTCTTGGTATGTTCTTGGTAAGACACTACTATATAGGAATCAGAATTTCGTTTGTGAAATGCAATCTTGGACGGAGGAGGACGGCTGCGTGAGGCGCGCAGACGGGTCTTAGAGGCCAGGTTCTCCTGGATCAGGCGCGCGCTGGCCACTCGCGCGTACACGCCGGGGCGTTGGCGCGCGCGCAGCCGCGCCGAACGACACGATGCCCACCTGCCTGCCGCTGGCCCAGGGGCCGCCGGAGTCTCCTGCGGGCACACACCACTCCGCGTTAGCACACGATCCCCAGGCACGAGCAGGCCACACCCACCACTCACCCTGGCACGCGTCGTAGCCGCCCGACTGGAAGCCCGCGCAGATCATGCGCCCGTGATGCCCAGTCACCTCACTGCAGGCGCTGTTAGAGATGATGGGCACCTCCACCTCCTGCAGGATGTCGGCGGCCCGGCCATCCTCCTGCACAACGACCAGAACTCTTTTAACGGACTCACCCACTCGTTCACTTCTGAGTCATTCTGCTTCAGTTCGGTTTGAGCAAGACCTTTGCCAAGTAGAGCGAGTAAGGGAGAGAAAAGTAGACGCACCTCGAGGTCTCCCAGCCGGTGACGACGGCGGGCGTGCCAGCGGCCACCACGTCGCCCTGCGCCTCCAGCGTCACCGGCTGCGCCGTCGCCGAGAAGGTGATGGGCGCCTCCAGTCGCAGCAGCGCGATGTCGAAGTCGTGTCCGCTGGCGACGTACTGCTTGTGCAAGATGTACTGTGCGATGCGGTGCACATGCCGCCTTGGTTGCGAATGCTGGATCCCACGCGCACGGAGTACGGCAGGGGAAGGCTGCGAACGAAGATCTAGAGTTGGCATCACCCTCCTCATCGAAGTATTCACGAGCAAAACCATCTATACTCACTAGTTAAAGCAGTGCGCGGCGGTGAGGATGTAATCTGCGCTGAGAATGGAGCCTCCACACCAGTGAGAGCCCACTAACTGCACCGATACCTGTAATTCATCCGTGATTGGCGTTAGAATATTAATTGTCACTGGTTAGTAGAAAACTAATAGACTACTTGAACACAAATAACACCTTAGCAGTTCTAATGGGTACTCGTACCTGGTAGGGGTACTTGGTGATGTCAGTGGCGGACCCTCCCACGATTATCCTCCCGTCTGGCCCATTGCTGCGGTCTAGGTTGAAACCTGAAATACAGTCCACCTCGTTTTACTGAAAGTATATGATTGATAATAATAAACGGTGAAATAGGTTATTATTTTCTGTATTTCTGCGAAGAGCAATTACTTAATTTGTGTAAATTATAAGTTATTTTATTACCAGTGCGTAATAATTAACTTACAAAAGTATATATTTTGTCACATCTTTAGCAGACATTTATATTTCTAATGTAGCAAACGATATAGAGATAAATTTATGGCGAATTAATGCTCACATTATATTGCAATACATTTAATAACAAAAATATACTGAAAAAGCGTTGAACTGACTTGTTTGCGGAATATTGTTTGGCATAATGCATTATTATTCCCGGCGTTTTTAGTAGCATAAACCAGTTTATGTATATTGTACACGGACAGCGTCGCCGTTTGTGTTCTCACCTAGAGCAGCACCCGCGATGCACAGAAGAATAGCCGCACGAAGCATTCTGCAACTTGTTCACGAGTCTCGGCGAAAGCGAAGTGCTAGTCCAAGTTTCGCGTATCCGTTTTATACTACACAGAGATGATTCTTCCTTCATACTTCAGGTTCAGGAATTTCCTTCTCTCGTGCACTTTTATACTTTTATCTCTTATAAAACTTCCCCACTTGTTTCTTATCTCTTTGTAGTATCTTCTCGAGTGGCGAATTCATTCAATATTTCTAATATCACTTCATTGAGACCGCTTATGAGCGAAAAAAAGATCGATGTCCATCTCTTCGGAAATTCGCTAAATTCAAAACTTTCCCCAAGATACTTTACGTATTATCCCGTGTCTAGCAAAAAAACGCTATGTACGAAGGCACTACATAATATATGATCGTATACTCTTACTGGAATCACTTTTTTGAGACATTTAATATCAATCTTCAGATTGGCGTTATTAGAGGGAGTTAATTTTAGATGGTAACTTATTTGTGTGAGTGTGTGTTTCTTTTCCTTAATTATACTTGTATTTTTCAAACGGTTTCCTAAATGAGCCATTCCATTCACTTACCTGAATGAAAATGACCAAAATTACACATTTGTACTTTTTTCAGAACGGGACTGAAGTCATTTTAGTATTGTTTTGTGGAAAAACATAAAAATGAATAAAAAGTTAATTAATTGAAAATATGTTTTCTTTAATTGGCAAGCTACAATACGCACAGAGTATTCTATAAGAAATGGAAGTTTGACCATTTGATTTTCTTAGATAATGCAATTGAAAATTTCTTCTAGAGATTCTTTTTGGCAATAAAATGAGAAATTGACAGTACTTCATCATTTATTAGGTGTATTTTACACTTTTATGTAGAAGAAACTAAGAACAATTGTAACAAGAATGTTTAATGGACATTAAACGTATAAAACTTCCTAAAATGTTATTCGGATTCAGGCAATTAAAATGTTGCATCATAAAAGCTACTGAATTTCTCAGGCACATATTTCACAGCTTTTCCATTTTATTATTATACTTCCCGCAGGATAAACATCGGTTTTTGTTATAGACTGCCTCTCTTAATTATATATCTGGAACGGCGAGAAAGTTTTTAAGATCAACATTTCTGCCCTTGTGCTGATTTTGGCAATGTAAAGCGAAGTGACAACCAAACCTTTATATTGAGAAGAATATTTAAAATAATGATATGAAGAAATACTGAAAAAAGTCCTTCTTTTTGTAAGATCGTCTCGGTGTTTCCATTGAAACGACAGTTTTTTTTGCAGAAAATTAGCGTCCATTTATCATTTTCTACTCTATTTTCTGTTTCAAGCAAATGTATAGCGCTCCTATAATTTTCGAATATCCTCAGTAAGAGGAGTACGGCTAACATTTCCTACAGAAAAGTATTTAAAAACGCGATTCGAGTACAGTTCAGTGCAACATAAATTATATTGATAGCACGAGCTGCAGCTTCTAAGAAGTAAATCTCCCCAAACATAACAGATGCCGAAAGTGTTACCACATTCACTTGTCTCCCAGTTGCCATCAACATAAAGGCCCGGACAATATTTAATACGAGGCCCGGACTCTGCTCAATGCGGACAGGCTTTCCTGGTACACTATAATTCTAAGCCTTTTGTGCCCTTCGAACTACTAAAAAATATGAACGCATATAAAACAGCTTAATCGGTCTTGGAATAAGATAATATTTATATTTAAAGCAATACGGTTTTTTTAGAAAGAGTTTTCTACTTAACCGAATTTCGTAATTTTACTTGATTTGAAAGAAAGTGAGCCCCAGATGTGTTATTGCTGTGTTATTGCTGTATTAACTGTTTCGTAAATCCTAAATTTTAATATCTTTAAATTAATAGAATGAATTTGAATCTGCCGTCATTTGTCATTAATTTTTTTCAGGAATATTTACATTGTGTCGTTGGAAGGTAGTTGGGCTTGGTTATTTTGTTGTTCGAGTTGTAATGATTGATCATTATTCTTCAAGTCTATGCAGATCATGATGAAATGAATGCGGTTCACCAATACTGGTACAATTCCGTTATTGAACACGCTGAACACAGTTAAACACTTTTCTGAAAAATTAATTGAAATACATATTTCCGAAGATTTTTGCTATAAATCTTGACATGAAAACGTAATGGATCACATAAAGTTATAAACACTGAGAAGGTTTTGTAAGTAGACAAGTGTTGTAAAAGATTGCTGAATATTACGTTTATACACACTCACCAATCTTTGTGTTTATAAACACTCAATCTCTACCTCACGACTATATCTTCAACTTCAAAACACACTCAATCTTCAACTTGAAAACATTATCGTCTGTTCTTTATCTTCTGTTTGCGTTGACTTCTTTTGATAGATCAATCATTACACTTGAACAACAAAACAACCGAGACCAAATACCAATACACAACTACATAATAGAGTTACACATTATAGTTATTCCTGAAAGACACTTGATGACAAATGACGGCAGGTTGGTGGTCATTATATGAATTTGATACGGAGCGTTTGATAGATCAGTATTTACAACTCGCACAACAAAACAAACAAGATCAACTACCTTCCAAATACACAATATAGTTATAGCCGAAAAAGACTACGACAAATGACGGCAGATTCGTATTAACTCTGTTAATTTTAAGATATTAAAATTTAGGGTTTGCGAAACACAGTTAACAACAGCTAGCGATAACACAGCTGGAACTCACTACCATTCATGTAAAGTAAAATTACGAAATTAGGTTGAATAGAAAACTCATTGTAAAAGAAAATCTTTAGTGTTCAAAATTTAAATATTATCTTATACGAAGACGTTATATGTTTTATATGCGTTCGTATTTTATAGTAATTCGAAGAGTATAAAAGGCTCAGAAGAATATCCCATCTAGTAATGATTACCTAGCAACATTTGCGTACGCAATTACGATACTTACAAAAATTGCTTTATTCATAAAAGCAAAAACATAAATATAAAGATTCAATTATTTTCTACTTTTCCTTTCCTTCTTCCTTTTCTCTTTTCCTTGTACATCTCCTTTTCTCTTCCGTATCTTCGTCTCGAACTCATTCTTCTTTTTTACTGACCATTCTTCATCTTCACCTCTCGTTTCCTTTTCTCGTCTCCTTTGGGAAAATATCGCTGGGCTTTATGTAGTATACCCTCCCTGCATTAAAATACGTTTCCCAATCAAGGTTTTGCAACATTAGCTACATCGATTGGGAAGTAAGAAATTTTGTGAAAATCCTGCCGACGGTTTATCCACTAGTGTTTTTCACAGACGGATGTACAGACAGAAAGACAGATGTTTTGCCTAATCACATTTTTGTATCAATGTCACAAAACGTGAATTCTCAGTCCACAACGTGTTAGTAAATGACTTCCTCACCCTCACCAACTAAAAGAAAAATAATTATCCACTTTTCAGTATCAGGAACATGCAATACGACTTTTGTAACAAACTATTTACGTTATTCGCCTCAGCATTAAATAGCATTCTTTATGCTACGTAAGTAATACTACGTAAGTAATAAAATGAACAACAAATTGCAGAAAGGTCACTTTAATGAGCTCTGAATTATTACCAGATACATAACTTTCATAGACGCTCATTTTAGTGTAGAATGGAACGTCAAATAATTATTTCTATGGAAACCAACAATATTTACTTTGCTTTTATTGAAAACGTGTTCTCGAGTCACTCACTCAGGTACTTTTCTGCAGTGAATTTTAGCCCACATTACTGAGGATCTTGGAAAACTATTCGAGCACTATACACTTTCTTGAAACAGAAAATATTGTAGACGGTAATGAATGAACGCCAATTTTCTACAAGAAAACTGTCGTCTTAATGGAAACGGTGTGACGTCCGTACTAAGAGAAGGAACATTTCAGAATTTCTTCATAAAATTATTTTGAATATTCTTCTGAAAATAAAGGTGTGGTTATGACTTCGCCTTAAATTCCCAAAATCAGCTCAAGAGGTAACGTGTAGATCAAAAACACTTTCTCGCTGATCCAGGAATATGATTAGCAGGTGCATTCAGTGTCGGAGCAAGGGAATTTTGGGAGAAGAGCAATGCTGAAACGTAGCCGCCCCCGAAATATAAAAAAAAATGAAAGATGTAAATAGAAACTAGATGAGATATTTTATTTCAATAAATAACTACAGTTACAATGTTACGCAAAAAAAAGTTTTTGAAACAAATTTTAAATAATAGTTTTAAGTAAAAGAATTTAGTGATCAAATAATAATAATTATTCACAGGTGAGCATAATAAGCTAAATCATTTTCTTAAGTTAACTTGGCATTTCATAAAATCATTTTAAAAACATAAAATAAAACATGAATTTAAGCAAAATTTATTCTAATATTTGCGTCATTTCATTCCTTTCATATAGTTCTAGCTTACAAACACTGACTATAATTCACTATTTAAAGTATGCATTTAATTAAAAATTTTATAATATATTAGACTTCTGTTAGCATGACATATAAAATTACGATAACGATTTCCGCGAGTCTTATTTCTTTTTCAATTTCCGAATATTTTTTTCCTATCAATACCATCATCGGCCCCCCTGATGTGCAAGCAAGGCATCGGGTGATCGCCTAGCAACGGAACGGGGTGCATTTTATACCAAAAACCGGTGTTATAACGCGGGAAGTGTACTAATAAATTAGAAGACAACTGGAAGAGAGCTGTGTAATACGTGCCTGAGGAAATCAGTAGCTTTTATGATGCAATATTTCAATTGCCTGAATCCGAATAACAATGTAGAACGTTTTATAGGTTTAATGTCCATTAAACATTCCTGTTACAATTGTTCTTAGTTTCTGCTACATAAAAGTGTAAAATACACCTAATAAATGACGAAGTACTGTCAATTTTTCATTTTATTCCCAAAAGGAATCTCTAGTAGAAATTTTTTCAATTGCATTATCTATAAAAATCAAATGGGGAAACTTCTATTCCTTATAGAATACGCTGTGCGTATTGTAGCTTGCCAATTAAAGAAAACATATTTTCAATTAATTAACTTTTTATTCGTTTTTATGTTTTTCCACAAAACAATACTAAAATGACTTCAGTCCCGTTCTGAAAAAAGTACAAAAATGTATAATTTTGGTCATTTTCATTCAGGTAAGGGAATGGAACGGCTCATTTATGAAACCGTTCAAAAAATACCAGTATAATTAAGGAAAAGAATCACACACTCACACAAAAAAGTTACCATCTAAAATTAACTCCCTCCAATAACGGCAATCTGAGGATTCAAATTAAATGTGAAAAAAGTGATTTCAATAAGAGTATACGATCATATATTATGTAGTGCCTTCGTGCATAGTGTGAACGTTTTTCTTATGAAAAACCCGTATATAATATTTTTTTGCTAGACACGGGATAATACGTAAAGTATCTTGGGGAAAATTTTGAATGGAGCAAATTTCCGAAGAGATGGACATCGATTTTTTTTCGCTCATAAGCGGTCTCAATGAAGTGATATTAGAAATATTGAATGAATTCGCCTCTCGAGAAGATACTACAAAGAGATAAGAAACAAGTGGGGAAGTTTTATAAGAGATAAGCGTATAAGAGTGCACGAGAGAAGGAAATCCCTGAACCTGAAGTATGAAGGAAGAATCATCTCTGTGTAGTATAAAACGGATACGCGAAACTTGGACTAGCACTTCGCTTTCGCGGAGACTCGTGAACAAGTTGCAGAATGCTTCGTGCGGCTATTCTTCTGTGCATCGCGGGTGCTGCTCTAGGTGAGAACACAAACGGCGACGCTGTCCGTGTACAATATACATAAACTGGTTTATGCTACTAAAAACGCCGGGAATAATAATGCATTATGCCAAACAATATTCCGCAAACAAGTCAGTTCAACGCTTTTTCAGTATATTTTTGTTATTAAATGTATTGCAATATAATGTGAGCATTAATTCGCCATAAATTTATCTCTATATCGTTTGCTACATTAGAAATAAAAATTTCCGCCAAAGATGTGACAAAATATATACTTTTTGTTTGTTAATTATTACGCACTGGTAATAAAACAACTTATAATTTATACAATTTTAGTAATTGCTCTTCGCCAGAAATACAGAAAATAATAACCTATTGAACCGTTTATTATTATCAATCATATACTTTCAGTAAAACGAGGTGGACTGTATTTCAGGTTTCAACCTAGACCGCAGCAATGGGCCAGACGGGAGGATAATCGTGGGAGGGTCCGCCACTGACATCACCAAGTACCCCTACCAGGTACGAGTACCCATTAGTAACACTGCTAAGGTGTTATTTGTGTTCAAGTTGTCTATTAGTTTTCTTACTAACCAGTGACAATTTGTATTCAAACGCCAATCACGGATGAATTACAGGTATCGGTGCAGTTAGTGGGCTCTCACTGGTGTGGAGGCTCCATTCTCAGCGCAGATTACATCCTCACCGCCGCGCACTGCTTTAACTAGTGAGTATACATGGCTTTGCTCGTGAATACTTCGATGAGGAGGGTGATGCCAACTCGAGATCTCCGTTCGCAGCCTTCCCCTGCCGTACTCCGTGCGCGTGGGATCCAGCATTCGCAACCAAGGCGGCATTGTGCACCGCATCGCACAGTACATCTTGCACAAGCAGTACGTCGCCAGCGGACACGACTTCGACATCGCGCTGCTGCGACTGGAGGCGCCCATCACCTTCTCGGCGACGGCGCAGCCGGTGACGCTGGAGGCGCAGGGCGACGTGGTGGCCGCTGGCACGCCCGCCGTCGTCACCGGCTGGGGAGACCTCGAGGTGCGTCTACTTTTCTCTCCCTTACTCGCTCATTGCAGCTACTTGGCAAACGTCTTGCTCCAATGTCAACCCGTAACTGAAGCAGAACGACTCAGAAGTGAACGAGTAGTGTGAGTCCGTTAAAAGAGCTCTGGTCGTTGTGCAGGAGGATGGCCGGGCCGCCGACATCCTGCAGGAGGTGGAGGTGCCCATCATCTCCAACAGCGCCTGCAGCAAGTCCTACGTGGGCATCACGGAGCGCATGATCTGCGCGGGCTTCCAGTCGGGCGGCTACGACGCGTGCCAGGTGAGTGTGGGTGGGGGTGTGGCCTGCGCGTGCCTGGGGATCGTGTGTGCTGACGCGGTGGGTGCGTGCCCGCAGGGGACTCCGGCGGCCCCCTGGTGGCCAACGGCAGGCAGGTGGGCATCGTGTCGTTCGGGCGCGGCTGCGCGCGCGCCAACGCCCCCGGCGTGTACGCGCGAGTGGCCACGCTGCGCGCCTGGATCCAGGAGAACTCCGGCCTCTAAGACCCGTCTGCGCGCCCTCTCCGCAGCCGTCCTCCCTCCGTCCAAGTTTGCATTTTACAAATTAAGTTCTATAGTCCTATATAGTAGTGTCTTACCAAGAACATAGGAAGAAACTCTCTTGATTTATTAACATTTTTTGATTTAATTGTGTAATAAAGGCATTTACAAAGTGAATCTTGTGTTATTTCTTAATCGAATCGTTAAAGAGATCCCCATCATATTCCATTTTGTTTGTCAATCATTCAATCAGATTTTGAAACAGTGCTGTTATTTGCAAGTGAAAATGTATTTCAACGCTTCGAAGTTGTTTTTTTTTACTTTCTTGTGTACATACTTATATATGCAGTAAGCTATGTAGTATAGAGAAAGGTACGTAACGCGGCGCGAAAATGGAATGTGATACTTTAATGAAAATATATCCCTTTATCAAATATCTTTTTTACTATTTAAAATTCGAAGACATTTTCAAGTATTATTTAAAAACGCCTCCAAATTTTTTCTTTGAATTTCTAGTAATAATAGAGTAAAATACACTTATAAAGATCGCATAGATCTCATTTTCACGGTTAACTCTGAATTTTCGAAAATTGCGAAAGTTTGAATATTTTTCAGCGTCTTCCTACAACTACAAAATTGAAGATTTTTCCTTCAAATGAAATTGTTGTTCGTAAATAATTATTTTAATAAGATCATGTATATATTTTTGGAAATTTTTGTAGTTTTCTAAAAAACTTGTAATTTTAAGTAATTGTTTGTGAGTAAAAATCTTGTTTTTGAAATTTTAAAAAATTACAAAAACGAACTTTTCTCAAAAACAGCTTCAAATGTTTTCTTTAAATTTCTTGTAAGAATAGAGTAAAAACATTTATAAATGTGATAAAGTCCGATTTTCACCATTAACTCTGAATTTTCAAAAATTGTAAAAGTTTGAATTTTTTTGCGTCTTTCTAGAACTACAAAATTGAAGACAGAGTTTTCCGTCAAATGAAATTTGTTGTGCATATATAGTTCTTTCAATAAGGTCAGGTACATTGTTTCGGGAGAATCAGTAGTTTTCGTGCAATAGTGCAAGCAATAATTTCAATTTTAAAAAATTACAAAAGCAAGATTTTCTCAAAAACGGCTTCAATTTTTTTCTTAAATTTTTGATAGTGTTAGTGCAAAAAACCCTATACAATGACGTAAACGACATATTGTTATATTTTTTTGCTTTTTTACTTGTCTCTCTCGTCGGATATATGTACACTAGAGGCAAATTCTTCACACTATTGGATTTACGAGCACTATTGAATTTACATGCTTAAAATAATGTCAAAAAAGTTTCTCGAAAACTCAGCAGTTTTCTGTAAAAATGAGGTCAAATTTCCGCATTTTGAGAAACGCTCAAACGCCATTTTCTCAACAATAGCTCCAAATTTTTTCTTCAATTTTTTTTCAAGGGATAGTGCTAATTGCAAAATTTTAATATGACGTTGAGTTAATTTTACTGTATACTTTAGGTTTTTAAAAAATTACACAAATTTATTTTTTTGATACATCTCTCACACCGTTAATACACACATTTCCATCGATTTGCATACATAATTACATTGATGAGTGAAAGTGCATGAAATGACGTCAAATGAAGTTTTTGAAAATTCAATAGATTTCTGTGAAAAGATGCTTCAAATTTCGCATTTACAGTAATGCTTAATCGCCTTTTTTAAAAACATCTTCAACATTTTCAATGAAAATTTATATTTTGGATGAAATTTTACTCTTCTTTAATAATCTTGAAGTAATATTTCGGTCCGTGACGAAAGATGGCAACTGGCCAGAGAATGGAGGAAGACCTTAAGCCAGTTCACGCCAAGGAAACTAGAAAAAATTGCTACAAGAAAGTCGGTGCCAGTCTTTAGCACCTCTAGTTACTTTCTTGTATACGTACGTATGTACTGAGTAATATACGTAATATAGAGAATGTTATGTAATGCTTCGGAAAATTGATTCCGTGGTTTAAACGGATACACACGTTTCGAGGTGCCCTGATACCGAAAAAGTGTTTTTTTTTCAAAACGTCCGTCCATCCGTCTATCCTATAAGGCGTATGTGAACAACACTAGCGCCTGAACTAGCTATATGATTTTTTCATACTGAATAAACCCCTGTCAATTTTCCCTTTAGTCGAAGCTCTGTCATTTTGAGAAACATTCAATAATTTTTGGGTGTAATTTACGTGAAGCCCTTGTGACATTTCAAAATTTAAAAAAAAATACTCCAAATTTATGTCTTTAAATTTCTTGTAAGAATAGAGTAAAATACATTTGTTGCATAGGCACAAGTTGGCATAGGTACGATTTTCACGGTTAACTATGAAATATCGAAAACTGGAAAGGTTTGAAGTTTTTCGTGGTCTTCCTACACCTACAAAATTAAAGATAGAGATTTTTCCTTTAAATGAAATTTATTGTTAATAAGAAGGGGCATGATATTTTTACGAGAAATTTAAAGAAAAAACATTTAAGCTGTTTTTGAGAGAAATTTGAAAATGTCTGGGGATACCCTGTCATGTACCCTTAATTTTAGAGAATGTTTTTGAACAATTTGAATGCTTCAACTAGAGCCAGAATGCCAGATTACCAGTTTCTTCAATTTTGAAAAAAATTCTACGCACGGTTTAGGCGCTAATAGTGTTTACAGACGGACGGACAGACAGACGGACAGGCGGATAGGCGGACAGACGAACAGAACGACAGACGGACAGAACGACAGACGGACGAATGTTTTGCTTTCAGTTGTTTATTCGGCATCGAGGACCCCCAAAACAGGAATTCTGACTAAACCACGTGTAAGATGATTTTTTAAAATTTAGAAACCGAATTTATCCGCTTTTTTGCTATCAGGGCTCGACAATCAATTTTTTTCTGCCGAAAATCCGCCGTTTTTCGCGCAGCATTACATAACATTGTCTTTACTACGTATATTACTCCCTATATACGTACGTATACGAGAAAGTACAAAGGGCGCAATTTTCAAATTCTTTCAATTTTCGAAAGAAGTTTTGGTGTTTTACGACATGTACCCTCGCTTGCACAAAAAATGGGCGATGTCCTGAGCCGAACTTTACCAGAGTTTACCGACCCCTGCCCCGCCCTGCGGGATCGAGCTGACCAATCCGCTTTAGCTTCATTTCAGGGAGGCGGGACTATTAATCTTGAACATTACAAAATGGCGGTGATGGCGAGTTATATTATAGTAAATATTTGAATATAAATATTAAATCAACCAACAGTTTTACATAAATTTTTGTATATACATTTAATTACATAAATAAAGGCATGCAATTTCCCAGTAAAAACATATTTTAAAACTGTTATAAAACGGTTTTTTTGCAAAACATAACATTGGACAACGACTATTAAGCTCCATGTCTACATTTCGTCATTTATTATTGTAATATTTAATATAAAATGCAAATAATTTGCATTGTATGCATTGTCTAACCTAGTTATTTTATTAGAAAAATTAATAACTTAAAGAAATACGTTTTAGAGTCAGTTTCACAAACACGTCTCCGAGATAGCAGCTTTCAGTCGTGAAATACTTCATCATCAATTTCTCAGATGACCCAATTAAGAAATACTATATGGTCACGGATATTAATATTGTAATAAAATAGTTTTGATATGTAAATACTAAATAAACTTGAAGTATTTAAAGTTCATTTAGTCACAATGAAAGTTTTCTACTGCAGACATTATGATTGGTAAGTGCAGCTGTAAGCAAATGAATGATTTTTGATCTTTTGTTTTGGGGATCACAATTAATTACCTCTTCAATCTAACGTTAGGGTGATTGCATTTTACATGGAGTTCTTTACCGCAAATATTAAAAATCATATGTGATACCTAGTCTTTGAGGATTTTTGCGTGAGAATCAAAAACGACATATGACTCTTATATAACATTTTAATATCTTAATGTCTGCAAAGGTAGAAACACCAGCTTTCGTCTATTGCCTGAACATTGGAGGAACACACACACACACACACACACACACACACACACACACTCATATCAATATATTACTTACATGTAATTTATGTATGATTTCCAATCAACGCAATGAAATTAATATATTTATATTATTATAGCAAGTATATTTTACATTACGATATTTTTATTTTCGAGAGACGAGCAATGCACACAAAGTTTTTACACGTCATCGAATGTTACACCCCTTCTTCTAGATAAGCAGACCTATGCAAACACTGTTTTTGCTAATCCATTAAGAATCACTAGAGATTCTCCTGTCATAAATTATTTCAAAATTGTAATTGTTAATAATGTTTCAAAATTTTGTCAAACTTCGGAAATCTGTGTCACGATAATCGTTAGAAAATGAATAGGGATCCTCTTCTGTAAAATATTGTTGCAAAATAAAATTTTCTCTATTTTCATACATTTTTTACATTTCATACAAAATTGCCAATTTATTGGATATGTGTTCACTAACGCATCTTCAGTAATATTGCACTGCATATTCATAATTTTTAATGAATTGTTAATAAATATTGTAAAAAATAAGCAATTATTTTTTATTTGGAAAAAATTTCATTTAAGTTATAAATATTTATAAAGTAATTTAATTAAAGTACTATAATATGAATTAAGGTTGAATTTTAAAACTATAACTACAATATTTATTATTGTTGAAACGCATTGCTACTATATTACAATGTAACGTTTTAAAATGTACTGCCATTGATTGATAGTTTGTGTTCGTATATAGTATATCTCACGCAGAGACGATTTTACAAGAAAATCTAAATAATAACGAAATAACCTCAAATTTATAATTCATTGGCATTTGGTCGCACACTTCGGCGACCACTTTAATGCAAGGTCGAAAAGAAGGAGAAATCAGTGCTATCGCTGTTAAGTTCGTAACCAAATCTTCAGGGTCACCATTGCGTTCCTTTTACTTAAGTCTTGGGATTCCGAAAGTGATACTAGATATTTCAACATTAACTTGAGAATACATGTTGCATACCATGAGAGAAATGATGAACAAATGTCTGGAGTTTTAAAAATCTGCCTTTGAATACTGCATCAGAAGTCCTACTGGCTATTGTAATTACATTTTCTGTCATTCGTCGATAAACTGCCGAACACTTTCCGGTGAATTATGTTATCGCCGCTAAAGCGAAAGATTTCCAGGTTAAAGAGACCCACATATGTTATTGGTGGATCGAAAATAGATTTTAATTGTGGAATTGACATTATTCATTGGTGCAACATACAAGAAATGTGAATTTACTATTTGTGATAATTTTCTCTTTTTACTTCACTCCCGTCAATTTTTCGAAAACATAATTCAATCATCTTTTTTACCTAAATACAATATTTACATTTCGACCTGTCAATTCGGAAGAATAGTTGTTCCCATTGAAAAAGCGATCATGCCGATAAATGGACAAAGTTTACAAATATCATAAATACCAAATAGAGTAATATCTGATATTTGTTATCTAAAGGACTCCTCTAGAAAATAATCAAATTTTCTTTGTTTTCATTTAATCTTTTCAAATAAGAACGTTACTTTGCTTTTGGTTTGGTATTCCGGCAAGATCTTAATAGATCTTGCCCGCTTCTGTGCCAGCACATAATAACAAAACTTCTTTCGTCAGGCATCTTCCTATTATTAATTCTTAAGCGAGTATTTTACAGTTCTAATGACCGTTTTTCGCAATCTACACACCAATGTTTTTTATTCCGTCAGGCATCTTCCTCTATTCTTCTGCCCTTCATTGTCAAATCGATGACGAATTTACAAGATTTCCTTGGCCTTCCTCGTTTTCTTCTTTCGAAAGGTTAAAATGTTTAGTATTCTATCAAACAGTATACTGACAACATCGTCTCCAAAAATTCATGTTCATAGCAGTTAACCGAGAGTTTATTGCATCAGTTTTAATTCTAATTTCCTATTCATACGTAACACAGCTCTCCACCATTGTCTTGTATATTGTCTCTTAGTTTTCTTTCGAAAATTTTTGTTATATAAAATATTATGAAGTCTACTAATAATTGGCCTTCCCTAGCTTATTTTTTAATAAAGTCAATAATATTAGATCCCCCTGCTCTAATAATCACTCCGATATATTTAAATTCCTTTCCTACTGGAAATATACCTATTTCTGTTCTAGATCATATCGAGATTTCCCTACAACCATGTGTCTTGACTTTACATTATTTATTTTGAGTCTCCATTTTTTATGTTTTTATTAATTTCTGGATTAAATGTTACAGATACCAAAAAAAATTATTTCTCTACCTATTTTTCAAGTGATATGCTGACTAAAAAGCGGAAATCTTATGTATGAATTCAAAAGGTTTTGCAGCCGTTCTCGAAGTCTTAAACGATATCCACCAACATTTTTTAGTTATTTGGATTATGCACTAATCAAACCTTTCAACATTTTGTTTTACCAGTCTTGCATAACTTATTGGGTGTCTCCTAAAATAATGTAACAAGTATTTCAACGTCAAGTTAAGGGGTAAAGAGCTGTTTCTGATGAAATAATATTATATAAATAAAAGATCTTCATCTTCATCTTCATTACTAGTTTACCACTAGTTTCATTATGAGAGAAATGAATTTTTCTAGGATGAAGAGAGGGCACGTGACCCTGAGTCTTTTATTTTGGATCCGCGGTTGGGATGGTTTAGTAAAATAGTTGTAGCATACTCTTGAATGAATGATTGAGAAGAATATTTAATAATGGACTTGTTTATTAATCAGTATCATTCACAACAATGTAGCCTTTCAGAATGTTAGCAAATGGGCATGATAAACATATTTACTTCAACTAATAATCGAATATTTATTATATAAATACATGGTTTTAAAAACCAAGAATTATTTTTTTCAACTTCATCACTAACTTATTCCTTAAAATTTATCTGCGTGACGCATGTTAACAAACACTTCACATATTACATTCTCGTATACTTACGTATATACAGAGTAATATACGTAGTATAGAGAATGTTATATAATGCTGCGCGAAAAAACTGCGCATTTTCTGCGAAAAAATCATTGCCGCGCTCTGGTGACGAAAAACCGAATAAAAAAATTGCTAAATTAAGAGAAAAAAGACCTCTAACACGCGGTGTAGCCATAATTCCAGTTTTGTTGTTCCGTGATGCCAAAAAACCAATTGGAAGCAAAACGTCCGTCTGTCCTTCTGATACAACTCTAGCGCCTAAACCATGCATACGATTTTTTCCAAATTGAAGAAACCCCTGTCGTTTTCGCCTGAGCTGAAGCTATGCGATTTTGAAAAACATTCATTAATTTTGAGGACTATTTGTAGCCTTCCGGACATTTTAAATTTTTTTCAAAAACGGCTCCAAATTTTTTCTGTAAATTTCTTGTAAGGACTGTTTACTCTATAGTAAAATACGCTTATAAAGGTAGAATATGTCCAATTTTCAGGTTAACTCCGAATTTTAAAAATCGCTAAAATTTGAATATTTTGCGGCGTCTTACTACAACTACAAAATTAAAGATAGAGATTTTTGCTTCAAATGAAATGTGTTGCTTATAATTAGATCTTTTAATAAGGTCATGCAATTTTTTTAAAAGTTTTAGTTGATTTCGCACAATATGGCGTGCAATATTTGCAATTTTAAAAATTTACATAAACAAGATTTTCTCAAAAAATTTTTTTTTTAAATTTTTGGTTGGGGTAATGCCAAATGCAGCATATCCGATGACATAAACGAGATATTGCTCTATTCTATTGTTTTTTAAAAATTACACAAATGTAATTTTTTGAAATACCTCTCGGCTGTTAATATGAGCATTTGAATAGATTTGTATAGATTATTTAACTTGTGAGTAGAAGTGCTTCAAATGACTTTAGAGGAAGTTTTTCAAAAACTCAATAGATTCCTGTGAAAAAGAGCTATTTTGAACCGAAAAGTTGAGAAAATTGTAAAAAATGTATTTTGTGCGGCGATAGATGTTCTCGACATCGTTATTAGGAATTTATTTTCATTGCTCGTCAAGTAAAAACCGCTGATATCGTACGGGATTTGAACACGCGTTCTCTATTGTGAAGCCACGCACCTAAGCGATTGCGCTACCAACACAGACGTACATAAGCATTTCCGTGAACTTACTCAATTAAGAATCTTACGCATTTTGTCTTCAAACTCATTGCTTTTCCGCACTTCTGCAATTTAAAATATTAAATAAATTACCTCTAAGAGACAATAAGAAAGCAAAGAAATCTACGCGGCACTATAAAATAGTTAATTCTACTTAAGAATGTTTCAGTTCAGTACTATGTAATTTTTGCTAGCAGGCGCTTCGGCCCTAGCCTGACGCTCAACCCTTATCGCCTCTGCCCAAGGTGAGATTATTAGACGTGATAACGTTGGGCTAGGGACAAGTTTCGACACGGCCCGACATTCAGAATCCATTTGCTGCAAGTAATTACTAGAATCTAAGAAACATTTATTGACTTCAAGAAAAATCACCTATCATTCCGCAGTTATTATCTTTTTGTTCATCTACTCACATTTATATAAAAATAAACTCTTATTTTCTCGTGTTATTGGTAATGTTTTCTTAATATATAACAAATGTTACACTATTACCACTTCATTCGTTTTTGAAAACTTCAAACGACAACCGTAAATGCATACCTTAAATTATTGAAAAGGAAAAGTATTAATTAAAATCACACATAGTCAAAAATAAAAAGTTGCATGAACAGGCCAGGACGTGAACTCGAGTCTTCCAGTTCTTCAAACAAGCACCTGAACTACATGACGTCACTCCCCGCAGTCACTTATACAATGTTTTACATATTAGGATGTGTTGACGAGTGATACTTGTTGAGTTTTTCTAGCTGAAGACAGGAATGATGCTTGCAACGAAAGAAACAGTAAAGTACGATTTCGCAAAATCGGTTTTGAAACATTTTAATAGTAAGAAAAGAAAAACGTTTCATTGCAGTTTTGCATTTCAAACCATTCTTTAAAATTGTAAATATTGCTTGCACTTTTGCACGAAAAATGCCATCATTTCAAGAAAGCCTACATGATTGTTATGCAAGAACGAATTATGGACAACAAATTTCATTTGAAGACAAATCTGTTTTCAATTTTGTAGTTGTAGGAAGACCTTAAAATGTTCAAACTATAAAATTTTCGAAAATTCAGAGGTAACCATGAAAATTGGAACTATGTCATCCTTCTAAGTGTATTTTACTCTATTCTTACCAGAAAATTAGGAGCCTATTTGAGAAAATTTTGAAAATGTCCGAAAGGCTCATGTAAAGTACCCCAAATTTCAAAGATTTTTCAAAATTTCCAAGCTTCAACTACAGCCAGAAAAACAGGGGTTTCTTCAATTTGGAAAGGATCGTACGTGTGGTTTAGGCGCTAGTAGTGATCACAGACGGATGGACGGACGGTTTGGATAAACCACTTTCTCGACTCCAAAACGTATATTACCGTTTAATCGCGAAATCGATTTTCCGCTGTATTACATAACTTTCTGTATACTACGTATACGCACGAATATACTTCGTATATAGTCACATACGAATATACTACTTATACTACGTATATTCGTGCGTATACGAGAAAGTAAAAACGAGAAGTACAAGTTTTGTTTTGTGCTGAGATAACGAATTATCATAGTTCAAATCCATCTAAACGTATTACAGCAGTTCCAAAAGGTAAGATACAAAAACAGTACTGAAAATTTTCTGCATTACTGATTGTCATTTCAAGGTGAGTTTATTTTTTACATAAATGATTCATATTGCAAAATATGAATGTATTTATCTAATCAAGAAAAAAAACGAGTAATTTGTCACAATCTGGGCACGACGTTGTGTAGTTGTAGGAATACTTACGAAAAATCTGTTTTCAACGAACATGAGACCAGCAATAATCTCTTAAATGCACTTCCCACTATCCAACAATTATTACATTTACATTTTTATTACATTTGTAATAAAAAATTATGGAGCCATTTGTTTGAACATTTAAAAATGTCCCAGGGCTTCATGTAAAGTACCTCCCTAATTGAATATCGGTTTCAAATTCAAGGCGCTACGACATCAGCCAGATCGATTGGGAGTATCAATTTTGGTGAAAATTGGCTGAACGGTTTAGCCGCTAGCGTTGTTCAGGGACGGACGGACAGACATTTTACCGTCAGTCGATTTTTCGCTATCAACCACCCACAAAACATGAATTCTGGCTACACCACGATTTGGAGGATTTTTTTTCTAAATTTAGCAAGTGGATTTATCCTATTTTTTCGTCACAAGGGCCGTGTAATATACGTTTTTCTGCAGACAATTCGCCGTTTTTCGCGTAGCATTACGTAACTTTCTACCCCTTTAAAGGGAAGAAAGTGCAGTCAATATATGAGAAAATTTAGATTATGCGTTCACGGAAAATTTGTGTGCTTTCACTGCAAAGCAATTTTCTAAATCTGGAAAACATTTATACAATTTTTTATAACTTCATTTGTAGAATTAGTTATACCGAGAAGAAGAGTAAAGAGTTCATGAGAAATTTGAAACAGATTAGTAATTGTAATGTTGAAAAAACCCAGAGATATTAATAAAGGTGACATTTACTACAGTATTTGTAATAACGGTATAGTGTATTGAATGAAGAGTGTAAAGTAAAACAGAAAGAGTTCTTTTTCAGAAAGTTTCAATAATGCAATATGAGCATAATGTAACATACCCTCCAGAAATATTGGAATATCATTGGATTCAGAATCCCAATGAACTTGCTAGTATAATATCAATTTTGAAAAAGAATACATTGATTTAGAAGTCAGTAATGTTTTAATTTTTTTGCGGTACCATGCGTACACAGGTCCTTTTCCTACAACGAGTCTAAAATAAATACATGTTGCAGAGTCTTTTGAAATATTTTTTGGAGTTAGTGATTTCAAAAACCGAATTTTCCTTCAAAAATCCACAAATACCATTTTTACTTGATATAATTGTTTCTGTAGCGTGCTGCGCATTCGATAAAAGTAAAATATAGTAAAATATTAGGCCAATTATTTTCCGTCACTGTTCCTCAGCTTAAAAAACTATGGAAATATTGTAATGAAAGAACATTATTAAATTCAGTGGTACTCAGTTTAATAAATATGTTTAACTGTCTTTGTCATTTATTTCATTTTAAAATTAGTCATTTTTTACTGTTTTTACTCTTTTAATCTTGTAATTAATAAAAAATATTTTAACTGACTTTTATACTAATTTTCAGAAAATTTTGCGAATTATTGCACTGTATGCGATATTTGGCACAAACCAGTTCTTTTATTATTAAATGAAGTTTCATTTCGGAAAATAATAAAGACTGTAGTTTAGTTTTCAGATTTGAGAACTTGTGATCTCATTGAATCTCTTGTGTTTTCCGTGTTGATCTAAAACCAAATGTATTTTCAGGTTCGATATGCATTCAAGTGTTGGGATCTTATGAGCACAAATTATTTGTCATGCGTATATCTTACAATGGCTAAAATTATTTCACAATTAATCATTAGAAAACAAGGACGGTGTGTTTCCTGTGAATAAAAACCGTTTCTTACTTCAATATCGATAACCGTGTCAAGGTTTCCGGATGTTTGAATTGCGAGAGAGCTTCTTGAATCGAACTAAACACTCCAGAAACTGTTTCTGGGGGTCATACAAAAACCTAACACAAATTGGAAAGATAATACGATTCGGAAACACTGTGTTCCGCTTAAATATTTTAATTGGAAAATTGTCCCGGAATTGAAATTTTTTAACTAAATATTCAATCTCTTTAAAGTTTATTCAAACAAGTTTTTGTTTCTTTCTTAACAGCTCGTTTTAAGAAAATTACATTGATTCGTAACATTTTAAGGTTTTCAAATTTATTCTTTTTTTACTACGTGGTTATTCAAAAATATTTAAGAAAATATTTAACTTCAGTGTAGATTTCCACAAATTAAAAGAATTAAAATTTGCTGTTTATATTATTAGCTATTTATTAAAGATATCAATTATTACAATTTTGCTATTAATATATGCAATGTGATATGTTGAAAATAATTATGTTAGCGCCTATTCAGGCCATATCAGATTTGTACTGTTGCCTGTATATTACCTTAAATAAATAAATAAATAAATAAATAAATAAAAATATCACTGGGAAGGGATAGATATAATCTTCTCAGCAGTGTAACAGAAAAATTGCAACTTTTGAAAAATATATGAAGAATAAGACAATTATATTTTCGAAATATTTCTAATGAGAGGTTCCCTAGTTTCTTTTCACCGATTATCACTATAAAATTGCATCAATTTTACAAAAAGTCTAAACAATAATAACAATAGCAATTTTGCAATGATCATATACTTGGGACACCCGGCAGTGATTTTTAATTGATTAACGAAATCACTGTTTGCATGCACCTAAAGGGTTTTCATAATTGCATTTCCTTAATAAAGGCGTAATAATGTCAAAATACAAGTTTTTAAATACGTGAACATGAATTTCAATTTGCTTGATAGGAAATGTGTATATTATGTAAATGCATTATATTGTGTTTCCCGAAAATTATTATGTAATAGTTAGTGTTCCTTGCTTTAGAACCATTAGCATTTTAAAATAGTTTGTAAGAAACAAAACTTTCAATACTATTAATTTAATCTGACACAAATTTCTCACAATATTAGATACCATAAATTAGACTTCATTTTCATGGTAAAGAACTCGATAAAAATGTCACAGTCCTTCCCGTGCCCGCTGCCCCTTGGTTCGTCAGCGTCCACGGGGTTCAGGCCAACGTCCAGTGCAATTGGCGGAGTGATCCTCGCGCCCGCGCGCACCAATCCGTTTCGTTTCTGTGCCCTCTCCTGTTACCTCCTCTACTTCCTCTCACCCTCCTCTCCTGTTACCCCCTGCTCACGTTAGCGAGGCAGCGTCACTGACTCAGAAATTGCTCCGCCCCTTTGAGATAACTAGGAGGAAAATCTTCGAGGGGAGGAAGGGGGACGTGTCTGAAACTTGGAGCAAAAGCCAATGATAAGAGCGGATACGCCTCGACGCCAGGATTGGTCAAGTGTCCAGCGATGGTTGTCCAAGCTGTGGAAAAGCCAGATTTGGTCGCACAGGGCATCACCCATATTCTGTGAGAGTGGGTATACAGTAGTGAAGTTAGATACATTTTCCTAAATAAAATATATTTTGTTCAAAAATTGATCTTGTAATAAGTTTATATAAAGTTTTTGAAAAGATGAGTAGTTTTCGCGTAAATTCTGCTTGATGCTCACATAATTTATTTATTTTTCTCAAAGACGGTTGAACATTTCTTCAGTAACGTTTTCCGCCGATATAGCAAAGGGCGCTTGAAAAATTGTTGTTACTGTTAACAGAATTGGGCAGTTAATATTTCAACGTGCTCTGGCTGTTAGATGATACTAGTATTCCGTTTGTACTGGGTTCAGCAGCATGCCTTTACCGTTGCTTGAGTACAGTGCTGCTTTCTTCGACATTTGCTGTTGTGTTTCAATATGTTTCTGCTGGAACATATGGAAAATATGTGTAATTTTAAAATGCACTATATTGCGACTTGAGAAGCACATTATCCTTTGCTGTTTTCCATTAATATACGTTTCATATTGGTGATATTCGGTTGCTCCGATGGCAACAAGATTGCTCCGCTGTTGCCATGTTGCAAGGCCAACAGGTTGCTTATAGTTCTTGTTTCTATGGCGCACAGATCCTCTTCCTGTTAGGTAGACTCAATCGGGCCTCTAATATTACTAAGGTGCACGAATTCCATTTAACGCTATAGTGACCTCGAGCGAATGGGTCTTAAGCGACAGACCAGTGTGCGCCCACAGAATGTGGCATCGCATTAAATTGTGTGAAGTCGGCTCAAATCCACCAAAAATCTACTTTACATAAGAGTGTATTTGGAATTCATAATACCAAATTTATTACCAAAATGCTCATTATTTATACATTGGATTATTACATTGATATTTAGTTGACACGGTTGATACTTTGTAACTTTTATTCACTCAGCCTGAACACGGCGATGGTGCTGCATTCGTGTGGTATTATGCTGCATTCGTATGGGGCTGGACTTCACTAGCCTGCAATCAATTGACACATGTTTGATTGATTACATCATTGCAGAATGTTCTTGACTGCTATTGGAGTAAATATTGCTCCAAATACAAAAATTGTAAGTCGTATGTGGTGAATATCAGTTTAAAATGAACCAAACCAAAAGCTGCAAGAAACCAAAAGCTGCAAAGTACTAAATGAAAAACTGATTCTGAACTCTGGACAACTTTCGGAAAACGACTTTGCAAACTCTTACTTTACTTAAACTTGCAAATAGATATTACTGATAATTATAATACCAATTATCGTCGCCTTCTAATCATACATGCGTGTTCCGACATTTCACAGCGTGTATTCGTGTTCGAAAAAGATTGGAGTCCTGAAAAAAAATGACCAATCTACTGAAATTGGTATTGCTGAAAATATTTTCTCCACCTCACTTGGAATATTTCCGAACCCTTGAAGTTTCCCGGAAGAAGAATTCCCTCAGTTCGCCCTCGTATAGCGGAAAACAATGGACAAAGCCAATGAATGACATCCTAACGAAAACCAGTCAAACAGCAATGCAACGTGTGAATGCCTCCAACATCAAACAAAAGGCACGTCTTTCTTCCTCGCTCTACTTCCCCAAAGCAAACGCGTCACGCTTTTCGTTCCAGCCGTTCATCCGTCCGCAAGACTTCAATGCCGCCGCCACCACATCTGCCACCCACAGCATCTGGCCCTCGCCGCCACCCAGCCATCCGCCGAAGGAGCGGCGACCGCCTCCCCGCACCGTCCCGCCCTCCCGCCCTCCCGTTTGCCCCACCTTCCCCACTCCCACAGTTCGTGGGGTCTCACACTCGGCGGCGCGCGCATATTTCTGTCCCCACTTGAAAAGTCGTATTTTTCGCAGAACAAAGCCGCGCCGTGACGGAACAAAGAATTTCGCTCGCGCACAGGAATGCGCGTGTGCAGGGCCGTAACCGCTCGCGTTTTAAAACCCTCTCCCCCCTTCACTCGCCCAGCGCACGTCACGCGTTTCTGCCCCGCCGCTTCTCCCTCGCCCCCGCCCCCGGCCACGCCCCCTGCGCCGCCCCGCGAGGGCCGACCGCGAGCTCGCGGCCAAAAGATACGGCGCGAATGACGTCAGCACGGCGGGCCTTGCGCTGGCGGCTAACTCGCCCGCGGACGCGCGGCAACGCGGGGTGGGGGAGGGGATAGCGCTGCAGGGGTTGTTACTGAATGGCAGTCTGCATAGTGAAGCGGTGGTGATGAGGATAGGGTGGGACTTTTTCATCGACAATGGGGGTGACACGCAACGGAATAACAATAGTTGATGGTATAACGTGGTAATGCGTAACATCGCATCACAGAGAATGAAGAGTTTTGTCCTCTACAACTATGCTGATAGGAATGGTAAGAGTGAGTTGTACAATAATGGTGGTGGCAACAGTTGCTAAGAATATCTGGTGACTGTAACAAATGAGGAGTTTGCTGTTGGGTGACGATATTAATTCCTGTGAAACTGCAATGAAACAGCGTAGATGGTGGCAATCGCTGCTTATTACGAGGGCTGACACATAGATAACGACCAAATCGTTGGAACTTTCTCTTCTAGCTATTGGGTGTCTTTGTAGAACATTGCGGTGGAGAAAAGATAGGGACACCGGCGTTTTTCGAGCTGTCATCCTTTCATATATTGTGTCACTTTCATCATTTCGTGCTTCATATTTCGCCACTAGCATTTATTCAACATATTTATACTATCGTTTGGGTTCCTTGTTAGGAGTGACAATCTCGATTTTAATCTCAAACATCAAAAATAAATTTTGATGATTACAGAATTAGTGAAAAGTTCGCAGGAACTCGAATATATTACTACAGGTAAAAGCGTAAGAAAAAGCAGTGTAGAAGCAAGGGGTGCAAAGTGAAGTTAATATACTACCTGCCCTCCATTTAAACTTCACAACTCAAACTAATTAAATTTAAGACAAGAGGGACCACCAATTCTCTTGGAGTCTCAGGAAAACAGGGATATTTGAAGTAAGGTAATAAATTAATTTGTCCAAACTAGAGCTAAGAAAAGAAATACCACCTAAACTATAAAGCATTTGAAATGGAAGTGGTTAGAAGTAGATGATAATAAGATCTTTTAATGTACAGAATTATTCTTGCAATGCTTACAGGAAAAATAAGTTCACAAAGAAAGTTAAAAAAATAATGTGAAATATATTTGAGTTTTTATAACACTAAAATTAATAATGTCTACTGAATATATCGAGAAAAGAGTTATCATGATGATAATGTAAATTAGATTAATTCAAGTAGTACAAAGATAAGTTGAATGTTAAGACAACAATAAGATCAGAAGGTTCACAAAGGCGATATTGTGAAAATTAAATGTTAGGGATAACAGCAAATAATTTAAATGATATCACAATATACACATTGTTGGTAAACTGTGATTAGCTCAAAGTGCACCGAAGTATTATGTCGTTGAGATCAGGCATACATAGAAAATTATTGAGCATAATCGCTTGGCAATGCCTTTGCTAAATGTTATGAATGTTACAACAAGTTCTAAACATGAAAATAACAGAATAGAAATAGATATGCATATATTCTGTTGGTAGAGGGAAATTGGTAAAAATAAAATCATATGAGCATGTACCGTTACAGTAGAAACATCTCGAATGAATATTGTATGTGAGCAGTTCTTAGGCACAGAGAATAAATGTATGATAAATGGGAATAGCTGACAACAGGTAAAATTGTAATAATAATAATAATAATAATAATAACAATAATAATAATAATAATAATAACAACAAAAAGATTACATTCCACCATGGAAAAAACGTCTCGAGGGAGAAGAAAATTAACTCAGATCCAAAGCTGACACCATAAAAGAGTACCTTAACAATAAACGAATTAAGAGAGTTGTTAAGAAAACAACCATCCTAGCAACAAAGGCAGGAATAAAATTGAATAGTACACAAAGTACCCGGGATCTCGAATCTTTACTAGACACTTTCAGGCAAAAGCAAAGGAAGTAGACTCGCGATAAATGAACTGACGAAAAGGAAGAAGGAAATGCCAATTTAAGAAACCGAAGAGCTTCTTGAGGCACCAGGAGGAAAATAAGGACAACCAAAGTGCAAACTTAACTACAGAAGAAACCACTAAATTTAAAAAAATACTGGAGTCCGTTATGATCCGATCTGAAGGATTTAAACAAAAATGTATCACGCCTGCCAGAGATAGAAATGACAGCATTAATTTCCATCAACGAATGCTACAGAGTTTACTTCCGACGATATCACAAGAACCATCAGTAAAACCAGCAACTGGAAAACCCCTGGGCCCGACAAAATTCATAATTTCAGGCTAAAATACTACCCGCTGTTCACAAATCACTAGCTGTTTGTTATACCAAAGCCCTTGAAAATCCAACGTCAATTCCTGATTTTATTATGGAAGGAAACAGCTATCTGTAAAGGAAAATGGGTGTTATGTTGCAACCAAAAAACCATCGACCGATCACCTGCCTATCGACTGTTTACAAGCTCTTCACATCGCTAAACAGCAACAAGATATATGAACACTGCGATAACTATTCCATATTAGAATAGGAGCAAAAGGGTTGTATAAAAATAATAATGGGTTGTCAGCATCAGCTGACCACTGATGCAGTTACCTTGGAACAAGTTCACAAAAACCACACAATCTGCATATCTGCTACATAGATTACCAGAAGGCATTTGATTTTGTCCCGCACAGTTGCTTACAAAAGGTTCTTGAGATATATGGTAAATGTCCAAAAATCAAACAGACGCTTAGTGCAATGATAACGAAGTGGAGAACGAATTTATGGATGATTACGGAAAATATAGGTGTGGTTCATCTTTAAACTGAAATGTTCCAAGGAGATTCACTGTCACCATTGTGGTTTTGTCTAGCAATGAACCCAATGTCCAAACTTCTTAATAACAGTAAAATTGGGTACAAATTAATCAAAAGAAACAACTCACGCCTGTCGCATTTGTTGTGCGTTGATTACCTCAAACTCTATGCAGAGAGCAGAGATAAATTACATGTTGTAATTGAGATAGTGAAAGTGTTCAGTGTCGACATAAAGATGTCTTTTGGACTAGAAAAATGTGCCATAATAGACATTACAAAAGGCGAGAAAGCCACAATGAACCAATTAGAGACAACAAGGAACTTCCACTTGATGTTTACAAATACCTCGGTATGACCCAGAACGGTATGGCCCGAATAGACCATTCCAGCATGAAGAAAGCTCTGACCGATAAGTATAGATAAAGAGTTACAAAAGTTCTGATCACTAAATTAAACGAAAAACAACAACAAAACAAATCATAGCAATCAACACATGGGCAATCTCTACTCTTTCCTATTCTTTCGGTATTCTGAAGTGGTCGTGTGCAGACCTTGCTGAATTAAATATATTGACTACAAGGCTGTTTACTAAATTCAGGCTTACAAACTCGTCTATTAAAAGACTCTACATTCCCCGAAGAGGAGGGAGGGGACTACTAAACATTCAAAATCTTTGCAGAATCCAAGAGAGGAAAATGAAACAAAAGTTACTCTCGTGTGAAGGTGCCTTAATGGAAATGACTGTACAAGCAGATGATGGTTATACTCCACTAAACGTGAGTGCCTTCGACACAGGAACAACGGCAACTGCCGCTCTCCACGAACTTCATGTTGAAACACAATCCTCGTTGGCTATCAGACAGCAATCTATACCCAGAAACTGAGAGATTTATAATGGTAATCCAAGATTGAGTATGCCGAACTAGAAACTACGAAAAACATTGCACGATCATACCTCTGGTTGACAAATGCAGGAAATGCGGCACCAGCAGTGAAACAATCGAACATATAATGGCTGGATGTTCCGCACTTGCCGACAGCGCGTACTTGGGGACACACAACAAAGTAGCTAAGATTGTCCATCAGCAATTGCCTCTCAAGCATGGAATGTTAAATAGTTGAGCTCCACCGTATTATAAATACAACCGAGCACCTGAAATGGAAGCAAATAATACCATCATCTATTCGTATAGACCCATAATAACAGTTAAAACTGTGGCTTTCAATAGACCAGATATAGTTTTGATTGACAGAAACAAAAAAGATGATATGCTTGTTGATATTGCTGTACCATTGACACACAATCTAAAGAAAACAGAGGCCGAGAAAATTACTATGTATGAAGATCTTGCTCTAGAAATAAAACAAATGTGGAAACTACAGAGTGTAACAACCTATCTACTCGTTATTTTGGCTGAAGGTGTAGTAACAAAAAGTTTTAAAAAACTCTAAAAAAATGGGATTATCTCAACGAATTCAAAATTACGGACAGGAAGCAGTGATCCTGCAAACATGTCAACATGTCATAGTTCGCAAGTTCTTGAACTGACACAAATGAGGCTCCCATATCGGTCTTGGGGGTCAGAGTGAAATCTGTCTCCTCAGTGGGCAAATTGAAACCAGCACAAATTGGTGAGAATCGCAAGAGACAATAATAATAATAATAATAATAATAATAATAATAATAATAATAATAATAGCACACTACAGACAAGATACAATACCTAAGAGAACAAATTCCGTAACCACCTCTTTACGAGATACAAATGAACAATCGATGTGGGGTGATACCACACGACCAGTATGTATACGTAACAAAGTGCTCACAAGTAAAAGAATGTACTGACAGAGATATAATGCATTGTAGTAAGTAATTCGTGAACCATATAAAACTGGGCAACAATTACTCTGAAGCTTGATTGTCGTAAAAATAAATAACGTGAATTAATTTATAAACAAGTTGATCGTAATCAGTGGACTTGAGCATAAGACACCTATTTGAAATGACAGGAGTATACAAATATTAAACACTACGAACATTTGCTTTCATTTATGATAAGCTAAAAAAATACGAAAATCAAAAGTCCTTACTGTTTTGTGGCATGAATAATTGACGTATAATAGCAAAAAGTACGTTACAAATGGGTAACTTACATATTCTAGGAAAAACGCTTTCGGGAAGCAAGTTCAAATACGAGAGAACATTCTTATACGCACAGGCGCAGTTATGACCAATCATTAATAATGGATAATGCATTTCAACATTATCAAGTTCTCTTGATACAGTGAAGATTACTGCAATAATAAAACTTACATTTTGTAGGTACATTTTCTCTATAACAGTTATTGTCGAAGAATGGAGCGGCAATGCTGCTCATTATTAAGAAAAGTGAAACTAAACATTAGCTTAAACTAATAAATTAAGCAAGAGCGAAATTAATGTTCAAGAAAAATTGAGTGATTTAATCTACCGGTGATCACATCTGACTTGATTTGATTTCGCTGACAGTCTCACAATCAAGAGGCGTAGAACCGTCCTCTTCCAAAGGAAAAATGATCACAACACGTCCTCGGAAGAATTATCACAACATTGTTCCTTCGAAGAAAGTTAATCCGTTTGGCGGAAGTTGGATTATGTTACGAATATACATGTTTAAAGATGGAAGATATTTACATTAATCATAAAGATAAAGGCCTAAACAATTTATAGTGGTGCAGTTTTGTTAGTTAATTTCGGTTTCGATATATGTTCGGTAAAGTGTTAATTGTTCTATAATATAACAGAATACTGGACCCTACGGACCACTAGAAAGTTTCAGTAACCAAACAGCACTTTGCAAAGCCTTCAAAAAAAGATTTGGCGCTTGATTGTGAGTTATAACACTTTGAAAAACAGTTCATGCTACGGTACAGAAATGACACCATCTAGTAAGCATTAATGAGCTCGTAAGTAAGGTGTGACGTAAACACTAGTGAGGAGATAACTTGACAACTTAGAATGTCTTGGTGTGGATTATGACGAGCGTAAAACTAAACTAACTGAGTAAATTCAATAAAATATGCATTACTTTGACGTTACACAGCGTGAGGTGAGCACTGAGTGGAAGTCTGCACTAAGCGGATTTTCAGACTGATCTGAACAAATAGTGAAGCATTGGGATGATGAAAAGAAGTTAACGTTCCCAAATCCCCGACTGCCCGAGTCCGAAAAATTTCAAACTTTTGTAATTTTTGAAGATTCAGAGTCAACAGTGAAAATCAAGCTAATTACATTTTTATAAGTGTATTTTAATCTATTCTGACAAGAATTTTTAAAAAAAGTGAGCCTTTTTGAAAAAAAATGGAAATTGAGTATTGATAAAAATATCATTATAAAATATAAAAAAAACATATGGATTTTGATCGTTAAAATTACGAACTAATGTGAAAATAAGAAAAAGAATGTTTTATTATGTGTAATATATGAAAAAAATTAGAAAAACGTAAGAACAATGATCTCTCAAAGTTGGCAGCGTAGATGTAATAAAGTATTTAAGAGATAGTGAGTGTAGTAACGAATAGTTGTAATCTGTGTGTAAAAAAATATTAAACGATTTACGTCATAGTGACGCGAAGGGGTTTGCTAGATGTCGAGTATAACAGCCGAACACAAACCATTCTGTGTATAATATCGAGTCGAACCAAGAAAGGAAAATTTACCACATGCATGGTCATCAGTACACCAAAACCAAGGAATCTATGTAAAATGTGTGTAAACTAGAGGTGTTACAGATTGGTACAGTCTTTCTTGTACCAAATGTTTCTGATGTACGAGGACATTGGAACTGACAAGGCATATTGATATAAAAGAGCGTCCCACAGACAAACTAGAATTTACATTTAGATCAAATCAAGTAGTCTAGAACCCTCATGGAAGTAACCTCCAACGTACACTTAAACCAAGTCTTGCAGTGTCAATTCCAGCGTTGAAAAAATAAATTCAAATACCCTTTTATTTATGTGTAGAAACCAATTTTAAATGAAACATAATTTTTGTAATTATTTTCCTTTTATAAATAAAAACTTTTCACAATATGTAACAAAGATACTAATTACATTTCCAATAGCATAACACTCCAGTACCGGCAAAAAGAAATCGGCCTGGGTCAACGTTCCAAAAATGGGACGCCGTTTTTCTCTAAAACTATATGCGTTTTTTACTAAAAACTTGGAGATACACTTATAATGTCATTTTAAAACGACAACAGTCAGAAAGTTACTTTTCATTCACCCAGGGAGTTGCGGTCGTTAAAGGGTTAAGGGAAATGAAAAAAATACAGGAAAAACGAAATATTTAATATCTTGATGGAACCTGAATAAATGAAAGGCACACTGCAAGTAAAGAATGCAATGACACGTAATAGAAAATACTAGTGAAAATAATATGTTACGACAGTCCTGGCTGTGACACGTGCCGGCATTTAAGCATGGTGATGGCGCAAATGACACAGCCAATCACGAACTATTCTACACTCTATGTTTGTATACATGCGGAGTGAAGTTAGAGCGAACACACCTTAGTCATCATTTCTTGGGGCTCACAAGTTTCCCGTATCGGGTTTTGCACGACTCACGACATAATTTTCTGAGATATTCCCCTTCGGTCCCTCCTACTTCTCATCATCGCTTTGGCGTGACGAAGTAGAAAAGATCTGATAGATGGAAACATTTTTTTCTGGAATAGATAGAGTAAACAGAGGAGCTGGTGTCAGTAAAGAAAAGTATAAATAAAAGTGTCGAAGAGGGGAAATACCATACTAACGTGTACACTCGTATAGCCGTGTACACGTTATTCCATTATTTGTGAAGACGATTTGTTAAAAAAATATTTATTGCCCAGTTGTACGAGAGCATTTTATTCATTGTTCTAGAGCAGCGTGCTTGCTACTTTTTAGTAAACCATTTAGCGTGGGGTTCTTCAGCAGAATTTTGCTGATGCGGGCCGCTAGTTTGAATAATTCACAACTCATTGCCTTTCTATTAGAATAAATTGAAGTTTGATTTGCTGTGTAAAAAATTTCTATACTAATATATAATTTTAATTACGTAAGTAAATTTATTGGTATATTCCGCGTGTGTGGGATCCGTGAGGTGTCACATAGGGACAGGAAAATTCGATATATTCATTTTTAAACATTGTATCTAGATTGTTAAGAATTCTTCTATTTAATAATAAATTCATATTTGCTTAGCTACATAAAGAAGTATTGATTGAAAGTGTTGAAAGTTGATTGTAGGAATAATGCATTTGCGCACATCACTTGAGAGATAAATCCTATTGTGAATAAAATGAAAGAAAAACTCAAAAATTACTATTAAAAACAAATACTGTGTTTAGGAAAGCCTGTCTACAATACGTTTTGGAAGAATTCTATATAGATACGTTTGGTTCTAAAAGAGTAAACTGATTAATTTTGACTGGAACTGAAATAATGTGAGGAAAAACTAGTTAACTCTTAACTCTCTATCTTCTTTTTAAACTGTTCTGTGAAACGTCCGTCCGCAGATATTACTGGCCAATTTGGAGCAGATCAATTTGAGGGAAGGCTGGTCCATCGGTATTGCGAGACAAAACGGCAAAAATGAATATGGAATCTCACGATACGCTTAAATTGAATATTGGAAATTTCTAAATAAACCTTTCATTGTCAGATTTTCTCTGTATAACGCCAATTACATAAAGCGTTTTATCATGGAACATTTCACAAAAAAGTGGAACTTTTTGCCGCTCGTTATTATGCGCCAGGTACTACAGTCGATTGTCTCCATTAAAATGCATAGAGCTGCATTTAAAGCAAAGTTTTATGTCTGGATGTCTGAAAGTTTAAAACCTGTATGTCTTTCAAGCTGGAGATTCGTTCAAGACTCAATTGTCCTTTTTACTCTCATTTATAACTAATCTGCGAATTTTTGCAATTTGCGTTTTTTTCCTTCAATGGAAAACGAAATATATATTAGATTACTTATTCATTTTGAAGCATTAGGAGTATTATATGCGAGATTTATAGTGCCTGTAAATGTACATTTCACTTATAAATACCTATTTTGTGTTTAAAAACCTAAATGTTGCGTATTATGGTATTTAATCATCAAAATGAAATTATTTGTAATCAAAAATTTAAAAAGTTGTTCGCTTTTTCGCTTTTCTTCTGCAGAGCATGAGGGAAAGATGATGGAGCATGATATCTTTCCACTGTGCTGTCGGCTACAGAGAAATCGAACAACTATCAATAAATCTATGTTACATTTTACTGCCACTACAGTGCGAGTATTTCTTGTTATGTAACATGAAAAAATCACTGGTGGTAGTCGAGTTATTTTTTACTTCGAATTTTATACATTTTTTTCTCAAAAGGGCTGCAAATTTTTTCTTAAAATTTTCTCCTCGGATGTATCACAGTACGGTAGAAAAACTTGGGGCGGGTTACATTTTTCAGGAACCCGCTGTATTTTCCAAAAATTTTACATTACAAAAGTTTAATATTGAATACAGAGATTTTTGTCGTAAATGAAATGCGTTCTAAAAATCAGATCTTTAAAAATGTCATATATAAGTTTCTTTAAAAACGGGTGTTTTTGTGTTTAAGTAATCTATTAAAAACATTCTCAAAATCCTCTACAATTTTTTCTTCAAATTTTATTTACGGGTAAAACAATGGACACTTAAAAGATTGGGATAAGTCTCATTTTCATTCAACTCTCTGCAGTTGTGAAAATTGTAAATGTTGAAATATTTTTAGATATAACAGGAGAACGTGTGTGCTGTTGTAACTCACTAGTGAAAATATTTGTGTTATGCATGGCGATTAAAACAAATCATACAATGGTTCCATTGTATTTAAATTAATTTGGAGGAAAAAATCATTAGCATTAGTGTGCAGCATTACTGTGTACTATTAGAGAATCAGCTTACTTTTTATAAAAAGCAAAATGGTAGCTTCTGCGATGGAGCACTTTTGGTCCGAAATGCCCAACAATGATAGGAAGGATTCCAATGACGATTTATCAGAACAATGATATAAGCAAATATTCCATGAAGGTAGTACTGTTTACTTCAGAAATTTTCTAAACAAGTATATACGGGGAAGACAAATGTATTGTACCCTTTTAAAAGCCTATTTTGCCTATTTTACAGTTTTGAATGCCTATTTTGCCTGCTCATTTCTAAACTGTTTCGTGTCTGTAAATCCGCAGCTTATTTATAACCTTACAATTGAATGTGTTACCGCTAGATGACAGCGCCAAAATACGTGTTTGGAGAAATTTCTTAGATGCTATTTTCTAGATGAATTGGAAAACAAAATATTGCCCACTAAGAGAGCAGGTCATCTCATTTGGTGGACGGAAAGGGAGTGACGGACAGTCGTAGGGACGCACTGATACACGGACGGACGCAGTTTACTCGATTGATTTATAGATTGATTTTTCGTGATTCCGGGCGCGCCAACTACTTTGGTCATTAGTCCCCTGAGTGTAGTGCACGCTTTTTTTCTGGGAAGGTGGTGATCTTCCCCGTCGGATGGCGAGATCCGGTGCCGACCTACCGTCGGCTAGTGGGGTTTCCCCTAACCAGGACTCTCCCACCAGCGGGGCACCGCCCCAGCTGGAACAAGTTCTAAGCTCCCGACCTGTCTCCCGGAATATGTGGTAGTGTAGTGCATGTTAGTGTAAGTGTGTGTGTAAGGGGAGAGGAGAGGAAGGAAATATCGCGCGCGGTCCGTGGCCCGTTTGCTAGGGTACTGTTATACATTCTGTTTATAGACAATCCAGGTCTTTTAAATGTTTTGTTAGGCATAATTAACATGTTCGAAAACAGTAAATTATTCCAATGCCGATCAACAAATAATTCTGTGTTAAATTCTTCGAGCGTCAAGAAGGCTTTATGTTTCCTTGATTACACGAGGCTTTATTCCTTGTTGTATTTGCATAATTTGCATTTAAATGAGTAACAAATATAATCTCTGTGTGAAACTGAGAAGAATACGCTGCCTGCACAGCAAGTATTTCTTGCCACTGCCTGGACAGCAGGTATTTCGGCGCAGGAGTAGGCTTATTCTTCTATCAACCCGTACACACTTCGTACACACTTCCCGGTGGTGTTAATTGCTTATCTAATTCACGTCCGTCAGTATTCTTCTATATTCATTCGAATATCTCTTTGCTTTTAGTACGAATAAATTTAAAACTGAACCAGAGGAAATACTTAGAACAGTCCAAATTAGAAGAAACCATGGCCGTCTACTATTAAAACTAACGTAGAGAAGCATACTCATTTCCCAGTTCAATGTTCCCTTCAACAAGACTACCACGTGACACATATAGGATCGAACTGAGTAAAGTTAGAATTAAATGATATTTTTAAAATATCATCATAACCTAGATTCTTTTATTACCATCTTATACGATAAAAATTTGATTCAGTCGCCAATGGGGGCTTTTCCGCTTTAGTCAATTTAGTAAGAAGGGAGGGCATGCATTGTATTCGGTTACGCCCTCCACCCCGACTTGTATGGGCACAATAATAATACGCAATATTATCGCACGCAATATTTAATAGAGCGATTACCAATGTTTATTAATGTGTCAGTGCTTGGCTTGCAAACATTACTGTGATTGATCGAAAGCTTATAATAAAACAGTATCAAAATGAGTAGTGTTATAAAACCATCTAATAAGAGTACGATATACCGGGAGAATAAAACATACAAACACATAATTTGCGAATATCACATCATACTATTTTACAATGAATCTAAACGAGACATTCGCATCGTCATTGGTATTAAGTCTAATGAAAGAATAATTGTGCACGGAATTGTTATTTAAATGTATATTACACGTTATAACATATCAACTTTGTATTTTATTTGATGTTATTGCCTGCTATTCACAATGTCACTGGTACAGCCGTATTTGTAAATGAGAGCTTAAAATCAAACAACAGCATTTCAATGGTTCATGAACCCTTCAGTAAATACGATATGATTCGACACTGTTTGCTATTGTTTGAAATGAGAATCCCCATCGTTCATATTGGCTGTAGAATCACGAAGTCAACTATTGAAGTTGGATGTTCATTATCATCATAATCATAATCATAATTATCATTATTATTATTATTATTATTATTATTATTATTTTATTATATCATCATCTATTTATCCAGAAATGGTTTTTAAAGACTCTAAGGAATGAAAATATTAAAGATATTTTTTAAAGTAATATTGTCAATAAATCTCTTTATTTAGTCATGAACGATACGTGCATTAACGAATAATTGAACGGAAGGGAATCCTTTTTAAAAATATTAAAAATAATTCTCTTCCGTTTAGTTATTTAAAAATCATACGTATTGGGAAATGGAAGAATAAAACAGTTGAATATTACATGAAGACACGAAACAAAGTTGATTGAAGTTTTATGATCTCTTGTTATTACAGGAATTAACAGAGGAAGTCATTTACTGTCAAGTGAAATAATTCATATTTTTTCTAATATTGGTAATGTTTACAGAAAATATAATAATGATAAATCAAAATCTTTTTTTTCTAAAATAAGTTTACTTTTTATTTAAACCTAAAGAAACCCAGCAGACGTTGTTTTGACATCATCTCCTTCTTTCTCCTTCCCCTCTCCCTCTCTCGCACCGTTCCCCTCTCTTCCTCTCATCTTTCCTCCTCTCCCTCTCTCTCCATATCTGCCTCTCTCTTCATCTTTCCCTCTCTCTTCGACTCTCTCCGTATCTCTCTCTGCCAAGATTCCATAGCATCTTCAGCATATTCCTGCATGTGACGGGGACTGCCTGAATATGAAGATGAGAAAATAGTTAACTTTCCAATGCGGGGTGTATTTTGTTGTATTGAGTTTTTTTGTCAATAAATAATGTATATGAGAACAGATAATGTTTCACATTTGACTGCGGTTGTCGTTAGCTAGCATGGCGAATGTTCCCCTCGCTTCCGGAAGATGGCGCGGTTGCTGATACACAGCTGATCGTTAAAAAAGCTGTTTTCTCGCGCTGACGGGCATGTTACTGACACGACAAAATAGATAAAATATCTTTGAAGCGGGTTGTATATCGTGTAAAATTTCGTGCAGAACTTTTTGAGTTTTTGAAGCAGACAGAAACCAACTTTTGTTGCTCGCTCTCACACTCTCACTCTTACACTCCCTCTCACTTTCTCACGCTCTCTCTCATTCTCACGTTCTTTCATTCTCACACACCCTCTTTCCTTCGCACACATACACAAACATAATAAAGAGAACAGAATAGTTTATTTTCTAATATATATATATATATATATATATATATATATATATATTAGTTGATTTTATAAATTACCTCTTTATTCAAATTACTTGAAAAATCCGACGGAAACTATTTTTGATATTGTTGACCGGATACCATTTCATTAAATATACATGTTCATGGAATATAATTAATTCGAATTATTATTTATTTTTGTGGCAAAGTACTAAGGTCCTTTACAATTTATACGAATGGTACACTAATCTCACCATTAGATTAATGTCATTCGTGGAATTCCTTTCAAGAATATCTTCATTCCAGAAGCTTAATGAAACTTCTTCAGAATACGTATATGAATTGCAGAATTACAAAATATATTCATACAAAAAATCATTTTTAACTTCTATTCTTTTGACAGCCTTATAAAATTCATTTAGCATTTATGCTTACATGTATCTCAAATATTTGAATTTGAGAAACACAGAAACATATAATTGCACTACGAATGATCCTGTTCTGCAATTATGTGCTTTCATAAGGATGTTGCAAGTTAATGTAATGCTTTCATAAGGAATCAATCTGATAAAATAATATTTTTCAGTTTGCTATAAAATTTTCAAGAATTGAATATCTTATTCCCTTTACAAGAGTATCTTTACCCTTACAACACTTTTGAAACATAAGGAAGTAAATCATTCATCCAATAGCATTAGAAATAGATTCTCATACAATTACATGATACAAACGAAATGATAGGCAATTACGTTCACTTAACTATACTCCCTTTATTAATATAATATCAAAAGTTATTAATTTGTTAATATGACAACACCACACCCAATTATTGAATACGATACTCTATTGAAGAATGAAAGTTAAATTACTTAAATAACTACTGAAAAATTTTGTTTCACGTCACATGACCCTTACAGTCTACTGCATTTCGTGATAAGGTCGTGCTATACCTCTAGCCCTGACGGATCTCGGACACCCACAACTCTCTCTGAATGCAGCCAAAACAAACACATCACACAATGTCAACTGCGAGGCGAGGAATCGAAAAAGTCCAGCACAAAATACAACCCTGATAAAATGTTCATTCCAGATAAAGAATAGGGAATTTACTGACATGCTGCGGAGTCTGCGCAGCACGTTTTGTGAGCGAGGGACATTTCCGCTATCTAACTCCAGTAGCAAAACGTGACGATATTCACAGAGATATCGCCTCGTCATGTTAGAACTCCCAGCTGGGGCACCAGTTTTGTCGTATTGCTCCGCATATCACGTTGACAGCGACCATCACAGCCCGGGTGACAAGCCGGCCGGACGCGCGAGCTTTCTGAACACAGCCGTCGACCATTAATGAGTTATGAAACTGATACATTGATCACAAACTAATTTAAAAACAAATTTTGTTTCGCTGAATATTTAATAACAGAAATTTAAAGTCATTGAAGCTCCCGCGGAAAGTTACAGCCCTGTAAAGAGTTCCAAACGACATTAAATTTGATGAAGAGTTTCCTATATCATAAATTTTTACCAAGCGCTCGACAAAAACACTGGTCGATACTAAACGGGGCCTGTCGGCTGCTCCTGAACCATTGGACTCGCACTCGTTGACGTTTTTGATGCGGGTGCACGAGTTTCAGTACAGCAAAGAGCTATTAAAAGTAACATAAAAGAAGTGAAATATGGCATGTGGTGGGGACGTCTGGAAGAGGACGTAAGATGGAGCGAAGTAGTACTCCTTCTTAAAGCCCAAGAAGAACAGCACAATATGGGTCCGGCAGACCGATGAAAGGAAGAAAAAAGAGAGACTTTGGCTGTGAGTAGTGGTGACGTAGGAAAAAACCTGTAGGGAGGGTAAAATTGGATGAGAGAGGAACAAATTAATGAAAAAGCGTAGAAAATGACATTATATATAATAATAGTCGGATGAGAGTGAATGATTAATACTTGCGGTAAGTTTCAATGAAGAAGTATCAATACAGAAGATGGACTGACAAATACTGGAAGTCAGTAGCGTCGCCTTAAAAACATTAAATGGACTTCTTTCAATCATTGAAAAATTATTGTGTAGTTTAAGTAGAATACGCATGCTTCTCTATTCTTCAAAATATTTACTTTCATTAGTAGTAAAATATGTTTAGGAATATGTGGAAAGAAAACAAGATACAAAACACATGATAAGGAAGAACTAAAGAAATCTAGAGAAAAGCAACACGTTTAGAAGTTTGAGACTGGAAGTCTTTTCCTAACGCTTTTAATTGATTGATTGATTTTTTCGTGTTTCCGGGCACGTCAACTGATTTGGTCATTAGTCCCGCTAGTGTAGTGCATGTTTTTTCTCGGGAGATGGCGGTGATCTTCCCCCGCCGAATGGCGAGATCCGGCACCGACGATCGCCTAGTGGGGTTTCCCCCTAACCAGGACTCTCCCACCAGCGGGGCACCGCCCCAGCCGGAACAAGCTCTAAGCTCCCGACCGGTCTCTCGGAATATGTAGTTGTGTCGTGAATGTTAGTGTGTGTGTGTGTGTGTAAGGGGAGATGATAGGACAAGGAAGAGGAAGGACAGATCGCGCGCGGTCCGTGGCCCGTTTGGTAGTGTACTGCTCCGGCATTCGCGTGGCGTTGATCGGAGAAACCACGGAAAACTACCGATCAGAGCAGCTGGCCGCTAGAATTCTCCTCCAGACAGCGACTGAATTCGACCTAGCTGGAAAGCTAGTGACGAAAATCCTGCCGCCGTCAGGACTCGAACCTAGGATCTCCCGGTCAGAGGCGCTGCAGTGACATCAGTTGATGCACTGAGCTATCTTGAATTTAGATGTGCATTCTCGGGCAACTGAGAATGCAGGAAGCCAAATCTAACTATATATATATATATATATATATATATATATATATATATATATATATATATATATATATATATGTATTTATTCATTGAATACTCGACGAGTACCCTTTAACTTTTCGACTCTTACGATCATTCGAGGAACCACTGCTTAAGTGGTTGTATCATTAGTTCTCACCGGCTAAATTTCAGGCGCGGCCACCATGGCACATATCATTGTTCTCCTCATGAAGAACCGACATGGGTGATCCTCTGCGAAGTCTATCTGGCTTCAGCAAATGAACGTCATGCACCAGATTGCGTCACAATATTAGCCCCAATTTCAGTGCTGCCAGGTACCAAAACAATTATCACCTTGCTAGATATCATTGAAACAAACGAAACATTTAAAAAAAATTGCATGTTCTACTTCAATTACATTTTAATCGCGTTATATTTGGTTGGTAATCGTTGAAAATTATCACTTTCAACACTTCTATTTCTCAACACTTCTTGCTTACCTGATGCATCATGACGGCTAGCACCTTGCCTGGATTTTCAAATGAAGTGCTCTTGCTATAGTCACGTGGTTTGTAAAGTGTCTGGTGCTGCGCAGAGAGAGAAAAAACAGTGCATCGTAGCAGCTCACTCATAACATTGCATCATGGTTCTCCCGCTGATACCGATGGTGTATATTTACGAAATAGAAACTTTCGTAGCCCGTGAGCCCCTGACAGTAATCTGCCGGTAGAGGCGTTGTGGCTATGCCTACGTAGCACTCCGTTGTTTCCTGTTGGCCCGTAGGACCATGCGGAACGCCACCTCGTGAAGGTGAAGGTAGGAAAACCTCACCTGTGGGAGGTGAGAAACCAAGGATTGATACCGCTCAGATATAACACGTACGAGTATCTAACGCATCCACAATGGGAGGTTATGTAAAGGATGGAGCATGGTGGGTGCGACGGTTCACCATGCTACGCAACACACATGTAATCGTGCGTAGGTGGGATTTGAACCTGCGACCCGCTATCTACTGCATTCGCTCATTTGCGATCTCGACCTCGGCGGCTCGGGCATACAAGTATTTCATCCCCACAATTCATACCCAGTTCATACCCTGAAACATTTTGATAAGCCTCTTTAAAAATGCCTTTCTTCCCGTTTAACATGCTTTTCATAGTAAGCTTTTTGCACTACTAAAGAATTCGGTGAAATTTGAAGAAGCACATAACAACATGCGCATGTATATTATTTAAAACGGGTATTTAATTTTCATTTTTGTACATCTTCAGAATTAAATATTCACATATCGCCCCTTAATTTTGCTGGTAACTATGAAATTATCTCCAACATAATATGTTTCACTAGTAGCAAAAAACCTTGTTTCTTTTGAAAATTTATCTTAGATTAGAAATTAACTATTCTATAGACGAGTCAAATAATTTTCGTTCGATTCATTAAAATTCTCAATACTAATTACTAGTTGCGAAGATTATTCTGGTTATTCGGGCTTACTTGTTTTTTGTGAGTTTCACGAATTAAATTTATCACTATCACTGCATTACTAAATGTTATTCAAGGATTAGAAAGTCATTTCCTGACGCATATACAGAATGACATTCTTTTTAAATATTTGCGTTGCAGTTGAAATGATAAATTACATTCTGTAATGAATTCTGTTATGGAATTATTACATGGTATTGCAAGGGTCGAAGAGTGAGGTCGTGCGTCAACAAATGAAATTGGAATAGGCACAAACACATACGCAAAGTTATTAACAGTTAATTTATCTCTTGTTAGTAGAATTAATTTAAGATATTGATGCATAATCATGGTCGAGAGCTGTATTTCGTCAATTGCCATGTTCATTTACTATTATAGTAAAATAATAAGGATTATTTGCATAAAATCAAGAACACAAACATGCACAAAAATATTCAGCCCACATTAAAGTCAAGATACGGTGGATGGATACAAGGATGTCATCTAGTGATGCTACGTAATGGCATAGACGGTTTTGTACGAATACGTTTTCTATTCTCTTGAGTCAGGGCTGGCTTTTCACGTTTGCCCCACTGCCTTTCCAGCTGGTACATATCGGCTCCTAAGAGACTTCATAGGACATCTCACTATACACACTTCTCCACAGTGGACGTTCCAAGTGAAGAAACATATTTGCCCTTCTCGAACGCCGCACAAACGTATTGTATTTTTACGTATTTGCTCATGGTAACCCTTCGCCTCCTCTCGGCCCTTGTACCATTGATCTAAGAGCAGGAATTCAGTTCCTTCATTACATACAGTTTCGATTTCAACCTTGGGGGTCAGGCCAAAATATTATGGAAGGTGTAGGGTACAGATGTAATTCAGAAGGGACTCGGAATGACCCCCTTTGAACCCACAGCCTTAGTGTCTACGCATTTGGGCTTTCCTACACCAAGGCCCTACCGACGTAGTCATACTACATGACTTAATTGTAGCGTTTGTATACGTCTTATGACTTCGTAACAACTACAACAACAGCAGCAACAACAACAACAACAACAACAACCAAATAGCCGGCCCCGTGGCGTAGACGGTTGCGGCAGCCCTCGTCTGCGCCGAGAAAGCTGCAGGGTCGAGTCCTGCTTAGGCGTGGTCGTATTTGTGATTTGACTTTCACTCCTAATCCTCCTCCTCATCATCCTATAAACTCATAATTCACACTTCAAGACGTAACAACCTTGTCGTACCGAGGGATACAGTGAAAAGCTGAATCCTTACTAGGGTACTGCTCCGGCATCCGCCTGGTATTGATCGGAGAAACTACCGATCAGAGCCGCTAGAATTCTCCAAAGGACGGCGACTGAATTCGAGATAGCTATCTAGCCAGTATCGGAAATTCTGCCACCATTGGGGCTGAAACCTAAGACCTCCTGGTCAGAGGCACTGCAGTGCATCAGTTGATGCCCTGAGTCACTTCAGCCGGTTGCTCCATTTTAAGCGACGTATGGTGGCGATGAGGCCTTCCGAACCCTGCAATTGCGTGGAAAGCTAGGATAAAGAAGAAAAGAAAACGTTTGAACTCCTTCGGTAATTCCAGACATTCTATGAGATATAGAATTTTTTTTGAAAACTTCGATCAAGTTAGACATCCGTCAGCTAGTCATAAAGAAACAGGCTATGCATGAACTTTCGCTATCGGATTCCCATCCATCTCTGACAACATACAAGACGTGGAATGTGTCACCAGGTAAGCGCAGCAGAACGTCAGAAATTCTAACGTATCCGACACGCGTTTGAAAACGTTTGAGTGAAATATCTGGTCTCCTTCCTCGCTTCTTGTCACAGTGGCCGGATCCGGCGCGCGGCCGGCAGGGCTCCGGGCCGGAATACGCGTGTCCATAACACAAGACAGACGTGCTAAGTCCCGAATCCGCTCGCTCTATCATGGTTTATTTATTCGCCTCTTTTCGGGAGCGCCGACAGCGGTGGCGCGGAGCGAGGGCTGAAAGGGGGGGGCGGGGGAAGCGGGGAGAGGGGGGGTGCGAGCGCTCTCAATACGCCCCTACTTCGCCCAGTAAAATATTGGGTCCGTATTCACGGAGAAGTATGACGAATGGGTCCGTTGTCGCGGGCATATTGCGCCTCCAGATAAAACAGTAAAATTTCGATGCGCGATCCGACGTTATAGAAAGGCTTCGGTTTGGAAGGGTGTGCGGGTATGGGCGGGGCGAGGGCGGGCTGGTGGGAGGGCGAGGCGCTGCGGGCGAGGGCGGGCGAGGCGGCGAGGCGGCGAGGGCGGGCGAGGCAGGGGAGGCGGGCGAGGGCGGCGAGGGCGGGTGGGCGAGGCGGGCGAGGCGAGTGGGCAGGGCGGGCGAGGCGGTGGCGACGGGGGGCGAGGGCGGGGGAGGGCGGGGAGGCGGGCGAGGGCGGGCGAGGGCGGGCGAGGGCGGGCGAGGGCGGGCGAGGGCGGGCGAGGGCGGGCGAGGGCGGGCGAGGGCGGGCGAGGCGGGCGAGGCGGGCGAGGGCGGGCGAGGGCGGGCGAGGGCGGGCGAGGGCGGGCGAGGGCGGGCGAGGCGGGCGAGAACGCGGGGGTTAAAAGGGTCTGAGGGGCGACGGAAAGAGCTACAAGAGTGCGTAGGAAGAAGGAAGCCAAATGCGAGATGGGGGCCTTAGAGCAGAGGTTCACTATCGACGTTCTGGACCCGATATCGGGCTCTGTCATGTTATATTGAGCCAACGAAGAATGTCTTTAACATTTGCCGTATTAGCATCCAAGGTTCGTTTCATTCCATTTCATCCTGGTTGAAATGAGAAAAAAATATTTGTAAATTTGATGAAAAATTTTCTGAGAGAAACAACATGAAAATCGGTACGCATTTCACTATTCTTTAATTGTTTAAATAAAAAGTTCCATAGAATATATGAAAGTGGTAATAATTAACAAATATAAATATTTTTGAAGTTTTACAGAGATTTTCCAAAAAGTGTTATATAATTATATACGTTTATACCAAATATCGTAATATAATTAATAATTTAAAATATAAGTTGTACTAATCCTACTAACTGTAATGCTATTATTTTACAAGAGGCCAGATAGTCCGAAATATTCATCTATAAATAGTACACTTTCTAATTAACATTCTTCCAAATGTGTCCCTGATTTTTGTAGAATAAACGTGAAAAAAGGAGATCCTTTTATTTTCTGGATGTAAAAAGACAGGATGAAACTTTGAGAGATAACATGGATGTATTTTTATCATTGTATGGTACTGATTAATGTTTCTATATAAGAGGCAATGTATACATAAGGTATCTAGAATAGGATGTATACCCATTCTATAAGTCTTTATTATTTGAAAAGGTAAGATTTTAACCGCAAAAATATATATTTCAGAAATATTTCTTGATTACGAATTATTCTTGTTGTTGTTTGATCGGTCACATTAGTAACTACAAAGGCTGAATATAACATTTTCAGAACTATCTATATTTTCATTTATCAACATGTAATGTGCTTCCTTTAACTTCCCTTTACATTTTTTGAATTGGTCTCCCTTTACCTGCAATTATAATAAATGGATGTTAATGATTTGTATTGTTGAAATAAATGTTTGTAAAATAATGATCTTTACTAAAAAGTTATCAAGCTGGAAAAGTACAGTGATGATATCGTTATGTTTGTCACATACTTGAGAACTTTGTTAACGTTTATTAGGGATGCATCGGTCATTTCTTTTGAATATACTCTACTGAATTATGTGGAGATAAAATTGAATGGAAAGAGGAATCATGCAGGGACTGTGGAAGCCAACATAATTACCATTATTGCTCTTTTCGAAAAATTCGAATGTAATTAAAGTATAACCTCTCTTTCAATTGCAAGGTCTTTATTTAAAGATGGAGTAAGGAGGTACTTTATAAGCCGGTATTTCACATTAAGGGGAAATCGGAATTCAAAACCTTTGTTCATAGTAATATAATATGCAGCTTTTGACAATCCTACGTGAACGCAAGTTAAATTCATTAGAGGCAATTTTAAGGCAATATAAACCGAAGACCTAAAAATAAGCGAGATACTACACGGGAGTCTACAATATATTGAACATTATGTTGCCTCTAATGAATGGAGTCATAGCGCAGATAACGATTAATATACTAGGTGCGTTATAATAACTACCTGGGTCTGCTTTTATTAACAGCTAACATAATTTTACTTGGTTAATGTAAAATCTCCCTGTTATTTCAGATCATGAACAAAGGCAACCACGTGACGAAAAAGAGTCACAAAAATAAGTATATGAACATAGATACAGAGAGGGGAATAGTGAAAGAGTTTTCGGAGAGCGAGAGAGAAAAGTTTGGCCTGAAACACAAAAATAACACATGATAACCCAATCACAAGTTGAATGAAATATATGTAGTAGTTTAAAATGAATTTTATTGACATGTATAATGTTCCAAATTTTTATCACTATCTAGTCTTAAGTGATACCATTGCGTTATTATATTTTGACATGAATATTGCAAATCCGTTTTCACACTGAAATACTTCATTGAAGTCAATACGCTTCACTCAGAGAATCAAATGCCTGTCAAATCATGAATATTGCTGTTTAGCATTGTTAAAACGATAATTAATGGTCCTCTCTGACAGACGTGTTTGCGTGAATAATTGTTCGCTTGTACATGTTAATGAGGCTAATATTATGTAAGTGTCCACTCTGGATGAAAGACATCATGCCCAGTGATGGGATGAAGAGAACATTCTTTACTTTCAGTACGTGTCATTATGCATGACTTTATTGAACGTAAAAGGGAAACATTGTTACAACTAATACACAATATTTTTGTTAGATTGTAATGCAATGGAAATTTTTAAGATTTAGATTTGTAATAGTATGAAAAAAAATGACAAAGCAGGTTCACAAAATACCTACACCTTCATTAGGCTAAAAAAGAAGAGTAAAAGTTATTACGCTCGGTGGAGTGTGCTACAAAGGAGAGAAAAAGAAGAATAGGAGAAAGAAGACAGAGAAAATGAAAGATGGAGAAGGAGATAGATGGAAATGGTATATAATGAAAAAATGAGATGAGATATAGTGTAATGTAATGAGAAGTAATGTAATGAAAATGAGATGTAGGGAAATGTAATGAAACGAGATGTAATGGGAAATTTAATAATGATGTTTCTCTTAATGTAATCAGAAGATATGCGATAAAAAGAGGCGAGATGAAATGTTAATGTAATAAAAAATGAGGTGTAAAGTGCCAATACTAATTTTAACTCTAAAAACTGACGAGAAATCCATAAGTTTTAAAACAAGTTTTTAAAGAAAGATTTTGTAAAGTACGTTTCTTTAGGTGTATGGGGTATTGTGAAAACATATGCAATTTTAAAATTTTAAGTTGTTAGTAGAAAGAGTTTCAGTTGTCTGGCTTTCATATGATTTGGAACTCATGAAATAATTAGACTTTCCTTCTTTGTATGTCACCCCGAACGGTTCATTACTTCCTCACATATTTACCATTTTCTATAAATTTATGTAACCCATTTTGTTGTATTTACATAATGTAAATTTGCAATAAAACATTCTATTTACTTCACTTCATCTTCAATTTGAACAAGATACAGCACGGTTACATCACACTATTGTCTTCAATTTCTTCAGAAAAAATTCTTCTCTGAAAAACATAATTCCCAAGAATTATGTTTTCCTGCATCATAATTTAGACCGACGCGAACCAACCACAACATAACAATGTTTCAACGCGTAATAACGCGTGGTCATTTTTAATGGTACGTACATCAGAACTCATAACGTAGTAACGCTCAAATGAACTGGGTCAACCCACAATCAATCAGGGGCGCGGACGCAATCAAGGGGTGCATGCCAAACAGCGGAGCATCGGGCGATGGGAGGGGGCCGAGAGCACGAGTTGACCAGCCGCGCTCTGGGACGTGCGGCGGTGGGCGACAGAGCGGTGCGGGCCTGTGACTGCCGCACGGTAAGAAGGGACCACCCGTACTCCGATTAAATAAGAGTGACTTTTGAAGTTTGATCTGAGCTCAAGGAAACATTGCATTGTCTAGAGCACAACACTTATGGTACTGAACAAATAAATACAATATAGGTAAATATAGCGAAAATGTAAAGCGGGACTTGCACACGCATAAGAGCAGTTCTCAAGAACCTGTGCAAGTCCTCACTGCACTGTCGCCGCTTGCGATAAGTTGTAACCGAAACATAGATCACAAATAAACAATAATAATGTCGATTTTGGCTATCCGAGTGACACCGCGTCGATGGCTGAGTTCGACGCGGCGTCACCCGGCCAGCCAAGATTATTTTCATGACTCTGACCGCGGAAGCCTGCGACTACGACTTCACTTAATAATAATGTCATATGATCATCTGGGACACCGTTACCCAATCGGGAGTGTCGTTTCGACTTAAGTTTTGGAATTGAAGCTTCCGATTGGATAACCGCGACCCAGCTCATTAAACGTCGGAAGACCCTCTAAATAAATAAGAGAATACCTGTGGACTGCACAAGGAATGAGCCATGTCAGCGATGTAACACCGGACGCTGAGAACGAAAGTACGTGAAGTCGTGCTCAAAGTTTTTTTATTAAACAATTTTCTTACACAGCGGATTAGCGCTTTACAAGAGAGTTTTGATATTAATAATATGTAGCTAGCTTAGAATTAGCCTTAATAAGACCGAGGTCTCTCCCTCTGGAGTCCTCAATTTCAATTTACGTATTATCTGGTTCGAGTGATTTGGAGGAATGGTGGAGGGCTAGGAATTAATACCATGAGATTAGAAGAGACAGTGGGTCATTATGGTACTGAAAGTGGGAGTAGAAATGAGCAGTGGCTCAACCAGGAGGGGATTTTCTAGAGGGGGGGTCGTAGGTGAAGAGTCCTGCCAACCTAATTTCTCCTTAAAAATGCTTTCATTCATGCTGAATTTAAAATTTATTTTATTTGTTTATTCATAGTTGTTTATAACGTATTCAATTAGCTTTTGATACTATACAAAATACTGAGTGACTTTTGTATGGTAACTGAGGAAACTGAGTGACTCGTTACCGTACAAAACATTTCCTATTTATCACAAAACAAAGTTTTTCCTTGAACTCTAGGCTGTTAATTTATTTAAATATTTATTCTTATAACATTTTCTACCCGGACGGCCTGTGATGTAGGAGTCAGAGATGTAGTAGCAGAGGGGTGCGATCACTGTCCGATCCAACTGAAATTTGTGATTGACGAAGTGGGTTTGCGGTTGGTTTCTCACGTGTTCATGTGGGTCCTGCCTATTATAATCACCATTATCCTTATTTCTCCCTTTGCTCTCGTCCCCAATGATTATTTCATAATCGTATTATTCTCTTCTATTATTATTTCATAATCGTAATCGTACATTCTATACAGAGAGAAACGACTGTTCTATTTGCTGCCTGTCCTAGGTGATAAAGCCCGTCAGAGAGACGTAAATGGGGGAAGAAAGAGGGCTATTTAGAGAGGGTGTAGAAGAGAATGGAAAAGATAATGGTGAAAGAAGAGGAAGATGAGAAAGACGAGAAAGAAGAGAAAGAAGAGGAGAAATGGTGGGAGAAGGAGGAGGAAGTTTGTATTGTTAGGATATTGTGGTTTACGTAACAAGGGCGCGAAACAGGTGGTTCACGCACGAGGAGCGTATATAATTTTTTTCCACGCCGTGAGCGAAACGCAATGCGAAGAGTAAAGGTACATAAATTAAATATCCAATAACTAGAAATACCGCAATTTTTACAGGTAAAGGATTAAGCGCGTAACACCTTGTTTGTAAAATTTTAACAAATTCCACAAGACGAAAACAATTCGAATAGTTTAGATGTTTGCAAACCCTCGCATGTTTCCACTAAAAATGCTATTTAAAACAGGAAACAAGCACGAGAAACCGCGTTTCACGCACGGCGCGTTAAAAAATAATTAATTTATGAAAATAATGATAAAGGCAGTAGTGATAGAAATAACATGAAACGCAAGTCCAAAGAAACGTAAGAATAAGAGAATATAAAAGGGGATAATGAATAGAAAGGGGACGTATTAGACGATATGTGAAAGATGTAAGAATGTATAGTACTGTATTTGTATAAAGCTGTAATGAGGCGAGGAAAAGAAAATAGAGAACCTCTCTAGAACACTAGAAAAACTGACAAATGGTGTATTTGCTTTCTATAATTTTTATAGTTTTCTACGCGACAAGAAACTCAATACCGTTCCAATAGTATTCCTGATGGCATAAATGCAAGTGGATCATTTGGGAGCAGGTCGCGACATGAGCCAGGGACAACGCGGCAGCCAAGAGGCGCACGAACGTTAAAGGGTGGGAGCACCGCTCGCCGTCGGCTGATGGCCGTTCCATGCAGCGTTTCAATATTGCACGCCCGCTGAGCGCATTCACACGGCCGAATTCCTGTCCGACTTGGCGAACGCGGATGTTATCAATTTCAAAACGGCAGCTGCCGCTTGTCTTCTCACACGAATCGAATTCAATCTACCTGACGTTAAATTGTAACAGGTAGTTGAGCGTTCAATGGAGAATACCTGAATGAAAATAATTATTTTATTGTATTCATTTTTAACGGGTTGTTCTCTTGTCGTTCGGAGAATGTTTTTGGCTTTCAAGCTTTGGCTCATATTAGAGATAATAAATGATAATTATCAGGTAATGACGGTGGGATACTTGAAAATGGTGATGATTATGATGGAAATTAAACTTTAAGAAAATCCACAAGTAAACCACCTAGGAAGCTGATAGGAACTTTCCAGTAACGCATTATGTGAACAAAATGTGTGTCCTGGAATGCAGAAATGGATATCTGAAGCGTTCGTCCCTGTTTCATGGACTATTTCAATCACGTGTATATGGAATATAAAGTAGGAATAATTGTTTATAATCAGTTAAAAAAATGGAACCCGTAATTTTGTTGTTGTAGAGATTTTGTCGCTTAAACCTGGGGGGTTCTGGGAACCTGGGAACTTCTGATGGGGTTTAGATCTCGCCGCACTTTTTCATCAAAAAGTATACTGTAAGTTCATAATATAAGATAAGGCACAAACTATAAGATGGAACATCACCAGCTTTATTATTGCCTCAAGTACTTTTGCTGCTATAAATACTCTTGTTTGCAAATGCAGCGCTTACGCAAAATGATCCCCGCGCTTGTAGTAACATTATAGGTCACACACAAGAATGGTTTGTTGCACACGTTCCAATGTTTCGGCGGTGGGAACTGTCCTTGATACACATAATGCTTGACAACGCCCTGCGCGTCGTCTGATGTGCGAACCGAGCGGGATGGCTTAGGACATCAATCGATGTCACTGCAGGGCCGGGAGGCACTGGGAGTCGAATCCCGACGGTGGCAGGATTTTCGACACTAGCTCGAAAGCTGGGTCGAATTCAGCTGCAGCCTCGAGGAGAATTCTAGCGACCCGCTGCTCGGATGGGTATTCATGATCTCCGAACAATACCAGGCGAATGCCGGGACAAAACCCTAACAAATGGGCCACGGACCATGAGTGATATTTTCTTCTCTTCCTTGCCCCGTCTTAATCCTTTACTTACACACACTTACATGCCGGGAGACCGGTCGGGAGCCTAGAACTTGTTCCGGCTGGGGCGGTGTATCGCTGGTGGGAGTTAACTAGTTGGGGATAACCTTGAAAGTCGACGTACATCGGCGCCGGATCTCACTAGCCAGCGGGGGAAGATCATCGCCATCTCCCGCAACGAAAACATGCCCTACACTCACAGGACTAATGACCTTAGCAATTGGCGTGCCCGGAATCACTAATTAGTCAATCCCGCGCGCAATCCTTGATGTAATCGCCGAGGTAGAAATCCAAAGGCGTCAGATTGGGCGATCGCGGCGGTCAGGTGACGGGACCGCTGCGGCCAACCCGAAGGGTCGGTTTTAAACACGAGAATCGTCGTTCTCCGGCCGCAGCTACGGCGAACGTTGTCTTGACGAGATGAAGTCTGAACACCGTCTGGCGGGATCCCATTTTAAAGCCACGGCTTCTCAATCGGTCTGGCAACGCTGCCTTTGTAAATGTGCACTTCCGTCGTCTTCTGTTTTTCTCTGCACGGGAGAACGGTCGGAGAGTCAAGAAGTGGTCGTGTTGTGTGTTGTGTTGTGGCGTGCACATGCAGCGAAAAGGGCGTGGAGGAGGAGGAGGAGAAGAAGGAGCAAGAAGCCGAGAATAGTGAGACTATTTGAGCGACGGTAAAAGCGAGGTATGTTCCGACAATTTTCGTCAATGTACAATATTACCATCCTTTATTATATTGTAAGAGAATAAAGATTGATCGAAAGTTTATGGTAGTACGAAGGTGAAACGGTTCCTTCGTTTCCTTTTATGATTCATTATTATTTCTCGTGAAATTCTCCTAAAAGTGAGGGAGGTCTATAAAAAACGTAAGCACTGGAGCCAGGGAGGAAGCGCGAATGAGGTCGCAAGAGCGAGGACCGGAATGCCCCCACATACGCAGCATTTTGGATACGTGGCAAATAACTAGGAGTCAAAATATTGTACATCTGTTTTAAAATTACTTTTGTTATAAAATTAGACTTCTAGCGTGAACGTCTATTATTGGTCGAAAGTTCCCGAAGGTATCCGGTAATAATAGAAACGGCGTACACAGGGTAATAATGAGGAAAATAGAGTTGAAAGATACAAAATAATAGAAGAGTGTAACGATTTCACTCTCGGGAAAGCTCCATGTGATGTAAAACAAATGAGAAGTGAGTAAAAGAATGAGAAGTGTTTTACAGTTAGTGGATCCATTGATTATGAACTAAAAAATAATCATTACTTCTTGGATACATTTTTAATGATTTGCTCAGATGGGAAAATTGCTAATCCATAACTTATCACATTCAGCATACGTTACGTCGGTACAACAGATTTATATTGCACAAGCATTTTAGAAGTAAGCACACGTTTCTGCATGCATAATTTATATTTAATACTTTTAAAAACGTCATATTTTATGTCCCTTTATTTCTGTTTAGAATTATGGAAACATATTAAGCGTTCTACAAAAGAAAGTATGGATGCCATGCAAAACCAAGGAAGAACAGGTAGAGGGTCGTCAAGAACTTTTTTGGACCCTGTTGTGTCACAAGAAACGTTACGAGAAATTGAGAAACAATGCGAAGAAAATGGATTTGGCAGTCGAGGAACCCAATATTAGAATGCAAAATTTCCAAATTACAGAAAAAAGTGCTGCGGAAAATCCCACTATCATTTACTCAGTTGTAATAGTTTGATAAATTAAAATTCAGAAAATCATGATTGTTCAGATTATATATGATTTTTATATTGTGGCGGCACTTTCGAATCGACGGAATTATTGAAATGTGATTATGACATTTTGAGAAACAACGGTCACTGAATGCAGCCTTTGTAAGACGCCACTCGTCCGGGGGACTTCCCTTCTCAGCGACCCGCGAAAAATTTACGACAGGCAGCTGCCTGCCTGGCCCTCGGCGCGCCCCTCGCCACCCCGGCGCCAGGGGCGTCCTATAAACAAACCCCCTGACCTGCGCTCGTCCCAGAGAGAGGGTGCCTCTTAGCCGATGTTTATCATTAGAAATAACTTTCAAAATTACAAACTCTGACAGATTCCTCACACGTGCACGCACCCAGCGTGAGAGAGAGACAGAACATTTTAATCTTGTGGAAATTTCCAGAGATCCTCGCATGGTGATTGGGCGAGAGAAATTTAGAACGTAGTATACTTTGGCCAATTAGAATTATAGGAACATGGGGAGGGAGCGTTTTTCTTAAGAAGGGGTAACTCGGGGAGGGGGGAGGCGAGCTCTGCGGCGCTGCGCGAAGACGCGAAGGAAGAGATTGGAAAAAGACGTCAATGTGTTAGGACGTAGATATTGTGATAGAAAAGAGCACCACGGGTCGCGAAGTGGACCGGTGTTCTGGGAATGGGGCTGACCGCCGAGGCGATTGCTGTACGTAAGATTGCTCAAGGGACAGTAGCAGATCTTATCCAACCGCGGTGAACAACTGTGAGCGTTCAAGAACATTAATCCGACGTAATCGCGAAGCGTTACACATTTGTGTATCGGGGCCAGTCACCCACATGTGTTTGCGGCCCTCTTCTTCTGTCTGGGCCGGGCCAATATGTCACGCGAGGTATCTCGTGAATGAGCGGAGGAGACGGTCGACTCAAGACGGCGGGGCTACCATTGACCTGCCCAGGAAACTTCGCCCCCATCAGCTGTCTCCAGACGCCCTAGAGAGGGGCCATTGACCTGCCAGCCTGCCCAGGAAACTTCGCCCCATCAGCTGTCTCCAGACGCCCTAGAGAGGGGCCATTGACCTGCCTGCCGACCCTTCCAGCAGCCTGCGAGAGATCAACTCGCAATCACTATATTGTGTATGCCCTAGACCCACGCAATTGGGTACATAACCAAGAAATTGCTCTTCAAGCAGACTTGTAACATTTTAAATTTTTTTTTATTTGTGTTAATGTCAGCGAGGCCGCGCATGGCCCAAATTATGTTTAATTTTAAGAATTTAACAAGTTGAGCTCAACGGGTAGGGTGATAGTCATTTCTTCACCGAGTTTCTTTTTTTTTGTCATGTAACTTCCCTGGTTTTGGACCAGAAATAAACCTATCGTTAAATTCTGAATTATTGTTGCAACATCCTTCCTCCTCCACGCATTCTCAATTTATAGAACTTGAAAAGCCCAACCGATCGAGAACTGCCGGTGACAATATTTTCATTTTATGCCACAAGGTTTATATTTTAATACTATACTTACTTGAAGAGGTTCACAAATTTAGCGTCAAAACATTGGGGTATAGTTATTTTATGTAATTTGAAGATAATAGAATTATCTGATATCCTCTATATGTTTTTAGTTTCCAAAACATCATAAAACTGCTCTCTCTGTCAACAGCAACACTGAGGAATATATTAAGCTACAAACGTTTTCAAGAAGTGGACTTCTCTGTGCGCAGCTTGTAATTCAGGTAATTCAGTATCACTTCTTACAGCTGCCAAAAACCCGCTCTGCAACATTTCTGACACTTATGAGTCACACTGTACCTCCTCTCAGCAGGTGTGCGTTAATATAGAACTGCTGTCAATAGGTACCCTGGGCATGCGTAAGCAGTGTCGCCAATCAAGGTGCTCAGAGAAGATCCCACTCATCAACAACTCTTTTATAACAGAATGTCGTATAATTAATGACGTTACATAATAATAAAAGCGCCTACTTTACCTGATAGTTTATTGAGTAGTATCTTTTTCAACTGGAGTATGCATCCACTTGAAATCCTAATGCATTCTTCAGTCGACACAATATCCTGACATGAGTTCAAGATATTTCCTCAATGATCCCAGGGAAAGTATCACTGGGTTAAGAATGAATGTAATGAATGTACTATATTTTCTTTCTTCTGTAATAACAGAGTCATGGTAGGAAGGTACACACAGCTATCAGATTTGAAAACTGTATCTTTAAGTTATATTATAAATACAGAGTTTAATATTTTAGAAATAGCAATAAGCGCAGGTTTAATGTTTTTGTATTATGTTGTCTGGTGGCTAGTTGCTGATATCTACGTTCAATTAGCATGTAAAAATTTAGAAAAATACGTGTAAAATGAAAACTTTACTAACCTCACAACTACAAGGATAGTTGACCAATAATCTCGACTTTCTTTGTCTTAGTGATCCAGGTTCAGTCGCAGCATCTCCGCTAAACACTATCTTCTTCTGAATTCCCTTTCATTGAAATTCTCTAGCACGTTGCTGCGATCCTAAAAGATTCTCATTCGCGAGGTCAGTGTCTTATCTAAATCGCTAGAAGTATGCCTTTATCTCAACCACTTCTCAGATGCGCCAGTGGTTTTAAACTAACCGTGCAATTTCGCACTGTGGCTCGATCCACAGTCTCGAAATGGTGCCGAAACTTCGTTTTAGCAAGCGAAATCCTAGTTTAAAAGCACGTCTCGAAATACACGTATCAAAACCTTGTCGTTCTAGAAGATGTACCCTCAGGCTCATGTTACACGTGCATTGCGTTGACGCGCGTTAAGTAACGCGCATCCTAGCAAAATACTGTATCTTGTGGGAAACGGTACACGAGCGCTTTGGTCGTTTCACATAAGATCCTGTGTTAATATACGACGCGCGTTACTTATCGCGCGTCAAACGCGCGTCCACGCAACGCACGTGTGACATAAGCCTAAGAGTACGTCTTTTAGAAGATCCAGGAAAACATACTGCAGCAACATCAGACACGCCGCATGGAGGTGATCCTGGAAAACATGCGGCCCGAGGATTTGATCGTCCAGAATGCAGACCTAGAAAGTGACCTACAAACGTGGTGTCAGCACGGTAATTTACAAATCCAGCCAATCAATTAAAACTATTACTGAAAAATGTAACATCTAGACAGAATAGACCACTGGTCAACAATTTGGAAAATTAAATTAAACCCAACAACATCCACTGCCAAATATTCTCACTAAAGAACTTGTACACTCCTTACCCCTTTACAATCAACAACAGAACAATGTTATGGACTTCTTACTGCCCAACTGTCAAATACTTCGGGCTTAACTTAGACCCAAAACTGAACTGGAATTCCCATATTACAACCAAACATCAACAAGAGAAATGCAAAATAGCACAATCAAAACCTCTAATAAACTCCCAAAGCTGCCTATCTATAGATAATGCCATCACATTATACAAATCAATAATCAGACCCTTAATTTTATACGCATGCCCCGCCTGGACTAACGCATCAGCTACAACCATATGTAAACTACAAATATTAAAAAAATAGATTTCTCTGATTAGCAACTCACGCTCCATGGTTTATATTCAACAAACAAATACACAAAGATCTGAATATAACATCCATCACCTAACGTATCTCTCCAATAACTTTTATTCAAATATCATCTCTCTACCACACGCCCTCCACTACAACCTCGCTTCAACAGACTATACTCCAACACGTATAAAAACGGTTACCCTTTTAACACCTTCCCAAACATATTCTCAAATAATTGTTAACTGTAGGTGCAGATTGTAGTTTCCTACCTCTTCCCGTAGTTAAAGTTAGTTTTTTATACTAGGAAATAAGAACAGTTGTAAGCCATTCAATACATATGAAAAGTGAATCTAACTGAACTATGAACCCTGAATGAAAAATAAATATGTATGAAAAAACGTGGTGTCAGCAGGTACCGTAGCATAGTTGTTACGACGATAACTGCGAGCTGCGGGGTCTGCAAGTTAAAATCCTGTCTTTGGCAAGGATGTTCGCTTTAGACTTGTGACATGATGGAGCTGATCTCAACAACCATGTATCACTTTCGAAGTATTCAGGACACGATGTACGAACAAATATAAATAATATTTGATTGATTTAAGAACATACAAGACAAAACTCGAACCACAACTCTTGCTCAGTTCCGTCAGAAAATCTAGGAGAGACTTCAGAGTTCACAACACAGTACACAGAATCTAGATGTCCCAGAGACGCAGCACAATCACCAACACTCGAGTAGAGTAGTCTAAGGTGTGTAAACTATGAGGCCGGTAGACGCGATGTCGTTGCATCAAAAGCACATTCTCTTCAATACCACAAGAGCTGATTGACTACTTAGCTGCAGCGCCAGTTGTCCTTTTATACGGGCACTGACGCTGCTGTAGCGAAGACTCGCTCCCCCAGGTCGCTTCTACGGTCCCGTGCACATCGTTTTCGCCAACTCTCGATGACTCTGAACGCGCGCAGCAGATTTAAATTTCTGACACACAACATCCTTCATTATCCCATTCCTTCCCAGACCTCTTCCTGCCCGAATGCTGAATGAATGTAAAGAACGAATGTGACTGCCTGCGTGCCAGGGGGTGATTGCTCCGCAATGGGCTTAAAGGCCACTACGTGAGCATCACCTAGCGACCGTCTAACATCCCTAGTTGTAGCCTAATATGTTTCAAATGCGGTCTTATGAATCACAAGGGGCAGGAGAATGTGCTCAGGAGAACGGGCTTGCGAGTCACTTCGGAGATATAGAGTGGAGTGGATGTAGGACTCTAGGATGAAAAATGACAGTGGTATTAATTGAGGGATGGGTCAGCGGATACCGGAAATGTTGAGTTGACGTAAAATGCTCAATGATGATGTTAAAACCGCGTGGTATGGGGATGTGTGCCCACCACTGGAAATTGACTCCTTCTGTGTCCCCTCTTCTTCTGTACCATTAGTATACGGAACACCCACAGTAGCGCTAGTGAGGCATCTTGTTCACCTCACGATTCGCCGTGGTGACGCTCCCTCACTCGGCTCCTCGCATTTAGTCTACGCTGATCACACTCCGCTACTGGCTGTCAGTTGATTTCTCCAAGCCATGAATTGGCAGTACTCAGTACTGGAGTAGCAGAGTTGCTCCATTAGTTGTGAATGTTTTTATTTTATGTTAAATACTTTTGTTTTAAGAAACTTTACTTCATGAGCACCCCAGCCCTCAACAACTCCATTCAGTGTAAATGTAACCTCATTAGTCCAACAGTATAATATACACCTCTATATAGAATATACACCTCTAAAGGGGGGCATCGCCAAGGTCACGACAAACACTGCTCTCCCAACATTAGTGGTAATGTAGGGCACGAATATGTGCGTCTGTCTGAGTCAGAGACCCAGAGAGAGAGAGAGAGAGAGAGAGAGAGAGAAAGAGAGAATAGAGATAGAGAGAGATAGAGAGAGAGATAGAGAGAGAGACAGACTGACAGACAGAGAGACAGACGGACAGAAACAGAGACAGACAGTCAAGAGACAGAAAGTCAAGAGACACAAAGTCAGAGACAATCAGAGACAGATAGAGACAGCAGAGATAGACAGTCAGAGACGAACAGAGCTAGACAGGGAAGGAGAGAGAGAAGGGGGAGAAAATCGGACGAAGAAGGAAAGGTGGGCGCTTCGTAGCCCGTTTGTTGCTCCGGTATTCGAATGGTGTTGATCGGAGAGACCACGGAAAATTATCGATCAGAGCAGCCAGCATCCAGAATTCTTCTCCAGACAGCGGCTCTATTCGACCTAGCTACACAAAACGTCGCACGTTGAATACCGGGGAGTGTGGTGTTGTTGCTTAGCGTGCACACGCACGGCAACGCGAGGTTTTCCCGTGGCATTCATCCAGTACGAGATACATTCGCCGTACTCGTCTGCAGAATACGTCTCTATCTGCATCGCTTTGGTCAGTTGACCACTTAGCACTGACGTCACATAGTGACCCGTCAAGGTGCGTTAGAAAATATACTCGTAGTATTTAGCTACGGAAAGGTATGGTATGATATGGTATATTTCGTTATCGCACTACAACACCCATACCCCGGCTCGGGGTGCCGCCAATTTTGTTGCAGTAAAGCCTGATGTGAACTTTCTGTATGCTGCCGCAAACACATAAATCGAGTATTCGATGTTTAATAACACGTATAAAGCTGTCATCACCAATAAAATCTACATTGGCATCTGTATGTCAGGCTACAATGATACTTTCCATGTGCGGGTATAACGTTCTACATGTAGATATATAATTGATCAAAAATATTGGCAGAAGAAAAACTATAGCAGTAGAAGAAATTTAGGTCACATTTCTGACCATTCATATATCAGCGCTGAGGAAGGAAACGTCTTCGAGTCCAAGGGAACAAAAGGATGGAAAGGAGGGATGTTTAGATATGATATGGTATAATAGATGTGATTTATATCTGTATTAAAAAACGTAGCGAAATCGTGACGACAAAGGCCACTAAATACATCTTAATTTTACAATGTGGAAATTTCAGAAACACGAACGAAAACTTCGCAGATGATAATCACCTTACAAAATGCCTTTTTACCTAATGAAAAAAAAAAAGTTTTCTGAGTACTATTTTTTTAAAATGTGCATAACATTACCAATTTTACAAATGTGAAAGTATGTTTGTGTTGTTGTTCCAGAGATTTCTTTTACTTTTTTGCGAATCTTTTCAGTACTTGACAAAAACAAAGTTCGAAATTCCCAAAAGCTACTCCAAATTTGATTTCATTCCAGCCTTTTGTTGGAAACTGCAATGCGGGTCACTGTTTTGGGTCAACGGCATTGTTGCTGGGCGTCGCCGGGCGAGGCGTCGCGGAGCGGTCGGAGCACGCGGGGACTCAAGTGGGTGAAGAGGCGGCAGCTACTCCAAGTCGAATCAAAAATCGATACCCGTTCGACGCCTTCCTAACATATTCGTGGACAATTATTAACAGTAGGTGCCGATTGTAGATACATACCCCATGCTGTAGTTAGAATTAGTTTTAAGATAAGGAAATAAGAATAGTTGTAAGCCAACTAACACATAGGAAAAAGTGTAACTAAACTATGTATTTATGAAAGAAAAATAAATGTATAAAAATAGCGGATGTACAGCGGGGGGTGGGGGAAGACTCGAGGGCCTGGCGGGGCAGACGGAGAGGAGAATGTGAGCGAGGCGGGCGGAGCGGCCAAGGCGAACAAAGGACGGGGCGAGCTAAGCGGACGGGCAGAGCTAGCAAAACAGTCCATCCTGATGTTTTTAGGGATTAAAGGGCGCCATTTATTAAATCCGTATTTGACGTAGAAAGAATTTTACCGATTTATTTAATAGACACACACACACACATTACTCATCTTGCTTTAAATGAGAGGTAGAACTTTTTCTCATTAATTGCAGAGAAAACTATACAACCAGATGGGCTAAGAGAGCTGTCCTTCACGCTGGAAGAAACTAATTTATATCCTAGATATTAAATATAGGCTTTATTCGAAGTTAATTTACAAACATTAAACTTGGAAGTCTTGCAATAATTCAAAGTTTCAATTGCGATTGATTGTAGTGGCTGAGAGCACATGATACATGTTGGGAGATCCAGATCGGCACTACTTTAAGCGCCTAGCGATAAATCAAAGGGAGGTATACAAATGGGGCAGGAACGTAGCCAGAAAAAGGAAACAATCATATTGTTTGTGACTAATGACTAATGGAAAATCTATTTGCGTTTTACAGATTAAATAGTTTTTGGTCAGAGAATTCTTTCGTGTTGGTTACGTTAATTCACGAATAACAAATTACTAAACTCAAAATATATATCATACAATGTTGTATGTTTTAATATCTACATTATTTAAAAGAAAATTGAATGATTTTAACCAGGACTTTCAGCCGAACATGAACAAGAAAAAAATACTTTTCACTAGTATTCTATTGTTCAAAGTGCCAATTTATTTTTAAATGTATTAAATTATTATTATAATAATTGTACTTATACAAAACGGTTTAAATTATTTCGCTGTGGTTTACTGCAACACCTATTCAAAGTACGTTTCACACAACGCCCATTAATGGGTTCATTTGGCGCCCTTCTGTTTCGAAGCGAGTACAAACGCACATTATCTGCTCTCAACGCGTGCTCCTCGTATTTGCGCGACCGACTGGGCCAAGCGACCGCGACTCAATGCTTCACCAGAGCAGTGTTTGCGGCGGGATTCAACGACCGTCCTAAACGCTGGGCGCGCGCTCCCGAAGTTAACCCACTAGGATGAGGTCATTAGTGCGGCGCGATGGCCTTTGCCTGTAGTTGGCGCTGGCCGGCCTCGACCACCGCCAACCAGCCGGAGTAGCCGCTCGAAAGTAGGGCGAAGTAGATTAAAGCGGAGCCAGTTGACCGGCCTTTCAATGCCAATTCTGATGTTCGAAAAGGATTGTTTGATTTTTTAACTTTTCATAAACTGAAGACTAATTATTCAAATGTGGAATGACTAAATTTTCACATAATGAGTTTATTGATCCAATAATTACTCGCAACGAAAAATGAATTTTGACAGTTATGATGCAGTACTGAGCCATTATTAAGGTATTTTTAAAATTCTGAATTTTATTGAACAATTGCATTTGTAAGAGAAGCAAAAAAAAGGCATCAAACCATCAAACTTAATAAAAATTGTAAGTTATGAAATTGTGGTTTAATGAAATAGAATGTAGCAGACCATAAATAATGAAGCATTTTTTCATTGAATTTATTGCAAATATTGGCCAACGAATTGTCATCATTTAGAATTAGTTGTAACGTGTGTGTAAGTTTTAAATTGTTTCTTAAATGAGCCTGAGAAGCGGTAATATGCAATAACATTCTTTAATCATGCCAAAGAACTACTAATACTGTTTTTATATTTAATTTTTTGTATTTGTTTAAATTGAAAAATATAAACTAACTTTCACACTAAAACTTACAAACATTACACAATTTACAAGTTTACAACGATTGTTGAACTTCAGGAACGCATAGAAACATTTTCAAGGATCCTTTTAATACTGTTTCATCTTCGCTTTGATTTCTTCAATGTGTTCTTTATGCCTCATTCTTCATCAAATTACTGAAGCGTGTATTCACTTTTCACTCATTTCCTCTTCCCACAACATCTAAATCGCCACTGTAGTGCAAGCGTCATCGCTTTTGCTTTATACCTGATACTTCGTGCACAGGAAAGCGGATCCTTCCCATTCATCGAATTTCCCGGACAGCTGATTCCATAGCCGCCTGCAGTACACGAGATGAAGTTGAAGTTATAGTTTCGGGTGGGGCCACGTACTAGGCGTGTGCATAGCTAGCACCACTAACTTCACATTGTTCAGTCAGTCCGCTATTACGTTATTTCTTGCATTTTAGATTTCAATAATCTTCTTACAGAATATTTTTAGGCAAGTGTCTTATATTGGGTTTATTCTTAATAATAATGCAATAATAATAATAATAATAATAATAATAATTTATATTAATTTTTATATATATAATTTAAATGTATTTTTATAATTTTTAAAGGGGTAGAGTTAGTGTGAGTTACCTTTTGTTGCAGTGAGATGAAATTGAGCGTTACACTGAGTGAATAGTTGTTCAATATAACACGGGAACAAAAATGTCTAGTTTTTCAAAATAATTTCGTGATTTTTAAAATTTTATTATTACTATTATTATTGTTTTAACATTCAAATATTTATCGTTAAAATGTTGGGATGGGAGCCTGGTACTCAAGATAACGGGCGCAGATATTCTTTTCCTCCATATATATTTTTTACTGTTTTTGACCAAATAAATCAAATGGTTTCTTCACGGCCAGTTTTTTTGTGTTTTAGGTTCCATGACAACGTGGAAAAGAGAAAATCACGAAGTCCGAGTACTTTTTTTATTGCTAAAGCAATTGATGCAGTTGAAAAAAATCTGTGATAAAAGAAACCTAGTAAAATCGTTTTCGAACAAACCTACAACAGTAAACATTTGCAAATGAAAAGTGCGAAACACAGAGATAAACAAAAGGAAAGGACTCCAAGTTTGATAAAAGGTTGGAAGAGCAAGAAGTATATTATTGTGTTACGATGTGAACTTTTTAAATGACTTACTGATATTAATAGGCAAAGGACGGTCTTATAAGGCGTGAAAAAACATACTATTGAAAATATCGAATCAATCAGAAGGAAAAATGGATATTTCTTGCTTAAAAGTTGCAAAAATATAATCTGCGCTAATTTTTTGTTTCTCTAATTTTTTTATTTCTTTTTTGTGATTATTTGGTATTATTCACGTTTAGACTTTTAAGGATAATACTATTACTAGCTTTCTGTAAGGGGATTGCTTTGAAAATCTTGTGGCAAAGGAAACCAAGTGTCGTGTCTAGGAAAGCAAATCAAAAATATTTTGTTTCCAATTCTGAAAGACATTCATTTATAATGAGAACCTAAGAATTGTATACAATACAGGTATTGTGAAGTTATTTAAATGAAAGGAAACAAAAAACAATAAAAACAAATATTCGCATGCAAATATTCGCACTAAACTCTACTGTGCCATTATTAGTTTAGGTAAAGAAAGTTTGAATATAAATAATAATAAAATGGAAATATTACAAAAATCAGTATAGTCTAATTGTATTTTATACACTAACTTTTCCTAACAATATGTTCGTGCAACGTATGACGGTTCACATGTATTCAGCAATATTCCGCAACACGGCCTACCTTGTGTTCAAGTTGAAAATCTAGTATGCTATTCACGATCTGCCAATAAAAACAGCTGTCACTTTCGAAACTTTCCTAATTTCGACGGCTATTCGGATAAATAATGTCCAATTTCGGGAGCGCTCGCTTCTTAGCCCCACCTGCGCCTGTCCATTCCAGTGCTTCATGCGCGGCACACCGAATGCCACGCCCCCACGCTGGCACACACACCTCCAACCTCCACACATTCTCCCTTAGCTCGCATTTGGGCGGTCTCAAACTCCCAACTTTTTCATCTTCTGCTTTTTACTCCACGCTTTTTACTTCTTTATCATCACCACCATTTCACAGTTTCCACCCCTCTCCGTCTTCTCTGTCCTTCGTTCTTATTCATTTTGTGTCAATTGCATTATCTAGTAGTGAACCCTTGGGGGATGGGGTCCATTCTCTGTTCCATTCAACTTAATGTAGGATTTGATGACAATGTTGAATTATAAATCATTGCCAATCCCGAACTTTCAACCTTATTTTGCACACATTCTTAGAACAAAGAAAGTTTAAAAAACAATCCTACGTATATTTTATTTTTTAAATTATTCCAAAAATAATATTTATGGATGTGTTCCGAACTTAAATTGCCCCCCCCCCAGCCCCTGAAATACTTTCTGGATCCGCCCCCTGGCGTCAACTGCACGCTCTCCTGTGTTTCCCTTCCTTCCGCAGCTCCGTTTCCTCCGCGCGCACCCTCTCTCCGTCATGCCCTCCCGCTCGCCTCGCCCTGCCCGCCGCCCAGCCCAGCCTCGCCCAGCCCAGCCCCTCCCGCCATGCCCCGTGCCATGCCCCGCCCCGCCTCTATCCTCCACTCCTCGCCCACCCCGCCCCGACCCGCCCGGGCTCGCCCCGCTCCCCCCTTCTCCCTTCCCTCTCCCCCTGCGCCACCCTCACCCGCCATTCCTCTGCCCCGCCCCGCCCAACATGCGCTTCCCCTCAGCGCCCCCCCCTACCACCCTCTCCACTCCTTCCCTTCCCCCCCGCGCCGACCTCACCCCCGATCCCTCTGCCGCCGCCCGCGCCCTGCGCTTCCCCTCGCGCCCACCCAGCGTCCGCGCCCGCCCGGCCCCCGCTCCCTTCTCCCTTCCCCTCCCCTGCGCCACCCTCACCCGCCATTCCTCTGCCCCGCCCCGCCCAACATGCGCTTCCCCTCAGCGCCTCGCCCCATACCACCCCTCTCCACCCTTCCCGCCCCGCGCGGGCGCAGCGACGCGTTGTCAATTACGCGACCGCCGGTATTAACGGCGCGCGGGGCGGCGGCGGGCGCGTCCCGTGCCGTTGCGCCACCGCCGCGCAGCCCAGCGATACCCGCGCCCGCCGCGCCGCGCCGCCCGCTGCATTAAAACCTTCATTCATTATGCCCCGGCGCGCCGGCCTAATTGCCGCCATGAATTCAGCCAGCGCCGGTCGCGGCCCCGGCCCCGCCCCGCCCACTCGCCCCTCGCCCGCGCCGCCGCGCAGCCCACGCCGGGGCCGCTCACGTGCCCTGACCGCTGGCTCGCGACTCGCGCCCGCTCCCCCTCCGCACTGCACCATCCCGCGCGCGGAGGCGGATTCGAAAAATCTCGATGAAGAGGGACACATTCCGTTTTTTATAGGGAAAGTGCATTGTATTGCTATTTTTGGAAGCAAAACGATATACGACAGAGAATTATTTAAATAAAATATGTACTAACTGATTTTCCACTTGTATAAATTTCCACTTTTATGTAAAAATAATTAGTTTTTTCTACAAGGGAAATTATAATGGGAGCTGTCACTCACCTTATTTTGCAACTACTAGGCTCGAGTTCCGACGATGTCAGGAATTTTTACACTAGCTAGATAACTATATCCGGTTCTATCGCTGTCTGGAGGAGAACTCAGCGGCCGGCTGCTCTGATCGGTAGTTTTCCGTGGTTTCTCCGATCAACACCAGGCGAATGTCGGAGCAGTACCTTAACAAACGGAGCCACCGACCGCGCGCGATTTCTCCTTCCTCTTCCTTGTCCGATCTTCACCCTCACCATCGCCTTTTCTATTGCTTTGACATTCCAGTTGCCCGGAGCGCGTTGACGGCAGTGCTCTCAGTTGAGGTTTATTTGTGTATCGTGTTATTATCGCATCCCACAATACCGGAGCAGTACTATAACAAACGGGCCAAGGACCACGCGCGATCTTTCCTTCCTCTTCCTTGTCCGTTCCTCATCCCTTGCACACACACACATTCTCTCTCTCTCTCTCTCTAACATGTACTACAATATCACACATGGCAGGGGGTCTGTGGAGGTGCTTAGAGCGTGTCCCCTGCTGGGGCGGTTCTCCGCTGGTGGGAGATATCTGGTAGGGGAAAAGCCGCTAGTCAACAGTAGTTCGGCGTTGGATCTCGCAGGGGAAGATAACAGCCACTTCGCGATGGAAAACATGTACTACACTTACAGGACAGGTGACCTCGGTAGTTGACGTGCTCGGGAGTCACTAACAATTAATCAGTCATTTGTCGCCCACACAGTTCTTAGATATTCGCTGCATTTTAGTTAAATAATAAAAAATGACTTTTAATGTATTGACAGTTGATTTTGATAACGGTAGCTTGCTACATTCGTGCACATATTCCGCAACACATTCACAAACTATAAATGCCTTGGGGACTCGCGGTCATTCATTCCTTATTCATCGCGAAAACTGCTTCGCTACCGTATGCTGAATGAAGGATTTAATGGAATTTAACCAAATAATTATTTTAAAGAATGAAATGTATTTTATCCAGTAATTTGATCCCACAATTCTATAAAGCAAACATTTCTTTGGCTTCTAAACTACGAGCCAAGTGGGTGTCACAGTGCAGACTATCTCACGAATGAAGACACTATTTTCGATTTTAAGATTTAAAAATCTGATTTAAACAATTGGAGTATTTTTTCGTAACGTCAATTATATTTGAATAATTATTATATAGTATATAAGGACGCTAATATTTAGCTATACAATCCGAGCCATATCACCATAAGCTGAGACTTAATAATCAGTTTGGAATTTCCATGTGTCCATTGTACTGCTCTGCAGTGCATCTAACATTTTCTGTGATGTATTTTATACGTTTTCTTTGCCAATAACTTCGTCAAATTTAACCAATAGAAGGGAAGGAAATAGTGGAACATTTGAAAATGTTGCTTCTAAAAGATATCACTCAATAAAAAAACTGTAGCTCTGTAGCTCAAATAGCTGTACTGAAAGAGGAAACGTTCTGCATTGATGCAACCCGCAATACAGAAATACTCGTAGCAATACAGCCCACAATACTGATTCTTTTTCACGACCAAACTCAACGACACTGAAAATAGTTGGTGTTCATAAACAATGGAAAATAAAGGAACTGTTGCTCAGATTTCCAATATTCGGCCGTTTCCACCACCCAGGAATACGTAGGGCTCTGCAGAAGCACAGATGGAGCAGAAGCAACAAAATATTTTTCCCATCGTAGAAATCTTTCTACGCGCCGAACGCTTATTTATTGCCAAATTTTGTACTTTATGTTGTCAAGCACAAAGTTTGACTTTATTTATTTCACATTATTGCTAAATACAATAAATAATTGAATGATTTAATAACACAATACAAAAGGAGAGCATGGAAAGAATTCGCCATTGAAACATTTTTTGTCACTTAGCAAAGTTGTTTATATAAGCGAGAATTTGGTAAGAAAATAAACCTCAAATAGTAATAAGTAGTGAAGAATATAAACATAATATAATTTGATAGAAAAAATCTGGCAAACGGTTACATATTTTCATACAAAGTCACTTTTCATCGCCTCACACAACTTCATTCTGATATTCACATTCTGATATTAAGGGGAAATAAGTTCGGAGTCAGGAGAAGTGGCCCGTGCCCGTACGAGCACCGACCGGGCTCCCCGGATGGGCAAGTAGCTCGCGCTGGCGCGGTTTGACGTGCCTACTCTACATAGCTAAGTCGAGTTAAGCAGCAGCTTCGACGAGAATTCTAGCGGCTCAGACGGGTAGTTTTGAATGTTTTTTATCAATGACACGCGAATGCTGTAACAGTATTCAACAAACGGCTCACGGATCACGCCAGATCTTTCCTTACTCATCTTTAACCCCTCATCTCTCCTTACACTCACACATGCGTACAATTACCGACACCACAACATCACACACTGCGGTAGACCAGTCAAACAAGTACAGCTTACCCCTAACCTCAGTTGGAGCGGAAATATCTGAAGGAGAAAAACAATCACAAACCGATGAGTTGGTTACACTAAACGTACAGCCTAATGACAATTTAATGCGTTTAACGCGTCCAAAAACAAAATGAAAAAGTCAGTAAGTCATGGTACATTTCTTATTGGATAATCGTAGCTCGAGAGTCCATTGCGTCTAGTTCTGTATTGCGAAAAGAGAGCGAGGCCATATACAGATGGCGGTGACGCTGTGGTCCATTAATCGGAAGCGCATCTAGCTTTACATTCGTACTCATTCGACTTCCCGAGGGAAATAATGGAACAGAGAATTTTAGGTTTACGGGGGTTCATATGATCATCATGCCGAATGTATAACGTCCATGCCTTACCGTGGGATTAAAATCTACAGTCCGGGTTTTAAGAGCGTATGCGTATTTGAGTACGAAAGCCTGAAGACCCTGAACCACAAAAGGCGGCTACAAATGAAATAAAAAGTGTTGTGGCTGGATAGTTGGACTTGCCTTACCACAACACACCAGCATACCTCCATATCTAAGGAGGGAGTTTAACTCGTGACCCTTCATCATGATACTTCTAAGTCGCCTTGGCGCCAGCCTAGCAACCTTGGTTACTCAGATCGACTGGAAATCTAGCTACTATATGACTTTGCAGTTTATTTATTGCATTGCAGTTGATTTGAATTGGTTTGACTCAGGAGAAAGAATTGAAGGACGTTGCATCTTTGAAAACAGTCCATATTTTGCGCAAAGTAGTACTGAAGAGACAATCACGGCCACTAGATCTAATCCTTAGAAGTTAATTGCAATCAGGAGTAGATATTATATTTAACCGACTCGTAATATATTTACTCATACATATATTTACGGGAAAATAATACTTCAAAGAGCATACCACAAACACTGCGATGTTGACTGTGCTAGCGTGCCATAAGACAGCTTTGGCGAGAAGATGCACGATTTTTCACGGTGGAAGTACATTGGGGTTTACGTGAAAGTTCAATCTGCTTTAAGCCCTTCGCCCGCGTGGCTCGATGCCAACCGGGTCAGCTGCAAAAAATTTGTAACCGAACGGAAGGATAGCGTGGCCTCGAACCCTGGGTCAGGCGAGTTCTATGGAGACAGAACGCCGACTAAGCGGTGAGACACATTTTCTGGGATGGCATAGGAAGAAATGCCAATACGTGGAAGCGCGAAAACGTTCCATTGTTTGTTTTTTCGTAACAAATCTATGATTTATTTTGGACTAGTGGACCCGGCAATGCTTCGCTATTGCGGTGTATTACACATCACATGTTACTGGTCACGTGGTTGCTAATCATGTTTTAGGCTACGCTCTGCTAACATTCAAATTGATGAAAGACTTTCTCGTGTGTATGGGTTTGTTCTTCTTTCCAGTTTGGACATGGTTGTCAAGTATCATATTCTTAAAAGGTTCTCCCTCAATCCTGAGTATGCGTTTGCTATGCTATTCTCTTGGAACAATTTCATTTACTTGCCCAAAATAACGTTTCAGTAATAATTCTGAGCAATATTTCACAATCCTCGGGACAGAATACTTGTATGCAGCGACAGACACACTTATTACTTGACGGTGCGCGTTCAGGGGCACATAAAACATCATCAACGACGCTCCACGCGACCGATTGCATCTATGTGCGACAGACATACGCATATTCTCTTTTAGTTATATGTAGATGTAAAACTGCCAAAAACATAGAAGCGCTGAGAAAAAAATCACTCACTTTTTTCTATTTGTCTCATCAGTTATTTTGAATTTTTGGTTAATAAATAGAATCAATTATGTGGAAATAAGTTTAATTTTTTCACTTTGGTAATGACGAGGGTACTATCTGACAGGAACAAAAAAATTCTTATTTATTCAAAAATTACAGATTGTAATGTAACATTATAAAATGCAAAAAATAATCATGAGGTATTACATAAAACAATTCTGACACAATACTAATATTCTTTTTCAGAATAACTTTCTTCTCCATTTTCAATCTTGACACATTTTATTACAGTAGGTGAATGTTTACTGTAACATGGCGCCCATAACTGATAAATTTATGTCATTAAATAATATTTTAAAAGGAACATCGCTGTTAAAATTCTTTAGATTGATTGAACCGAATGTGAAGGAAAAGGTTCACATTGTTCGCTGTTTCGAAAATTCCTGAGTAAGAATAATCTTCTGTTGTAGGCCTCTGGAATGCGTTCCTTTGTTAGGTTTCTAGAAACGCTGGATGCACCGGTGGCGGTGATATTCAGCTGGATGGCCAGATCCGGCGCCGACCTACCTTTCGGCTAGCGGTTTTTCCCAACCAGATATCTCCAAACCAGCGGGGCACCGCCACAGCAGGGGCAAGCTCTAATCTCTCTTCTGGACTTCCGGAATATGTGGTAGTGTAGTATGCGTAAGTGTAAGGGGAGAGGATAGGACAAGGAAGAGTAAGGAAATATCTTGCGCGGTAAGTGGCCCGTTTGTTAGAGTACTACTCCGGCAATCGCCTGGTGTTGATCGGAGAAACCATGGAAAATTTCGGATCCGAGCAGACGGCCGTTAGAATGCTCCTCCAGAGAGAGTTTGAATTCGATCTACTTGTCTTGCTAGTGTCGGTAATTCTGCAACCGTCGGCTTAGAAGCATGGCAGTGACATAAATTGATGCCCTGTATCAACTGAACTTAGATGCCTGTATCAACTGAACTTAGATGCATATTCATTGGACGGTTCGTGATTGACAAGTTCTGAAGTCGTAGAGTTGCTGATCATTGGCTGTTGACATCGCGCATGTGAACAAATTACCTTAAAAAATAAGAGCACAAACACAGCTGTACTATCACTGTAGACATCTCGTCACTGCAACAATGTAAATCTGATGAGTAATAGTTGAGAACCACCATGAAAGGCTGCGTACAATGAAATATTACTTTTTTTGATTTTGAAGATTTGAATTTCCGTTTGATCATGAATAATTTTAAATTGAATTATTGCGATGTCGCGCGTTGGCACGCCATTGTAGTAGGTAGATAAAAATGTAAAACTAAATGTTAATTTTAAAGATAATAGTATATTCTGCAACGAGCGTAGAATGATGGCTATTATTCACGAGTGGATGTTTCCGACGCGAGCGACGTCGGAGCGAGTGTCGGAATTTCCACGAGTGAATAATAGTCATTCTACGCAAGTAGATGACTATACTTTCTCTACGACTTTGATATTGAAGTTTTAAAAATACTATTACTATTACTATCACTATTACTGCTGGAAGAATCCATAATTATAAATCAATGTGAGCGTTTTAACCTTACAAAGTGGCCACAATTATGTGAACTCGCATACTGTTTCGTGGTTCACCTGTCTTACGATAGTTGCGGAAGAGCACGCAGCGCCTCTGTAGGCGACTGGAGAACCCTAAGTCGTTTGGTTTTGGTTTTTCGTGTTTCCGGGCGCGTCAACTGCTTTAGTCATTAGTCCGTTAGTGTAGTGCATGTTTTTTCTCGGGAGATGGCGGTGATTTTCCCTCGCTGAATGACGAGATCCGGCACCGACGTACCGTCGGCTAATGGGGTTTCCCCTAACCAGGACTCTCCCACCAGCCGGGACAAGCTCTAAACTCCGACCGGTCTCCCGGAATATGTGGTAGTGTAGTGCATGTTAGTTAAGTGAGTGTGTAAGGGAGAGGATAGGACAAGGAAGGGAAGGACAGATCGCGCGCGGTCCGTGGCCCGTTTTTAGGGTACAGCTCCGGCATTCGCCTGGTGTTGATCGGAGAAACGACGGAAAACTACCGATCAGAGCAGCCGGCCACTAGAATTCTCCTCCAGACAGCGACTGAATTCGACCTAGCTGAAAAGCATTGTCGAAAATCCCGCCGCCGTCAGGACTCGAACCTAGGACCTCCCGGTCAGAGGCGCTGCAGTGGCATCAGTTGACGCACTGAGCTACCGCTCTCGGTCCTAAGTCGTTGTGTAATGAACTCAGGACGAATGGGATTGGTCGACAGGCGTGTTAGAATAATATTCTCGCACGGCTTGTGGAATTGGCATGATTACTGCATCGAATAACATGGAGAAATGAATACATTCTGCTATAGTCGTAGAGAAAATTTTATCGTTGTTTGTAAACGCCATACACCTCCTGGAAACACATAGTTCCAAACATATTTTAGATTATTATGTGCCGCTGCAAAATGTTACATTACGTACAAGTTAGAATCGTCATCACCTGCTTTTCCCTTCGTGCATATCGTACTCTTCTTGCTGTCAATTTTCTCTCGTATACTTGTTTATCCTACTTGAACATAGAGTATTTTTAAAATAGCTTGAATAGACCCTCAATATATAAATAAGCACAATAAAGATTTTATTTACGTGATCGGGAGCGGGATGACAATTCTTCCGACAATTCAGTTTTTCAGAGAATGAAGATCAGAAAACCGGAACTTCGAACGTTATCAAAACACCTTGACTCGAGAATATGTTGATTAGAAGATAAGATAATGGTTCAGATTATTGTTAACTTTTCCGGGAGACAGCAAAAGTTTTGTCAGGTAAACAGAATTCAGAAGTGCAAACGATTCAGTATTAAGGGTGTTCAAACTTGTCATTAATTAAGTTGCATTATTTTCTAAATATTTGTTTTCCCACACTTTTGTACTGCTTCGAAGTGTGGAGAAACCTTCGTTTCTATACAATTTTCTCCTGCTAGAAACGGACACTAGCACATTAAAGAATATCACACATTTTTCAAATGACAATTTATTTACCACAATTGTTACGTCATTAACCAATTTCAAACATTTTTACAATTGCAATTTTGATAAAATAATTATTTTTGTACATTATAATACATAATACTATACTAAATGTTTAAATTATATAAATAAATAATTAATAATTTACAATGAGATGGGAAAAGTCGGTCAAGATTTGGAAATTCGAAAATCCTATCGATTCTCTAATTAAAACCTAAAACTGTATGCTGATACATTGCATACTTTGGCTGTCGAATTTCCTTTAGTAACCAATCAGTGTAAATGAGCTCTCTTTAAGCATGGCCTGGAGTCATTGGCCCAGCCGCAGCCTGGCGTGCAATGACCTACGCGTCCTTTCGTTCCAGTCCCAGCGCCCTGTCCAGGGAGAGGTCGCCCCGACGGAGCAGGGAGGGCGCGGCCGTGCTGTTTTGCAGAGGGCGTTGGCGGTGGCCAGAATTGCAGGGGGCTGAGGCCACGCGACCGTGTCGGGGGCTGCACCGCTGCTGCCAGTTGCATAGCGAGCAAACAGGGCGCTAAATTAATTATTCCCGTAAACGGAGCGCTGTGGCGCTAGCCTCGCTACTCAAATGGTGACTCGACTCCCTTTCCTGAAACATTTAGGTAGGCTTTGTCACACATCTATAGATCGTTGAAGTCATAGTTACTCATGGGCAGGTCTCACCTTCTTATATTATTTCGTAGGAAGAATTGCTAAGAAACTTTTGTAGCCTTACTGGATTTGTTATTTTGATTGCAACAAATTTGAATTAAAATAATTATATTTTCCAAGTGTTTTATCAATTAAAATAATTTCTATATCCGTTGATTTATTTTATTTATTGATCGACCAAAAAGTAAAAACTATTTGTGACGTACAATGGGGAAACGTACAATCTGTTCACGATTTACTGAGCTCTAGGATCCCTACCCTAGCTCATATACTATATTGAAATATGGATACAGGTAGCAACGAACGTTTTGACCAAAAATTGATGAGAAATTGCTCCCGTGAAATAAAAAAATATTTGCAAGGGCAACTCAACAACGGATTTATTACCACCCCTTATCGTGCCCAACGTACACTGGCTTTGAAGTTATAGGGGTTATGAGACCTGGTTACTGATCCAAAGTTCGTAGGTTCAAACCCGGTCAAAGTCGGGGATTTTTGAGGTGACAATAATTGACGAATGCATTCAGACACTTGTTGGCATGTAAAGATTCCAGGAAAGATACTTGTCCAATCCTGGCAAAATTAAATCCTCTAGCAATTTAGCAAAATTAAATCCTCTAGCACCAATCAGAGTTTCGATTTGAATTACTGGCTAAGATAGCGAATATTGCATCTTAGCCTGCACCATCTGGTATTCAAATCAAACGTCAAAATTGGCGAACTTGCATTCCTAGAAAAAGCAATGGCAAACTACCCTAGGCATACTTGCCCAGGATATGTCTCACAAGAAGGCACTAGGGGTTTCTGGAGACTAGCCTACGCACTAATCAGTGTTTGACACTAAAAGAAAACGTCCCCAACGTGAAGGAATCGACTTGCTATGGGAATATAGTTATTTAAATAACTATATTCCCCACCTTCAAAAGTGCACACAACGCACACGAGTTACATTTGTGTCCAGAAGCAAAAAAGGGACTATTTCAACATTTGCTCAAATGATCAAGGAAAGTGGACGAAAAACTTGATCGAGATTGGAAACACTGTGCCAGAAGCTGCGGTTCAATACTTGTTACAGGCACATTTAGTATTTTAGAATTGTATATTACAAATGGCAATCAATGCATTAAATATTATTGTTAAAATAAATATCATTTACTTTATGATGCTCAGAATATACTCACATTGTACAGAAAATATTATGCAGCACAAAATATTTTACTTGGAACATAAACTTTTGAATCCCTAATATTGTAATTTTCTTTCACGTGTTTAGTTTGACATAACATTTTTTCTACAGTGTCACTCAAATCAAGATTTTTTGGCTCAGTTGCTGTAAGAGCTGATTTTTATCATTAAGGATCATTTTTATCATCAAGAGGACATTAATTTTATTCTTATATTTTGGCAAATCATTATTTGAATTAACCGAACATAAAAAAGTAAATAGACATTGAATACAGTTTAAACACTCAATCAATGATTTAACTCGTATGTGCTTGAAATTTCTAGAGTGAAATCATAATTGAATGTTTTCATTCTATTATTATTGAATATCGTTGGAAAATTGTTAACTCAAAATTACTTTTACCTACCATAACATTGTTTGAAATAACAAGGAAACTGCTCTATTTTTATTAAAAAGATGTATCGAGCAACATCCTACCACATTTATATGAAAAGTATTTTTTTCCTTTTTGCGGTTTTGTATGAAAGTTCTTTAGATTTAATTATTTTTCACTGGAAAATCGTAACAGATTTTTAATTTCGATTCACAAAATACATGTTTTGCAAGATGATAGAGTAAATATGAAAAAGAAAAGTTGGATATTGTGGCCTCCCGTTGTAACGTAGTAGACTCTCTCTCTCATCCCTTTATGAGAGACGGTCCCGCCTGACGACCATGGCAACAGAGTGCCATGGTGCGTATCAACATATGAAAGTTGTTATTAGAGGATCATCTTCTATTTTCCGCAAACGACAGGCGGATGATATATGCTCTGTACAAATCTTAAGCTATCCTTGTATATTATATACAAATTAAATGTACATATTTGAGAATCCTGTCGTCTTTACTCATCACGACGCTACACCGTCTTCATCTCGAGTGCACGTCGGATCACATTCCCCACTTTATAGCCTCAAGCCAATCAAAACGTCCACGCGAGCAACTGGCAGAATTGAATTCCCTGTGTGGCGATGAATGGAAGGATTCTAGAATCGACGATAGGGATCCTGCCAATCACCTGTCACTCGGATCGAAACTTCGGGTTGAACCTAGACTAATGCGATGTTTGTTTCATACCCGTCGTCGCTGCAGAAGCATGAAAAGGGCTTTCTGATGTATGAAAAAACAGCAAAATCGAGACAAGAGATACGTCACTGAAATATGTAGCTCTAGAAAGGGAGATAATTAGTTTCTTAAAGCTTGTCATGTAATATGAAGAGTTTTCTAATGAAAATTGACGTTTAAAATTAAAACGCAAATTGTGAATTTAAGAAAGGTGGGACGAGAGTGACGCTCCTTGAACGCATCGTAACTAATGTGTGGTGTCTTGCCTTTTCCAGATTTTTATTTTGTACTTTAATTTTTGTAATTACTATACTTCATCTTAATAGCTGAATTCTGCTTATAGAAATAATTATGAAGTAATTATTTTTACACCAAATAAATCAAATTGTGAGAAAAAAGCAAAGGCTACTCATAAGAATTCATATACAATGACTGGATTGAATGGTATGCCGAATAACAAGAGCTGATACCTGTATGTGTGTCATTAATCTGAGAAATGAATACAGGATTTTTCGACGCCAGGAGAAAATTCTGGATCGTAGTAGCTGGAGGATTAGTGAATCCCAAGGGTAGGAGAACATACATCACGTCGTGTGAACACGAAAACCATGTAAGGATTCATTATCCAAGTAAGGTCGTTCAAAATAATTGGTGATATCAAAAATTACAGTGAGAGAACGTTAGAACGAGGGGAAGCGAGACATGAGCTCATGGGGAGGGAACAAATTCAGTCCATCAGAGACTCAAAATGTGAGTGAGAACAGGGAGAAGCGTATGGGGAGTGAGTGGAGATAGTCGTGTCCAGAAGAAGTCCAGTGGATAGGGCGGATAGTGAGAGACTCAGAATATGTGATTGATTTATTGATTGACTTTTCGTGTTTTCGGGCGCGTCAACTGCTTTTGTCACTAGTCCCGTTAGTGCACTGCATGGTTTTTCTCGGGAGATAGCAGTGATCTTCCCCAGCAGGATGGCGAGATCCGGCACCGACCTACTGCCGGCTAGTGGGGGGTCTCCTCCGTAACCAGGACTCTCCCACCAGCAGAGCACCGCCCCAGACGGGACAAGCTCCAACCTCCCGACAGGTCTCCCGGAATGTGTGGTTGTGTAGTGCATGTTAGTGTAAGTGTGTGTGTAAGGAGAGAGGATAGGACAAGGAAGAGGAAGGCAGATCGCGTGCGGTCCGTGGCCCGTTTGGCAGGTTACTGCTCCGGCATTCGCGTGGTGTTGATCGGAGAAAACCACGGAAAATACCGTTCAGCGCAGCCGGCCGCTAGAATTCTCCTCCAGACAGTGACTGAATTCGACCTAGCTGAAAAGCTAGTGTCGAAAATGCTGCCGCCATCAGGACTCGAACCTAGGACCTCCCGACACACTGGACATCTCCCAGACACGTCTATCTCCGCTCGCTCCTCATACGCTTCTCCCTGTTCTCTCTGACATTTTACCGGGAGTGGTAGCTCTGTGCATCAACTGTTGTCACTGCAGCGCCTCTGACCGGGAGGTCTTAGGTTCCCACTTCCCACGCGGCAGGATTTTCGACACTAGCTTTTCAGCTAGGTCGAATTCAGTCGCTGTCTGGAGGAGAATTCTAGCGGCCGGCTGCTCTGATCGGCAGTTTTCCGAGATTTATCCGATCAACACCAGGCGAATGCCGGAGCAGTACCCTACCAAACGGGCCACGGACCGCGCGCGAATTGTCCTTCCTCTTCCTTGTCCTATCCTCTCCCCTTACACACACACACTTACACTAACATGCACTACACTATTACATATTCCGGGAGACCGGTCGGGAGCTTAGAGCTTGTCCCGGCTGGGGCGGTGCCCCGCTGGTGGGAGAGTCCTGGTTAGGGGGAAACTCCACTAGCCGACGGGAGGTTGGCGCCGGATCCTCCATCCCGCGGGGGAAGATCACCGCCATCTACCAAGAAAAACATGCACTACACTGACGGGACTAATGACCAAAGTAGTTGACCCGCCCGGAAACACGAAAAAATCGATCAATCAATCAAACATGAATTTGAAATGTGAAATATCCTTGAATATATACAGTCACATAAAGGTTTTTGCAAATTGCAATGTGAGAGTTAAAAAATCAAATTAAAATGACCAAAGATGAGCAAACTGGGAACACTTCTAGATTCTTGTTAACTTGGTCTATTCCTCTTTTAAGATAGATTTTTTCTAACGTTTTATGAATAATAGTGGCCCATTGAGCGTGACAATTCGAGTTTGTCGATGGCAATATTTTCCACCAGACTAACGATCCCTACATCTTACGCCGTTCGCCTGATTCTTTATAGCCGCGTCCACAAAACACGGGGAAGGATAAAACCTTTTGAAATATGAGATAAAACACTCATTTTCAAGAGTGTTTAATTTTGGATACTTTAGGTTGTCACACTATCGAATATTTGCAGTTCTTTCCAGCCCACTTTTTCTCAGGGAACTGCACGCAATGACAACACCGCTGTTTATCCATGCGGAAATCATGAACTAAAGAACATTGGTTCGAAGATCGTTTAAGCGGGGAGAGTGTAAAGCGCGTTCTTCTCGCTCCTCAGCCGCCTGAAACAAAATCCTCCACAGGGCCATCCAAGGCCCCACAAATCTCGCCGGGGGCCCCGGACAGGGGACGTCAGCGGAGCGGCGGCGCGCGGAATGGGCCGCGCGCCAGGAACTCCAACCAGCCGTTACAGCGCGCGTCCTCGCCCGCCGCGCTCCGCGATCGCACAAAATGGCGTCGCCGCACCACTTTGCCAAGAAATATCAGTGCGGACCGCGCTTTCTCGGTGTCATAAATTTGGCGGAAATCTAATATTGTCTAAAGCTATTTATTTCCTACCAGGCGGAGATAACGCCAGCAATGGTGGTGGAGACGGGGGTTGCGGCAATATGGGTATTATGGCGGTGTTGGTGGAATTGGTGCTAGCTGATGGTAGGTCGCCGCCGGTTCTCGCCATCCAGCGGGAGAAGGTTACCGCCACCTGCAGAGGAACAAAGATAAGCTCTACTAAGTGTCGAGCATGACTTACTTTAGTAGTTGACGCGCCCGGAATCATTAAAAATCAATAATTAGGTGGGATTTGTGGTGATGGTGATAAGCCATCAGGTGTGCTGTTGCCATCCACCTGATCTAAATATGGCATTGGAGACGAAAGAAACAGGGACACCGCGTGTGCCACACGGAGAAAATGAATTTTCTTTCGATGATGCGGCGTTGGGAGGAAAACATGGTTGCAGACGAAGACAAAGACTCGGTAAATTGTTCTGGCGTCTAGATGGTTGTGATGGAAAGTATGATATAATTGCAATTGTTTTCGAATTGCCTCTCTATTGTTTTTAAAACATGAAAATTGAGATTACACATTTTCAATGTGGTTAAGGTTTATGATTGTTTTGTTTCCTAGAAACGGTCTGAATATGTAGTCTTTATGCGGATATTAAAGACCTTGTCCTAGGCTGCAATTGAAAATAGCAGTACTGCAGTACAATGCCGGGAGCGGTGGAAGGCAATCGAGGGCGTCCGAAGATAACGTAGTGCGATAAAGATCAGTGAAAATCGGCGGTGTGAGGTGGAAACAGTAGCAGGTAGAAGAGGATAAAGCAGAATGATGTAAGAGAGTAGAGAAGGGAGGTGACAACAATAGCGGATAGTCGAGGGTCTAATATGGCGGCATTGTTTAGTACAAGCCAGAAGGGAGGTGAAGTCCGGTGGAAGGAGTTGGAGGCCACAGTGTATGATAGAGGGAGGTACAGGGAAGCAGACAAAGAATAGAATGTTGGAGCTCGAGCGCGTACTAGAGGGTCTTAGTGGGCGGCTGAGTGTAGGGGGGACAGGCACGAGGAGAGAACGATGTGGAGACCACATCGCGTAAAGAGGACCGTGGAAGCAGAGAGCGTGGAAAGTTTGAAATGGCGCAAGTGGAAGTTGTGCGAGTTGTGCGGGTTGGGCGAGTTGGGGGATTTGGGGGATTTGGAGGAGTAAGGGAAGTTGGGGAGTAGGGGGAGTTGGAAGAGTAGGGGGAGTTGGGCCTGTTGGGCCAGTTGGGCGATGTTGGAGGGCTCTGGGAGGCGGGACGATGGCGATGTTGAACAGAGCGGCCGAGGGGGCGCGAGGGACAGTGGAGCAGGGGTGTTTGATGGCGGCGTGTGAGGGCGGAGGCAGAGGCGCGGTGCAGCGCAAGAAGCGAAGCCGTGGCCGCGCAGCGCGGCAAGAAACGGGTCGA